>CM060686.1:131712744-132292744 GCA_030686995.1 Artemisia argyi
ACACTAACCAAATTGGTGTTTAAGTAAGAATTATGCTAACACTCTGAATGGATTCAGGGACTTAGTTCTTTGGAGAAATGCTCTCGTGAATGTGTATCACATTATTGCATGAGATGACATTTACTCATTTGAGACATTCTATTTTATAGGCAGAATACGAGGTAGTTACCCGTGGGTTAATAGCGATGTGTCAAACATCTAACTATAAAGTACACTGTTACCTTATTGCATTAAGTGATTCTATTTTTAAAATGTGTCTAATCCCACTTTAGAGAACATTGTTAACAAATATTTGCTCCTTTCTACCAACTCTTGTACTTCTTTGACTTTTTATGATAAATACCTTTTACTTATTTTCCCAAAAAAGTTTCCTCCTAACTTTCAGACGCTTAGATATTTTTACTAAATATCTAAGTTCATAATGTCTTTGATTTGTTGAGGAGATCAAGGGGAGCTAGTCAGTTATCGTAATCACTCACTGCCTCAGGAAGTGGTGAGAGTTTTTCAGTATTTGATAAACTCTGAAGTTGACTCCTTAAATGTTCATTCATTCAGAGATAATTTACACTTAGTTTATTTTATATTCAAATCATAGTTAGATACTGTTGGGCTCTGAATTAGACCAAAAATTGAGGTGTCTCAATAAATTTGGCATGCTAAATGTTGACGTATGTGTCCGGAAGGCACGAACCGGACGGTGCTTAAAATACCGGACGATAAATGTTACCTCCCGACGAGTGGGCCAGAAAAGACGCCCACGTGCGCCGCATTCCCAGGAAATCAGCAAACATGTCTCAAGTACAACTGACACAAGCCTAGATCTAGGGTGACGGGTACTGTTCGTAGGGTATTTCACTGTGCGTAGGTACAGCTACTAATCAAATAGGTACCATTTTTACTGTTCACATGTACCCTCTTTGGGGTAGTATAAATACCCCAAAGCCATTTATTGTAACACACACTCATTTACCCTCATAAATACCCGCATATATTATTATACCTTTCGGTCTTGAAAATATACTTACTCTCATGCCCGAGCTTGGTCCTGGGATAACACCTGGGGCGAGGCTAACGAGCGGTTATATTTGTGCAGTAATCAAGGCCGAAGGAGGAAGAATTTACTGCAACAAATTGGCGCCATCTGTGGGACCTATTATTCATTCTACCAATCGATAGCATGACGGACCTTTCTCCCATCACTCCCCTCACGGGAAACGGAGGAGACAATTCTAACAAAGATGGTCCGGAAGGTTCTAACCGGAACAACCGAGACTCACCCAACATACATGATTTAATACAGGGGCACCTAACAGCTCTGAAGGAGTTGGTCAAAGAACACAATGCCCTTGGAGGAAATGCTCTCAAGCCCATACGGCTGGATTTTGGTGAGGACGATGACAAGGTCCCGGAAGATAATCGGGGTAAAGACCAACCTGAGGACGACTTACAAAAGCCTTTCAAATCCGTGCACAAATCACCGTTCACCCGAAGGATAATAGAGTTTTCCGGACCAACGCATAGAATGCCGAACAACATCAAGTTATACAATGGTTCGACAGATCCAGACGATCACATAAACCTTTTCGCCGGAGCAGCTAACCAGTTCGAATGGCCGATGCCAGTATGGTGTCGAATGTTTCAGCAAACACTAGATGGCCCAGCACAAGGATGGTTCAGTCGCCTTGAGCCGGGAAGCATCGACAAATGGGATGAGCTGGAAGAACAATTCATCACTCGATTCTCTCTTTGGCAGAAGGGAATCCGGGACCCAACAGAAATTACCAAGATAGTAAGAAAGGCCAATGAGACCCTTCCGGATTTTTAGGAAAGGTGGACGGATGAAGCCAGCTATATCCCAGGGGTTCCAGAAGTTATGCGCATATCATCTTTCATGAATAGCCATAAGTGTCCGGAACTAGCCAAACGGTTCTCCGATAAGGTCCCGCTCACTGTAAAAGAGATGATGACAAGGGTAGACGATTTCGTGCGATCGGAAGAAGCATACAAAAACACGGAGCTTCCGAAGGGAGAAGTACAAGATTATGGTCGCAAGAACTTCCCCTCGAGGGTGGACAGAGCAAGAGGGTTCCATGTGGACAGGCGGAAGAATGACCGCCGAGGAGATTAGCGATACAAAGAGCCGTACTCTCCATATGTACCACCCAGACAAGGAGGTCTCCAGCTGGGAGATTTCCAAAGAAAAGAAGCAGGGAGGCATGACCATTATCGTCCGGGGCTTGATGCCTTGATCAAACAACCAAAAGAAATACTAGCCACAGAACAACAGCTCCGGCTCCCTCCACCGCCGCCGCTGGTGGGTAAACCAAGCAGGGAAAATGCAGACAGGTATTGTGACTATCACGGAGAGAAGGGGAATTTTACTAATGATTGTCACCACCTCAAGAAGCAACTAGAAATGGCGTTGGAATCCGGGAAGCTAGATCACCTGCTCCAAACTGTTCGACAACATGGTAAGGATCAGCCAAAAGATAACGCGCGAGGAAAAGCAAAAGTGATTAATATGATTGGCGCGGTGGGTTCCCAGAAAAGGAAAGCCAGGGAACCGGAAGAACCATGGACGCTCGTTCCAATAACCTTTCCTCCCATAGCGACGAACGATTTGTCTGACGAACCACTCATCATCGAGGCGGAGGTCGAAGGCTACCTTGTCAAGAGAGTTTTCATGGACGAAGGAGCGTCATTGGAAGTAATGTATGAACATTGCTTTAACAACCTATGCCCCTCAATCAAGTCAAGACTGCAAGAGTATGACTCCCCCCTGATGGGATTCTCGGGGGAGGTGGTTCGGCCTTTGGGAAAGATAGAGCTAGAGGTATGTTTCGGTGATCATGGATTGTACCGAAGGGCGAGAATGAAGTTTGCAATAATCAGATCGTCTTCACCGTACAACATCATCCTGGGAAGGACAGGATTAAGAGAGTTGAGAGCCATCCCCTCCACCATACACGCCATGATAAAGTTTCCTACCCCAAAGGGTATAGCTACATTAGTCACACGGTCAGTGGCCATGATGGAGTGCAGAGTCCGTGAGGAAAAGCAATTATCGCTTAAAGAAGGCAAGAAAGAGCCTGTGGAGGAGATATACCAGGAGGGGAGAAACGAAGTGGATCTTATAGAGGAGGTATCGATAAACCCAGTCTACCCTGATCAGTTGATAACTATAGGGGGAAATTTCTCAGTTGAGCACCGGAGAAGATTGATAGACTTGCTGAGACGGAACAAGGATGTGTTTGCATGGCAACCAAAAGTCATAACAGGAGTACCAAGGTTCATAGCGCAACATACCCTATATGTTAAGGTTGAAGATACTCCGGTCGCCCAGAAAAGACGCACATTCTCACAAGAGAAAAATATGATAATAACTAAGGAAGTGCAAGAGTGGGTCAAGGCCGGGATAGTTCGTCTGGTCCGATATCCGGCATGGATCTCCAATCCAGTATTGGTCAAAAAGTGTGACGGGAGTTGGAGGATGTGCATAGATTTCAAAAATTTAAATTCATCTTGTCCAAAAGACTACTACCCCCTACCCGAAATAGACTGGAAAATTGAATCCGTAGTAGGTTTCCGGTATAAATGCTTCCTAGACGCGTATAAAGGGTATCATCAGGTGCAAATGCCAAGGGAGGATGAGGAGAAGACAACATTCTATACAGAGCAGGGGACTTATTGCTACACCAAAATGCCTTTTGGACTGAAAAACGCAGGAGCCACATACCAACGTTTGGTAGATTCAGCTTTCAGCTCACAAATAGGAAGAAACCTTGAGGCATACGTAGACGATATGGTCATCAAAAGTAACTCCGAACAAACCATGCTAGCTGACATTGCTGAAACTTTCAAAAATCTCCGAAAGGTCAATATTAAGTTAAACCCAAAAAAGTGCTCCTTCGGAGTGGAAGAAGAAAAATTCTTGGGATATATGGTGACCTCCGAAAGAATTAGAGCCAATCTGAAGAAAACTAAAGCAATCGCCGATATGAAATCCCCAGGGACTCTCAAGGAGATGCAAAGTCTCAGCGGGAAGTTAGCGGCGCTTAATCGTTTCCTGTCTCGATCGGCAGAAAAGTCACTCCCATTTTTCGAAACCCTTAATAACATCACAAAAGAAAACAAAGATCAGTACCGGTGGACACCAGAGGCAGAAAAAGCCTTCCAAGCTATGAAAAGGTTGGTCTTAGAACTCCGGGCTCTGACAACACCCAAGTCCAAGGAAAAATTGTACTTATATCTCGCGGCCGCCTCCGCGGCGGTAAGTGCAGTCCTAATCGCCGACAGAGGAGGAAAGCAGCTACCGGTGCATTATGTTAGCCGAACGTTAAATGAAGCCGAAAGGCACTACTCTCCCATGGAAAAATTGGTTGTCTGCTTGCTACACGCTTCAAGAAGGCTACGGAGGTACTTTGAAGCACATCCGATGACGGTAATCACTGACCAGCCCATCAGACAAATATTAAATAAGGCAGAAGCATCCGGGAAAATAGCGAAATACGCCGTAGAGTTGGGGGCATATGACATTACCTACATCCCCAGGAACGCGGTCAAAGGACAGGTGTTAGCAGATTTTCTTACAGAAATACCGGTAGGAGAGAGGGAAAGGAGCATGGTCAGGGAGCTCAGTGAGCAGGATGAATGGATCTTATATACGGACGGAGCGTCCAGTAAAAAGGGGGCGGGAGCTGGCCTTGTACTCATTGGGCCCTCTCAAGAAGAATACACTTATGCCCTCCATTTAAAGTTCGAAAGCACAAACAATGGGGCAGAATATAAGGCACTGTTGGCCGGCCTCTGGATTACCGAACAGATGAAGATAGAGGCTTTGGATGTAAGGGTCGATTCTAAACTAGTAGCAAGCCAAGTGAATGGAGATTTTGTCGCAACTAAGGACAGCATGATACGATACCTGGCGAAGGTAAAAGAACATGCATCCCGGTTCAAAAGCTTTAAAATCCGGAATATCCCCAGGTCTCAAAACCAAAAGGCAGACATACTAAGCAAGTTAGCTTCTGTAGCTTTTAACCACCTAACTAAGGAGGTTTTGGTGGAAGTTCTGGAAAGACCATCCGTTGACGAAGAGCAGGTACATGCTATAGTGGAAGAAGAGGAAGATAATTGGATGACCCCTATTGTCAGGTGCCTAGAAGAAGGAATATGGCCGGAAAACGCCAGCGACGCCAGAAGCCTGCGGATGAAAATCCCACACTATACAATGCAAGACGGAGTCCTCTTTAAGAAATCATATTTGAATCCGATGTTGAGATGTGTAGGCCCCCTACAAGCAAACTACCTAGTACGGGAAGTGCATGAGGGGATTTGTGGTATGCATTCCGGACCAAGGTCCGTGGTGGCCAAGTTAATAAGGCAAGGATATTATTGGCCAACGATGCATAAGGACGCCAGAGAGGAGATCCGCAAGTGTGATTCCTGTCAAATACATGCGCCGGTGCCGAAACTTCCAAAAACACCCCTAATGTCCATCATGGCACCTTGGCCCTTTTTCCAATGGGGCATGGATGTGTTGGGCCCATTCCCGGAAGCACCGGGGAAGGTAAAGTTCCTCATCGTGGCGATAGATTATTTTACCAAATGGATAGAAGCAAAACCGCTAGCCAAAACCACCAGAAATGATGTAAAGAAGTTCGTGTGGGAAAACATCGTGTGCCGTTTTGGATTGCCGGGAGTGATAGTAACGGAAAATGGGACTAATTTTGTGAATGACCCGTTCAAAAGCTGGTGTAAAAATTTACATATTAAACAAAGAAATACAGCGGTTGCGCATCCACAAGCAAATGGATTAGTAAAAAGAGCCAATGAGTCTCTCTTGAAGGGGATAAAGGCAAGGCTAGGAAGAGCTAGGTCCGGATGGGTGGACGAGCTACCAAGCGTTCTGTGGGCTCACCAGACGTCAATCAAAACAAGTAATGGGGAAACACCTTTCAGTCTCACTTACGGCAGTGAAGCAATGATCCCGGCAGAAATAGGGATGCCCACGTACCGAGCGATAGTGTTTGATGAAAGCCGCAGTGACGAAGATCTCTGGAGGGCAGTCGACCAAAATGAGGAAGAGCAACGTCTTTCACTAGATCTATTGCAAGAAAGAAGGGAAGCTGCGGCTATAAGGGAGGCCAAGTATAAAACCCAAGTGGAGCGATACTATAACCGAAGGGTCAAGCCAGTTAACTTTAAAGTGGGGGATTTTATGTATCGCCAGAATGAAGCAAGTCGGGTGGAAAACCTGGGAAAGCTGGGTCCGAACTGGGAAGGCCCTTACCGGGTGGTGGAAGCATATGACAACGGTTCTTATAAGTTGCAGACGATGGATGACAAGGACGTACCCCGCCCATGGCATGCTGTGAATCTCAGGAATTGCTTCTTATAAAAATTGTTATTGTTAGAATTCCGTACCTAATGTAATGACGATGGCAATTACCTTTTTAATAAAAGTGAATCAAGTTTGAATGCCCTTCCCGGGAGAAAGGGAAGGAGCATGTTTTGCAATACAATTGTTATTCCTCTTCTGATGGCTGGCCCCCATCAGGAACACATACATGCCCGGATGATAATTTCATCCCGGATGCTCAAACGATAATTTCGTTTCGAATGCCCCGTAACATCGCGGATGCCCGGATGATAATTTCATCCCGGATGCTCAAACGATAATTTCGTTTCGAATGCCCTGTAACATCATGGATGCCCGGATGATAATTTCATCCCGGATGCTCAACAGATAATTTCGTTTTGAATGCCCTGCAACACTATGGATGCCCGGATGATAATTTCTTTCCGGATGACAAGGCAATAAATTTATATTAAAACAAAGAACCTAAATATATATAAAAAAAAACAGGCACATTACAAAAGGCAATGGTAAACATTAAAGATATACAGATCACAAAATATCACATGTTGATTATAGACAAATGTACAAATGTCCGAAAGACATCAAAACGGTTTACAAACAATATTAATTAAACATGAGGATCAACATGCTCCTCGGTCACAGGGGCAACTGTTGTTTCAACCAAAGTAGTTGGAGTTGGGCCGCTAGCAGGAAGCTCCGAACCACCTAGCAAACCTTGGGGCGTGGAGGAAGCATGGAAGATATTCATGTGGTCCCCCAATGGAAGCCTATAAGAGTCAGCCACCTTCCTGATACTCAAAGGAGAAAACTTTGTTGAATTCAGCCTTCCAAATAGACGGGGGTTCCAAATTGACCTTCTTTGAAGTACGAAGGATTTTCTCTACCTCCTCCGGCTTCCGGGCAAGTCGCACCCCCTCCAACCAACCAGCTGAGTAGGAAAGGCTCAAAGGTTTCGCCAAAGATTTTTTATATTCCTCGCTGTCCATCAATCGTCGTAAAACGGTGGGGACCAAGGATTTGACTGTATTTTGACGGACGACCTCTGCTTGTCCCAGATTCACCGTCAGGTCAGAATTGTCTACCTTCAGCTTAGCGACCAAATCCTTCGAAGCGGCCAACTCAGCCTCCAGTTGTTTTATCCTCTCTAATTGCTGAGCCTCGGTATCCAGCCAAACTTCCTTCTCCTTTCCCAACACTTCCACCTTCTCAAGGAGTGCCTTCTCTCTATTTGCACAAGCTTCAAACCGACGGCAGACATCCTCATGCTCGGTAGAAAGTTTGTGAAACCTGTCAACCTGAGCATCGCGGTCCTTCTCAACCTCCTCTAACCGTGCAACCTGTTCGGAACACTTGGGATGGATTTGATCCAATTCACGGTAGTCAGCATTCAGGTGCCTGAACCTTCTAAGCACCTCTCCCTAGGAAATGATGCTTGTACCTAGCTGCTCATATGCCAACCTTGCCAGGTCAATGTTACTTAGCTCCTCCAGGGCGGACTGTTCGGCCGGGGTGGGCAAGTTAGCAATCATTTCACGGAAGGCCCTATAGGAATTGATCCGGACATTATCACGGAGGGTCCAGGTCGAAACAAAGAAGTTAGCCTGCTCAACAGACCGATCTGCAAATAAATAGTAGTCAGGGACATGTACATACATTTTCAAAATACCTACAATCTAACAACAATGACGGTCATACCGGAATGATCGGAAGGAACCACATGGACAACAGGACGCTTGGAAGGGCCTGAACGGTGCACAGACACCGCTGTGACGTGAACAAAGCATAATATGTTAAAAAGATAAGCTACATAGAGCACTCTACCGGAATAAAAACAAAAGTACTAACCGTACGAGGCACGAGGTTGTGGCTCTCTCTCCTGAGAAGCCAGATGAATGGGAGGAGTGTTGCCACGTGCAGGTTGAGAAAGTTCATGTTCGTTAACTCCACCAGCAAGATTCTCCCCACCGTCCTGCCCAACAAGCTCATCCTCAGACATATGAAGAGCAATATTTTCCTCGGCATTCTCTTCCACCTCAGGGTTGGTTTGATCATGCACAGCTTCGGCGAAGGGAAAAGCTTGATTCAGCGGGGTGGCATCTTCCGTCTCATTCAGGGAGACCACGCATTCAGGTGCGTTAGGGTCCCTTCTGACCCTCTTCGGCATAGCATTGGAAGTACCTTCCCCAGCCTTGGCTTTCCTCTTGAGAGCCTTCCGTTCTTTCTTTTGGCGTGCGTCAATGACCTTTTGGCAAGGCTTCTCAGCTAACCGCATCAAACCATCCTTCGGCGGTAATTCTTTCCCGGCGGCTAGAAACGAAGCGGTTCGCTGGGGACGCTCTTGCCCAGCGGGTATCTCTTCACCCTCCGTCACTTCAGTACCTTCCCAGTCCGGCAATTCAAGGAACTCAGCCATACTCAAAACTACAATCAAGACCGGAAATAAATAAAAAGAAAGAAAAAACAACTTATAAAATAAATCGAAATAACAATGAAACGGGTATATTACCACGCCCCTCGGCATCCTTTAGAACGACCTGAACTTCTTTGGTCTCCCACACGGTGGAAAGCCCATACACCCATAAAATACAAGGGGGCACTTCCCTGAGTTTAATGATTTTTTCGCTAAGTTTCTCCGCCGATTCCTCAGGGTAGCTGATGGGAAAGGTGTCGGAAATTTTAGAATCTTTGTGCCTCCAAGCCATGGCATCCGGAATTGCCCTCCGGTCAATAAGAAAAAACTTTTCCTTCTAGTGTTTTAGCCCAGTTAAAACCTCGACAAAACATTTCTTTGCCTTCTTCCCCGTCTTGCTCTCAAAAGAGAACCAGTGTCCCTGCTTGCATAATCTATAAAACACCTGGAACAACGAGACGGTTGGCTGGCAATCCAAACTATAGCAGCGGACTTCGAACAAAGTAACCCAATTCAACCCTATCGGAACTAATTGTGAAATATGTACCTTGAAGTGTTTTATTACCGCAAGCAGAAACTTGGAAAAGGGAATCCTAATTCCACCTATGTCCAACTGACGGGTGTAAATGCCAATCTTGTCGGCAGGCAGTTTATTCATAGTCATGTTGGGGTCCGGAAGCATAGGATGCAACTCCGCCGGAATATTGCAGGTAACAATTATGTCATCCAACTCTTGTTGTGAAAGCTTGGACTTGTGTATATGCATGTCAAATTTCGGAACAACGGCCGCTTTAGCTTGCGGTTCGGTCACAATCCCCGTCCGGACGATTTCAGACATGCTCTAAAGGATGGCCGAGAGAAACGATAATAAAACTAAAGGAAGGAAGATAAGAACTCACCTCGGAAGACGCTTCGTTAAAGAAAAGGAACGCTCGGAGTAGCAGAGGTAAGAACTATTAACTGTGTGTAAAAATGAGAAATGAAAGGGACTATATATATAGGAAACGCATGGGGTGAAGCGAAACGTCGCATCTGTCAGAAGTGATGACGTGTTATAATCCTAGCCATCCACGACCAAAGCGCTGGGGAACGTGGCAGGAAAACACTATGATAGGCCCAAACCAGGGCCCATGGATCGTCAACTCAATGGGCCTATAACAGCCCAACAAGTATAAGCCATTTAGCCGAAGTCACGCCCTTGTTCAAAAAAAAAAAAAAAAACATGTATAGAAGTATTGAATCACCGGTTAATGACTCGATAATTCAATACTAGGGGGGGACATGTTGACGTATGTGTTCGGAAGGCACGAACCGGACGGTGCTTAAAATACCGGACGATTAATGTTACCTCCCTGCGAGTGGGCCAGAAAAGACGCCCACGTGCGCCGCATTCCCAGGAAATCAACAAACATGTCTCAAGTACAACTGACACAAGCCTAGGTTTAGGGTGACGGGTACTGTTCGTAGGGTATTTCACTGTGCGTAGGTACGACTACTATTCAAACAGGTACCATTTTTACTGTTCACCTATACCCTCTTTGGGGTAGTATAAATACCCCAAAGCCATTTATTGTAACACACACACACTCATTTTACCCTCATAAATACCCGCATTTATTATTATACCTTTCGGTCTTGAAAATATACTTACTCTCACGCCCAAGCTTGGTCCTGGGATAAAACCCGGGGCGAGGCTAACGAGCGGTTATATTTGTGCAGTAATCAAGGCCGAAGGACTCATCCATCAACCATTCCGAAGGAGGAAGAATTTACTTCAATACTAAACAAGATATTGTTAGGGACAATTTTTTGTTGAAAAGGTCCTACGGTCCATAACTCCATATCATGAAATATTATCACTTTGAACTACTCCAAAAGAAATATTATCCATATTTTGTGTCACACATGACGATCGATTTTAATCATTTAATAAAGTTAAAGATCGATTACAATAATGAGTGGGTGCTACGTTGACTTTACATTTAGAACAAATCAAAATACTGCATACAATCTTCTTCACAACAATGGCTACCATCACGCATTTAATCACCTCATCCTATGATCGAGCATCCGAAATCAAAGCATTCGACGAAACAAAAACAGGAGTCCAAGGCCTAGTCGATGCTGGAATCCAACAAATCCCTCGCATTTTCATCAATCCTCCAGAACCCATCCCCAAAAGTACTACCTCGTTCGATATTCCTCTTATAGATCTTGCATCCACCAATCGAGCATTGATCGTGGAGAGCATCCGCACGGCCTCAGAAAATCTAGGATTTTTTCAAGTAGTGAATCATGGAATCCCTATAAGTATAATGAACGAAACACTTCGAGGTGTTCGTAGATTTTATGAACAAGATGTTGAAGTTAAGAAACAGTTTTACACTAGAGATGCTTCCAAAGCCTTTGTGTATAACAGTAATTTTAATCTGTACTCTTCGCCAGCTGCCAACTGGAGGGACACATTCTTTTCATTTATGGCTCCATCACCTCCGAAGCCCGAAGATTTGCCTGTTGTTTGTAGAGATATTCAAATTGAGTACTCTAGTCGAGTGTTGAAACTTGGTGAGTCATTGTTTGGATTTATCTCCGAGGCGTTGGGACTGGAAACACATCATTTGGGAGATATGGAGTGTGATAAGGGGCTTACATTTGTTGGACATATTTTTCCTGCTTGTCCGCAACCTGAATTAACCATGGGTGCTACTAAACACACCGATATTGAATTTCTTACGGTGCTTTTGCAAGATGATATCGGAGGGCTTGAAGTACTTCATGAAAATCAATGGATTGATGTGCCTCCTACTCCTGGTGCGCTCGTGATCAACATTGGAGATCTATTACAGGTATGTTTACTTGTAGAACATGTTAAATGTGCTTTAAGAAGTTGTCCCATCGGGGGAAAAAAAAAAAAAAAAGGCTAAATCCAATTCACTTTAACTATGAGATGACTTATGTATGCATATGAAAATAAATTAAGACATACACGCATACCACTCGATCAGTGATTTTTTTCTTGCCTATGACCCTTGAGATTCAAGGTATCCTAGCGCACTAGCCCATCTAGTACTCGAGGCGGGGACTAATATTGTGAAGCTTGGATAGTGATACATTTATTCATCACAATTCACAACCCAATTAATATCGTTTGTTCTTTATTTCTTGTCGTTTTATTTAGGGAGAAGTTTAAGGGTGCGTTTCTATGAATGAAATGGGTATATCATATGCAAACTCATTATCAACCAATTTGGTGTCTATAAAATTAATTTCGTGGATCCCTCTTTTTTCCTCTACAAAATTTAAATATTTATGCACTCTTTCATATTTTGTCATCCAAAAACAATCGTAATCATATACTTTTTCATATACATTGTCATTTCACCCCATACCAAATCTGATATCAATTTTGATTTCTAGCAATAAACCAAATAGCCTTTAAGATACGCAACAAACATTCTCAAAAATAACAAAATAAGTAACCAACTAAATCTATTAATAGTATCGCTAAAATAATTTCAAAATTTGAAAATATATGCAATATTAACCGGAAAGTGACATGTTTGACTAGTTATCACTTAGAAAAGTTAACAGTTATGGTCCTTAGAAAAGTTATCACTTGGAAACGTTATTTTTGGTTTGCGATGACTTTCACCGATTATCTTTTGATTTTTTTTTTCAGTTATAAAAGTTACAACAATGTTCCTTGTAGTTTGTATTGACTTTCCAATTTAGTCTTTTTCATATTTTTTACACTTATTACATTTATTTTACACTAATTGTATTACACTTATTTTTTTACACTTAATCACACTTGTTATACTTCTTTTACCACTTATTCACACATAATTTTTTTTTAATACTTATTACATTTTTTTACACTTATTCCCACACCAATTTTTTTACACTTATTCATACAGTATTTTATTTTTTACTTTTTTCATTTATTCATACACTATTTTTTTTACTACTTAGAAAAATGACACTAATTTTTGTTTTGACACTTATTGTACTTATACTTTAATGCAACATTTAGAAATTACTTTTTTTTTTTTCTTTTTTCAAAAAGTTTGTTTAGAAAAAAAAATTGTTTAGAGAAAAATTATTTTTTTTGTAAAGTGATACTTTTGTTTCTTCACTTTTACACTTATTATAATTATACTTTAACGCAACATTTAGAAAAAAAAAATTCTTTTTAAGAAATGTAAGTCGCATGAGAGGTGTAAAGTATAAGTATAAGATATAACGCAACTTTTAGAAATTTTTTCCTAAAAAGATATTTTTTTAAAGTTGCGTTAAAGTATAAGTATAATAAGTGTCAAAACAAATAGTGCCATTTTTCTAAGTGATAAAAAAATTAGTGTATGAATAAATGAAAAAAGTGTGTATATATATATATATATATATATATATATATATATATATATATATATATATATCGCAAAAAAAATGTAATAAGTGTAAAAAAAATTTGTGTGAATAAGTGGTAAAAAGAAGAATAAAAAGTGTAAAAAATAACAATCTGAGAATAAGTGTAAAAAAATTAGTGTATGAATAAGTGGTAAAAAGAAGTATATTAAGTGTAAAAGAAAAATTGGTGTATGAATAAATGAAAAAAAAAAAGTGAAAAAAAGTCAAGGGATTAAAGGTGAAAATCAACGCAAATCACAAGGATAATTATTGTAACTTTTATAACTGAAAAAAGTCAAGGGACGATCAGTGAAAGTCAACGCCAATCACAGGGTCCATTACTGTAACTTTTCAAAGTGATAACCGGTCAAACAGGTCACCTTCCGGTCAATATTGAGTATATTATTAAAAATTTGAAAGTATTTTAGCGATAATAGTAATAGATTTTGTTGGTTACGTATTTCGTTCTTTCTGAAAAATTTGTTGCGTATCTTTATGTTTCACCTTTTTATTTATTGATTTAAAATTCATGTTCCAACATAACATTCTGTTGACTTGATCACGGAAAGTACACATTATGTCCTAATTTTGTAATTGTTTTAATTAGATGATCTCAAATGACAAATTAAGGAGTGTGGAGCATAGAGTGGCGGCGAATGAGAAAGGACCAAGGGTGTCAGTGGCGTGTTTTTTCAGCACTTCCCTAGCCTCGTCAACTATGGTGTATGGTCCAATTAAGGAGTTGCTTTCTGATGACAACCCACCGAGGTACAGAGAAACTACGGTTCAGGACTTCGTTGAGTATTCCTTCTCAAAAGGGCCTGAGGGTGTTCCTCGTTTACATTATTTGAAGATTTGAGTTATACGAGCTACAAAAGTTTCTTTATGGATTGAGATCCTTTCATGTTTTATTTGAACATGAGAGGTAATGTTAAAGTTTATGTGAGTGAAGAAAAATAAATAAATTATTTATTATGAGACAATTATTTTATGAATTAATCATTGTGGAAAATTAACTAACATGACCTCTCTCATGTTCAAATGGAACATGAGAGGATCTCAATCATTTTTAAAATTGTAAATTACGTTTATGTTACTACTCTTTTATTACAACTAAATACTTCGTAGTAAATTAATAGCAAAAAATAATCCGTTAGGCCAGCGTTTTTGCGATCAATGTTTGTATTTCTGCTGACTTTTCTATTGATTTCTATTTGTAGGTGGAGCAATGATAAATAATAACCTACCAACTAGACTTACAAATATGCATACTTCATTCACAATTTGACAAGTGTACTACATTTATTTCTCTCTCATCATATTATCAATCAATTTCTAACTTTCACCAATCACATTTGTAAGTTTATTTTTAGGTTAATCAATTAGAAATACAAATCATTTTTCTTATAGGTGTCTTTCATGTTTTTGGAGTTTAATAATGAGAATAGAAATAGATAGATGTACTACATGTCTACATAGTATAAATACATGCATTGTATGAAAATTACGAGTACCATTTAACCATTCTCACGCGATTCATATGTTTTGCTAACTTATTTATTTTTCTTCACTCACATAAACTTCAACATTACGTCTCATGTTAAAATTGAGGATCTCAATCTAAAAACGAATTTTTGGTTGGAAAGGTCCTACGGTCCACATCATGAAGTTTATCACTTTGAATTACTCCAAAAGAAAGAGGACTTGTTGTCACACATGACGATTGATTTTAATTATTGTTCAAAGTAAAAGTTCAAATCACACATGACGATTACTAATGAGTGGCTGCTAGCAGTACGCTGACTTTACATTTCGATTTAAGTAGTAAGAACAAATCAGCATACAATCTTCATCACAACAATGGCTACCATCACGCCTTTAATCATCTCATCCTATGATCGAGCATCCGAAATCAAAGCATTCGACGAAACAAAAACAGGAGTCCAAGGCCTAGTCGATGCTGGAATCCAAGAAATCCCTCGCATGTTCATCAGTCCTCCAGAACCCATCCCCAAAAGTACTACCTCGTTCCATATTCCTCTCATAGACCTTGCATCCACCAATCGAGCATTGATCGTGGAGAGCATCCGTACGGCCTCAGAGAATCTAGGATTCTTTCAAGTAGTGAATCATGGAATCCCTATAAGCATAATGAACGAAATGCTTCAAGGTGTCCGTAGCTTTTATGAGCAAGATGTTGAAGTAAAGAAACAGTTTTACACTAGAGATGTTTCCAAAGCCTTTGTGTATAACAGCAATATTGATCTGTACTCTTCGCCGGTTGCCAACTGGAGGGACTCATTCATTTCATTTATGGCTCCATCACCTCCGAAGCCCGAAGATTTGCCTGTTGTTTGTAGAGATATTCAAATTGAGTACTCTAGTCGAGTATTGAAACTTGGTGAGTCATTGTTTGGATTTATCTCCGAGGCGTTGGGGCTGGAAACACATCATTTGGGAGATATGGAGTGTGATAAGGGGCTTGCGTTTGTTGGACATTTTTATCCTGCTTGTCCGCAACCTGAATTAACCATGGGTACTACTAAACACACCGATGATGGATTTCTTACGGTCCTTTTGCAAGATGATATCGGAGGGCTTGAAGTACTTCATGAAAATCAATGGATTGAAGTGCCTCCTACTCCTGGTGCGCTCGTGATCAACATTGGAGATCTATTACAGGTATGTTTACTGGTAGAACATATTAAATGTGCTTTAAGAAGTTGTCCCATCGAAAAAAAAGACTACATCCAATTCATTTTAATTATGAGATGACTTATGTATGCATATGAAAATAAATTAAGACATACAGATACCACGCGATCAGTGATTTGTTTCTTGCTTATGACCCTTGAGTTTCAAGGAATCCTAGCGCACTAGCCCATCTAGTACTCGTGGGTGGGGACTAATATTGTGAAGCTAGGATAGTGATGCATCACAATTCACAACCTATTATCGTTTGTTCTTCATTACTTGTCGTTTTCTTTATTGATTTAAAATTCATGTTCCAACATAACATTCAGTATTTGATTACGTAAAGTAAAATATTAGGGTCTAATTTTGTTATTGTTTTGAATAGATGATCTCAAATGATAAATTAAGGAGTGTGGAGCATAGAGTGGTGGCGAATGAGAAAGGACCAAGGGTGTCAGTGGCGTGTTTTTTCAGCACTTCCCTAGCACCGTCGACTAAGGTGTATGGTCCGATTAAGGAGTTGCTATCTGATGACAACCCGCCGAGGTACAGAGAAACCACGGTTCAGGACTACGTTGAGTATAACTTATCAAAAGGGCTTGATGGTGATCCTCGTCTACTTCATTTGAAGATTTGAATTATACGAGCTACAAAAGTTTGTTTATATAGCAAAACATATGAATCGCGTGAAAGTAGTAGAATGATAAGTTATATCCGTGATGATAAATTAAAATGAAAATCGGAAGTCTGGTCCATAATTTATAAAGTGAATTTGTGCAAGCCATAGACAATAGAAAGATCATATTCCATGTACACGTATTTTATTTTTCTTTTATCTTTAGAGAAGTGGACAAATAAAAAATGATATAATTATGTTATGAGCTTTGCTATATCCTCCTACTAAATCATTCTACAAATTCTCCTACACACAATAATATTAAATAGTTTTTCTTCATTCATTCTCTTTTTGCATCAAAACCGTTAATTTTGACACTTGTCAGGATTTTGTAAGTAAGCGGTTTTGTAGGATGATTTAGTAAGAGGATTTAATATTTTTGTTATGCTATATATGCGGTAAGCCGGTAACCATCTTATCTATTTCTATTGTCATTATAAACTCGGAAACATGAAAGTCACAAAAAAATATAGACGTTGACAGAAAAAACAGCTGTAATACAAACATTGAGCACACAAACGTTGACCTAAGATATTATTTATGTTAATCATCTATTTAGTGTGCATAATTGCCCAATAACATATACATTGACAAAAAATGTATTATACAATCTATTAAATTTATCCATGAAATCATATCAAGATCGACGTGTTCCTTGGACGATGTCAAACGCAAGACATAATGGTTTTGTCAAGTGTCATCATCAAGAAGATACACACTTTAGTTTATTAGTGCTCAAACCACACCTAGCGTCTGCTTTTCTTTAGAATATTCATCGATCTAGAGCAAAAATGACCGGAGTCGAGCAAAATTATGATCGAAAATCTGAGCTTATATCATTCGATCAAACCAAAACGGGTGTCAAAGGACTTGTCGACTCCGGAATCACTACCGTCCCACGTATATTCATCCTACCTTTATCCGAAAACCAAGAAACCATCGAACCAACATCTTCTAAGCTGAATCTTCCCACCATCGATCTTGAAGGAGTCAACCAAGATACCCTCAGACGAAAGAAAGTGACACAGGAAGTGAATGATGCATTGGAGACATGGGGATTTTTTCAGATTGTGAATCATGGGATTCCTATTAGCATGTTAGAAGAAATGAAAAAGGGTGTTAAAGGGTTCTTTGAGCAAGATGATGAGGTGAAGAAGCAGTGGTATACAAGGGATAGCAGTGGGAAATATAAGTTGGTGTATAATAGTAATTTCGACTTGTATGTTGCTCCTGTGACTAACTGGAGAGACACTTTCTACTGTCAAATGGCTCCTAATCCTCCTCAACCGCCTGAACTGCCTTCCATTTGCAGGTTTACTTCAGTAATTTTTCTAAAAAAATAAAATAAAATTTTTAAACCGAACTTGTGCTAGCGTCTGCTCAAAAAGTATAGACGAGTTAAGTTAAATGAACGAACATGAACAAAAGTCGTGTCTGTTCATTTATGTTCGTTAACGTCCGATTATACATTCGTCAATGTTCGTTTATGTTCATTTATTTATTTATGTTCGTTTATCATATCTTTTAATTGTATAATTTTAAAATTGGTTCTAAACAACAGTTATAAGACAATAGATTGTGCAAAATTTAATAAAGTTTATATCTGTTTGTCTATGTTCATATATGTTTGGTCGTTTATTTTCTTTTAGCGTTCGTTTAGTGTCTTAATGAACGAACATGAACAACTTATTTTCTTAATAAACGAACATGAACAAGAAAAGTCGTTCGTTCAAATATTCGTGTCCATTTATTTTTTCGGTTAAAATTAAATAAACGAACATGAACAAAATTCCGTTCGTATTCGTCTGGTTCGCTTACAGCTCTAATTTCAGGACAAAGGGTACAAAAGAAAGAAACGCTTGATGGGAAAACATATATAAAACTTCTTAAAATCGTTGAAGGTTTTTTTTTTTTTTTTTTTTTTTTTTTTTTTTTTTTTTTTTTTTTAAAAAAAAAAAAAAAAAAAAAAAAAAAAAAAAAAAAAAAAAAAAAAAAGGATTGGACAATGAGAGTTAATTGGTAACTAAGATATGTGTGGTTTTATGTTGTAGAGATATTTTGATCGATTACTCGAAACAAGCAATGAATTTAGGTATTTGCTTATTCGAGTTAATATCTGAGGCTCTCGGGCTCAACCCAAATCATCTTATTGATATGGGATGTGCGGAAGGACTTGCCATTCTCGGCCATTACTATCCTTCGTGCCCACAACCTGAGTTAGCAATTGGCACCTATAAACATACGGATAATAACTTCATGACAATACTTCTACAAGACGATATTGGCGGCCTCCAAGTCTTTCATCAAAACCACTGGATTGACATTCCTCCTAACCCACAAGCTCTAGTAGTGAACGTTGGAGATCTTTTACAGGCAATTTATAGTTTCATGCTCCCTCTAGACCTATACAAAGTTACAAATATATATAGTGCACTGAAACCGGTTTGTTTATTGGATTTTTCAGCTAATTACGAACAATAAGTTTGTAAGTGCAGAACACAGAGTATTGGCAAACAAGATTAGTCCAAGAGTATCAGTGGCGTCATTCTTTACAACATGTAAGCTTCAGACATCGATGGTGTATGAACCAATAAAAGATTTACTTTCTGAGGAGAATCCATCCAAATATAGGAGCACAACAGTGGACGAATACGAGAATCATGTTATATCAAAGGGACTCAATGGCACTTCGGCTCTTTTGCATTTCAAGATCTAGATATATGTTCCATTTCATGCCACTTTTCTTGTTACATAGCATGTCTTGCAAAATTGTTTTTGTGCATAAAGCAAGTGTGCAAAAAACCAATCGAATAAAGATACATTATCTTTTTATAAGTTTACCGTATGTAAGATAATTTTCTGTTTTATTTGTATGTATCTTTTTTTTATTCCTTCTTTACTCATTTAATCTAAGATTTTTTGGTTGTGAACATAAGTTTCCTCATATAACACGCAATAATTTGAGTTAAACGCAATGTTGCAAAAATCGTGAATCGGTCCCGAGGCGGTCGAGGGCCTTGTAGCGATTTTTGGCCGATTAATCGCCGATTCCAAGGTCCAAGGCCGATTAATTGACCGATTACCTTGTAATTCGCTCCAAGGTCCAAGGCCTTTCAGCTTGTAATCGCCGATTAATCGGCCTTGTAGGCCGATTTTTGCAACACTGGTTAAACGTATATACCTCCCATAATTTATTAAGATTATTAAGACAAAAATACATCGTTGGTCCCTGAACTTTCCTAAAAATATCGCGGGGACCCAAACTCAAAAAAAATGTCGCCATGCGTCCAAAACATGGTTTTTTAGGCCGATTGCGTCCCTTGACCATTTTGGGCACGGTCAACGCAAAGTTTTAGTTAGATATGCAAGGGTATAATAGGCAAATCACTTTTATGACTACACTTTAGTTAATCAACCCAAGAGTGATACTTTAGGGACCAACTGTGAACTTTACTTCGCAAATTGAGACTATCTTCTTTGATACGCTAGTTATTATTGGCGTGACAACCAATTAACCCACTAACCAAACCCATTTACACACCATAATTACACAAACCCTTATCGAGACCATCACCATGAAATCAAAAACCAAAACCAAACACTCAATTCCAGTACTCAAAGACCCAACTCAAGTTCCAACAATACAATGTCATTTGAAGATAATGTAATGACTGATATGGCAGATTATATCAGCAACATGCCAGATAATGTGACCACTAAAAGATGCGGTGAGGACCTGTACTTTAGCTAGAAGATGGAGGTTTAAGTGGAATTTGCTCACCGATGTCATAGTTGATTAGGATTTGTTTTATTATTTAACAAGTAAGTTTGATGAGAAGCATATTATTAGACTTTTACTTCAGCTTAATGGTCCTGTAAGAAGGTTTGTGTTCTCCATAGAGCCCAAAACGCTGTTTGGACAAGACGACTTGAGTTATGAAGAGATTTATGACTGGGTTTTGATTTTGGATTGGGAAGGAGTTGACGAGGTCACAATTCGAAACTGGTATGGTGAACCAGTTACGTTGCCAACCCAACTTTACTCTTGCATGGAGTTTAAACATCTCGAACTTCATTGTTGCACTTTTCCCACTTTGACAAGTTTTAAGGGTTTTCCTAATCTATTCAGCTTAGAATTGATTTCTGTCAATTTTTATAGCAGTACAGTTTGGGAGTTTGTAATACTTAAAATGGGTCGTTCTACTACAAACGAGATGAGACTATGGGATCTTGTAATGCTTAGCAATATGAAGAAGTTAAATTTGTCATTCAGTGTTTGGAGTCATGCTATGAGAATCACAACTTCCAATATCTTTCACTTGTCAACTCTTCCAAAACTTGAGACCCTACCTTGGATTTTCAGGACTGCATGGTAAGACCTATTTCAGTTTTACACTTCAAATTACTAGGTTTTAAAGTAATTTTTAAAATGATATCTTTGAAACTAAAGAAACTTTGACCTTTTGTAGTTGTTGGCAGAAGGTACCTCCTGGATTAATGTCCGTGTAGCCTTTGTGTCCCTCAAGACTCTTGAGTTATCAGGGGTTGATTTTGGGAATAATGCAATGGTTTCATTCATCATTCAAATGATTCGTGGGTCTCCAAAGATGCAAATGTAGAAACCAGAGTAAGTGGAATGCATATGTATGGAAGACATCTTCTTAAATTCCAATGGTTGTGCATTTAAATACTCTTGAAGGCCTCATACACGCTTAGTGTTCTACCTTTGGAGATTGATTCATTTGATTTAGACAGCAACACAATGAGCCCGAGGCAACTTAAGCGTGTGGTGTTTCGTTCTTTCCCTAGAACAGAGAATGAAATAGCCATAATAAAGTTCATACTTGCATGTTCACCCTTACTGAAGAAAATTTATATCCATGATTGCAAGTTGACTCATGATGAGTATGAAAACATGAAGATGAACTGGGAGTTGGCAAGAAGGCTGTTGAAACTCCATCGAGCTTCCCCCACAGCCGGGGTAGGATTCTTTTACTGTTTCTAGATGTATGGGTTGAATACCATAAGAAAACTATTTTTGTATAAAGTATGTTGCTATTTAGTTGTTGGTTGTGAATATGTTTTCTGCTTCGAATGTTTGCTTTATATTCTGCATTTGTTGGTCACCAAACAGTGGTAAATGAGACTATGTCGTGCATCAAAAAAAGGCTTTGTTTGAAACATGCATTTGCAAATTTGACTTTACAAAGTCAAACTTAAAAATGGTAAAGGTTATTCAGCATTTGCATTTAGACTAACTAAAGTCAAATTTGCCAATCAATTATTAAAGACCCAAATTAGAATGTTCAATTTCAAGTTTCTAATGTCAATCTTGCTAAAACATTATTCAAAAACTCCCGTTTACCATTGTCAAGTTTGACTTTAGAAAGTCAAACTGAAAATGGTTTGTGACCTTTACCATTTCCAGTTTAAGTTTCTAAATACAAACTTGCCAATGCCATTTGGGATTCAAATGTTGTAAAAAAAAAAAAAAAAAAAAAAAAAAAAAAAAAAAAAAAAAAAACTTTTACACAATACATACGACTTGTGTTCGGTTATGATTTATACGAAAATAATAAAACTTTTTTTGGTTTTAGGCTTTATTTTGCGTGTGTGTGTGTTTGACAGTGTTTTAGGATTTTGTGTAATGAATATATGTGTTTGACTTTCAACGAGGTGGGTAAGAATTTAATGGGGTGCGATTAATTTTACACAAATTACACCGTTGGTCCCTAAGCTTGTCAACTCAATGTAAAAAATTGTGAACACGTCACTTAATAATGGGCGGGAATTTTAAGTATGGCAACGGCAATGTAGACAACTTTAGGGACCAAATATGAAATAAAAAACGTTATTTAACCATTTGACCGTCTCTTCCCTGAGAAGGTATTAACTTTTGCGCGTAAACCTGTTGGTCCCTTTTACTTGGTTAGCAGTAACTAAAAAGCTAAAGTAACCAAGTTGTATGACTTTTAACAAAGATGTATAAATGATTAACAATAAAGCAACGTAAACATAAGAGACAATATTTTTCAACGTTTAATTCTTTATTAGAAGTTAATAAAAAAGAATCGTACCCAAGTGTTTGCGGAATAACACTTGGGATTGAAACGACAAGTGTGGTATTGACTCCTCACAAAACTCAAACAATGTTGAGTGACAACTTTTAGGACCCACTAAGCTATCTCAGGGGTTATGTTGTTCTTTGGAGGAGTAAAAGTGGTTTGTGAATGCTTTGCATTAATTGCACAAACTTGTCAACTTTTACTCGTCACTTATGCTACCTATTTATACACAAATATGAACAACCCTATTATACAATGGACCTAAGTGTTCCTTAATAAAATCTTGATAGATTTTATTCTCTGGTAAGGGAAACTTCTTTGGGTTAAGTCCAAAAGGCACTTTCTGATGACAGCCTGGTTTTAACCATTTGGGGAAAGTTTGACCTTAAAGTGATAAAGCACTTTAGTGAAACAGATCAAACTTTCCCGCGCAGTCCCGCCAAAACTTCAGTCTTCAAGTCATCAGTCTTTAGTACCATGATAGTTGTTGAGGAGTCTTGGGGTTCAGTGAGTTATTGTCATCCTCACTGAACCCATCACCTTCTTCTTGGCTTAGATCTCACTCACTGAGTTCCGCCTCACTGAATGGAGAACCTTTCTTCTTAGGCTCGGTCTAAGCATCCTGAAGATGACTCACTGAGTTACTGTTCACTCAGTAACTTGTTTACACTTAGGTTATTTTACGTTCAAATCCTTGTAAGAGAAAGATTGGGGAATTCAGTGACCCAACAATCTCCCCCTATTTGAGCATACAAATAGCCTAAGTGTTTCTTGATTCAGTGTGAGTTGGTAGGGGTCTTCATCTCTTACTGAATGTTGATGTAATTTTAAGTAGGACACATAATTTAACAAAAACATCAAAGTTTATTAATAGTTATTACAAGTCCTGCAAATTACAAAAAATAAAAAGATAGTTATTGCAGATCAGATGTTCAGGTGGTATCCAAGGGCTTCAAGCTTTGCTTTCTTTGATCTGAGTAGGTGTCTTTCAGGATGTTCATTGATCATTGCTTCCAAGTCCTGGAAGAATCTTATGTTCTCAGCACTCTTGATGGGGGACGCCAACATGAGGTATATGAGCATTGCTTTGACTCTTGCCTTATCCATATCAGACCATCTTTGGAAAGCAAAACTTCCATACTCATCAGTGAAGCATAAGCCTCTTTCAGGAACTTCAAGGACTACATTGTTCACAAAAGTGAATCCTTCAGGAAGCGACCTATCACAATCTAGCCCTGGTACTTTGATCTCATGCTCCATCTCAATATGATTCCTTTTCCTCTTGGAAGCCTTAGATGGAGCAGTTTCTATTGCTGAGGCAGGAAGAAGTGAGGGAATGTTAAGAGCTTCAGGCATTGCTCTCAGTCTTTCGTACCTTTCCTTCAGTGACTTGAGAAGGCTGGGAACTACAACATTGTTCTTTTTGGCAATGATAGGACGAAGCTCATCAAGTTCAGTGATGCCAAAATCAGCAAACCTGAATGGCTTATGGACGTCAAATATTCTTTGATCGCGTCCCCTGAAGACGGTGACCACTGCAGGATCGGTGTTTCTGTGGATTTGAATGTCAGTGATGGTTTCAGGTCTTAGCCTTTCTTTCATCACCCAAGTATACTTTTTGATCCTGTGTTTTCTGATTTGAGCGTCCTTCCTGAGCTTATTTTCCCTTTCCCTTTTGAGAGCATTTAGCTCTTCTTCCTGAGCCTTTTTAAAGGCTGCACCAGCTTGCTCAGTTGCTAGTGCCTCAGTATCCAAACCAATTTTTTCAACTTCCTCATGAACAACCTGAATAAGAGCAGGCTTGCTCATTCTCTCTTCTTCAGCCACCTTTAGTAGTATCTCAGTCCTTTCCATATGAGCTTGAATTTCAACATTGGTGAGATGATGTACTACTCCATTGATTTCAAACGGGACTCTGATAGGTTCATCAGGGTCATATCTGACCATGGTTGAGGCTGGCTTGAGCAAAATTTCAGGATCAGAGGTGGTAGCAATACTTTTGCCTCTGTCCTGCCTGAGAGTGGAGGAGACTGGTTCTTCCTGTGGTGGAACTTCAGTGATTGGAGTGGCCTCAGTGACATGCTCCCCCTCAGTGTGAGAGGGCTGTCCAACTTCTTGTTCGTCAGTAACAGGGGTTTCAGGAACATTCTCCCCCTCAACATTTGCCTGAACAACAGTGATGGCAAGTGTTGGAGGAACTGACGAAGCAGATGTACCCTTGAAGGCTAGAAAAATTTCAGTCATCATAGACTTGATCTCCTGAGTATCTTGTTGAATGGTGGATACTTTGGAGTCAAGTGTAGCCTGAGCAGTTTCAAGAGCTGTCATCCTGGATCACAAGGTCCATGCCAGAGAAGTGGACTTTTGGGATTGAGCTGTCACTGATTCTTCCATTTTGGTGAAGGAAGATTTGAGAGACTCCACAGTAGTGGTGAGACCCTGAAGATTCGAACCCTTTAGCAAGTCAAGTAACTCAGTGAGGGCTACTGAGTTTACCTGACACGTCTCAGATTCCTGAAGAAGCTTCCTGGTGAGTTCAGGATCATCCTTGACTGATTCTTGAACAGACTGAACCCCTACATTCAGCTGGTTAAGGGTTATCAAAAACTGATTCAGGCGAGTGATCATCTGCGTCAGGGAATGGTTAACGGAGGCATTCTGTTCCCTGACATCATCATCGAAGTCTTCGACAACATCTTTGAGCTTATGATAATGAACCGCCTGTTCAGTGTGCATGTCAAAGACCTCATCAGTGATCCCCCTGTACAAAATGTTAGTAATCTTTTTGATGAATTTGGTGAAGGCTTTCACAGTGAGAGGAGCTTGACCTTCTCCTGAGGACTCTGGCTCGGAATGTGTGTCAGCTACGTCATGGTTAGAAGATTGAGGAGACTAAGAAATTGGTTCAGGGATTGTCTCTTCAAGCTCCATATCATCTCCGGCCTGAAAAACTTCCTCATCACTGTTGAATTCATTATCAGAATACAAAATTGCCTGAGCATCAGTTAGGGACTGAATCTGCAAAAGAAGGTTATCTGGCTCCTCTTCATAAGAAGACTTGCCTTTGTTTTGGCAAGGTCCTGATTGAGGCAAAAGCTGTCAACTAAAGTCAACCACGGATGTGGTCAATACAGTCAAACTCCTTAGGCTCAATGCTCCGCGGAAGTATAGTGGTTTCTCCGGGTCGTTATGTCCCGACGAGGTGAGGATGGTATAAAAAACGGGTTTGTGATCGGGTGAATTTGGACAGAAAGGTAAGGAATTTGGTTTGTATGATCACACTACGAGATGAGGAATGAAAATAACTTAGAAACACTATATTAACATTTACTGATGATCAGATAACCTAAAAACGTGAGCTAAGTCTAAAAACGCGTTCGTTTGAATTAAAGTTACTTTAGCGTACGAAATAAAACGCGAGTTTTGTAAAATAAAATACCTACGGATATGAAAATTACATTTTTACAATCCTAATGATAAAAGAAAATTTTTAGAAAAAGAAAAATAATTTTTACACTATTTAATTAATTACTATTTAATAACTAATTAATAGTATTTAAATTACACTAATTATGAAATTAAGCTAGAAAAATGAAAAATTAATTCTAAAAATTCTAAAATAATATAAAAGTAATTTTAAAACTAAAAATATATTTTTCCTACTTTTTCTCTATTTATTATTAATTAATCTACAATTTTTAATTACTTTAAACTAACTAAAATTAAGAAAAATAGAAAATGAATAGTGAAAATTATGAAAAATTTCCTAAAATTATTTTATGATATATAAAACCTAGGAAAAATATAAAAAAGTATTGCTGTTAAATAAAAATTAATAAACCTATTTAATTAACTAATATTACTTAATTATTATTAAACTAATATTACTTATAATAAATACTAAATAAAAGGATAAAAATCTGAAAAAATTCCTACAATTACTTTAATATACTAGGAATTTAATAAAAATATAAAAACATATAAGTACTTGACAAAAATTTAAAAAGAAAAATTAAAAAGCTAAATTATGTTAAATGGAAGCTATCACTAGAAATTAAAATGAGCTTTTTTTGAATTTTCTTTTACAAATCTAACTTAGCACTGATTACATGCAACTTTTGTGAAAACAAGTTTCTTGGAATTCAAAAATAAGCTTAGCATAAGCTTATAAGCTTATCAGCTTTGGCATTTTGGCTAAGATTGAGGATTCAAGCTCAAATAAGCTTACAATAAGCTGCTTAACTAGAACTAAAAGCTAAATTATGATGCAAATAGGTTAGGTATACAGAATACAGGCTAGATTATGCAAAGTGGAACACTAAACAAGCCAAGACAATCAAATAAGCACTTAAAATGCCAATGAACCAAACAGGCCCTGAGCTCACTTGCAGCCCCCTGTGGGGCCCACCTGGGTGATCAAGGGCCCAAAGTAAGGGAGGAACTAAAAAGCCTGCTGGGAGGGCTTCCTAAAGAAAAAAGAAGCTCACAATGGGGTCCACAATTAAGCTCTCAGTGAGCTTATGAATATGGCTGAGATACTGAATGCCCAGTATACTCAGTTGGGTGAATGAGACTTGTGAGGCAAAATAAGCTATGGGCAAGGAATTTTAAGCCTAAAATAAGCTTGGACTTGGTGAGTCAGCTGGATGAGCTTCTCAAAAAGCCAAGGCACAAGCCATGAGTCACACAAACAAACACTATGCAAACTTGAGAAAATGGCCACAAAGCTGATGCAGGGGAACTAATCTAAAAAGTGCTCAAATAAAGGCCATGAATAAGCAGTTAAAAGGCTAAATAAAAATTAACTAAAAATATCCTATTGAATATTAGCAGCTAAGGATTATTATCCCATAAGCACAAAAGCTAAAACCTAATATTGAGTTCAAGAGAAATTCCACATTTTAATAAAAAAAACTGACTATGCAAGTTTGACTTTTTAGGAATTATGAACTAACTTGACTAATTTGAACTTCAATTGTCTAAATCTCAATCTAAATGGAATGTTATGATGGAACAAGACTTTCTGGAGCTAAATGTAACAATATCAAACCTAATCCTAAGATCTGAGGATCTACACTAAACCTAATGTTAAGACAATTTCAATACTAAGCTAATTTTGACTTTTATCACAGTGACACTAAGTGTTATGGTTTAACTGTTCTAGCCTTACCTAGTGTGTTATGGCTGCATAACTTTTACCCCTTGAAAATCATAAATAGGCAGTCAAACCAGTCAATCCAAACACCCCTTAAAAGGGTGGTCTGTTGAAGTTATTCACTAAGAAACAGATTCTTAGGCCACCTTATTGAAAGCATTACATACACTAGACTACTTGTACACTAACAACCCTAAAATGAATCAGAAAAGGGGCAATAGCAATGAGCAGGAAATAGATAAGCAGTTTAGACAAAACTAATATAAGCTAAAATATGCAGCCAAGAGTAGAAAACTAAGGCTATAACTTCTAAACACTCAACTCAGCATATTAGATCTCAAATGGCATACCATAAACCCAATAAGCAATGACTGACATGAAATAAGCAAATTAAATAAGCAGAATTAAAGAAGCAGTTTGAAAATTAATTATAAAACTTAAATTGCATTGATAGATAATAAAAGAGTACAATAGGGAAAACTTAAAAAACTAAACATAAAATTACTAAGACCTAAATTAACTACTAAATCCTACTTTTAAGAATTAAAATTACACAACTACTCAATTAACTACTGACTATCTAACTCCCATCTCTGCTTCTTCCTTCACTCTTTTATACTTCCAGGAGTCCTTGGCACCTTTCCCACATTGTTTCCGGGTCGTTGGATTAGCTTGATTTGATCTTAGCCCTTAAACTCAATTTTGGCGCCAAATTGGATTTGGTGGATTGATGACCTGGCTGAGAGGGAAGGTATTATCACATGGGTTTTGTGGAAAGTGGAGGTTGTAGGGTGGTTAGTAGTTCTTGTTGGAAAGTGGGGGGGGGGGGGGAGACAGGGATGTTGGAGATGGCAGGGATGGTTGTCTGGTTTTGGTGGTAAAAAGGGGGAAGGGGAAGGTTGACTTGGTTTGACCTAGGGTGAGATATAAAAAGGGACGGGTATTTTTATTTAAGAGGATTGGGCTGGTGATGGGCTTAGGGGTGTTTATGGATCAGGCTTGTTTGGGTGGGGTGGTATTGAATTGGATTATAACACCAAGGGTCCATTAGATTTGTAATATCACAAGGACCATATTGTAAATTCTGAAAAGTGAGGGTCCAAATCTGCCAATTTGTAAAAGTTAATCACAAGGGCCATTTTTTGCCATTATTTAATTTCCCAGGGCCCTTTGATATTTAGTTTCCAAAATTAAATTCCCGGGGATTAGTTTTGCCAAAATTCAAAGTTGGGGGACCAAACATGTAAACTTTCAAAACATTTTACCCAAGGATCAATATTGACAATTTGTGATTTCCCAAGAACCAAAAATGAGTTTTCTTTCAAAAATATCCCACCAAGGTCCAATTCTGCCAATTTATGAAGTTTAGGGACTGAAACTGTAAATTTCCAAAACTTTTGAGATTTTTCACCAAAGGACTAAATATGACAACTTATGATTTTAAAAGGACCTTTGGTGACTTTTCTTTCCAAATAAGTGCTCAGGGACTATTTTTGCCAATTTTTGAAAGTTGGGGGACTGAAACTGCCAGTTTTGCAAACTTTGTACGTTTTTCATTTGTTTTTGCTCATTTTGCATCTAAAACATATAAAACACAATTTTGAAATATTTTCAGTATTTTGATGCATTTCTGAGTGTTTTTGTATGTTTTGCAGTTCAGATTTAACCAAAAATGATGAGTGTTTGAGCACTCATCAATCCCCCACACTAAACTATTGCTAGTCCCTAGCAATAACTGTTTTGAAAACTTAATGGATTTTAAACTCTTTACCAAAAGCCAGCACTTCTGGAGTAGCCAGATGTATCGATTCAAGTAAGAACTATGGTCCACCTGATAACCATGTGATTTTGAGCAAACCACCAGCTGTCAACGGATTTGATTAGTCTTTACCAAAAGCCGTTTATTTCTGGACTAGCCAACTCTTGATGGACAAAGTCAACATCTTGGTGAGATGATTACCAATTATGGTTTTTCCACTGCCTTTACCACAAGCCATAATCTTGCGGGCTAGCCAACTCATTCGCTTTTTAGGATATGGCGAGTTGAGGTACCATACAATTTTGGGCAAATTGCAAGCCATAAACGGATTTGATATATCTTTACCAAGAGCCGTTTGCTCCTGGATTAGCCAATCCTTTTGTTGTTTAGACACGGCGGACTGATAACCACAAAAAAATTTGAACTCAAGTGATTTTTTTTTTTTAATTTTTGCCTAAAACGGGGGTATTATATAGTAAAATGTGATAAAATTCGCTAGAATAGCGAAATACCCCCCCCCCCCCCCCCCCCCACACACACACTTAGAATGAATATTGTTCTCAATATTCAAAGTCCCGGCTATAATGCCGACTCTTTGAACGTAAAAGGGCAACATTACAAGCTAAATGTGGAAACACCATTTTTGTTTTTTACTTTATTTGTAACCACAGTAGGGGTAATTCCCCCACACTTAGGGTGAAAACCCTAAGTACATGCTACTATTTTTGTTTACCGAGTCGCTAGCTTGACTCGACCCCGAATTCATTTGTCCTTGGGGAAGCATGATGTGGAAGAAAAAAATCTCAATCGGACTTTCATTCAAGATGTTTGGACAAACATTTAAAGCACGTGAAAGTTCCACACCGATGAGATAAGTACTCGGCTCAAAATAATGATACATCAAAATGCCGGGATCAAATATGGTATCTTCATTCCCGAAGGAATGAAGAAGAGAAGAGGTCACCTTATAGGTGAAGAAAAGGAAGAAAACCATGATGAAAGTCATGATTTGATCTTCTTCCTCGAGAACAGGCTCATTAGCCTGAATTTGGATTTCAAGTGTTAAGCTCAAAAATATCCCGGGAGGGTGGGTGGGAATTTGCAAATTCTCATGATTGAGCGCATCTCCCCCGGGCTATCAAACTCCGGAGGATTCATGATATGAGTGAGTTCACCGGAGAACTCCTCATGAAGAGAATTATTCACAAGATGTGAATCTGTGAATTCATGTTCCGGAATAGACACATCACAATCCTCATTCTGAATATCAAAGAGTGGATTATCAGAAATCAAAGTGAATTCAGATTCGAATTCAAATAGAGGATTGGTGAGAGTAGTATTGAATGCTTTGAGAACAAAGAGATTAACATTCTCTATTGGACTGCTGGGGTCAGAAGTGAGTGACGGATCATGATATAGGAGACTTTCAATTTCTCCCAGATCGGCTTCAAAGTCGAGGAGACCATCATCACTTTCCAATGAAAGTGGATTGATGTGAGTAAGTTCATCGGCGAACTCCTCAAGAAGAGGATCAACATCAGACTGTGGGAGTGATGCCTCAATATACTCAATGTCTCCATGAGATGTACAATCATCATTAAAATCGGAGAAAGTCTCAAAATGATCGTTTGAACACTCAAGAGGGGAAGGAATATCACACACATGATCAAAAGTTCCCTGTGACTCTCTCGAGATTCGGACAAGGATCTCAACACTAGACTTTATTAATTCGTCCGATTCCTTATTAGGAACAGTGCTAAGATGCTCATCCCCCATGTTTAGAGAGTGAGTGTGAACTTCGGGTGTGATAACAACAGACTGAGGGAGTTGAGAAGGACTAGCAGACATGGGTTTTATAAATTTCATTTGTTCTTCTGCTAGTAATTCTATCATAGTCTTTTCTCCCTGATTTTCCGAGGAAGGAATCACAACAGATGAACTTGATGAACCCTTACAAAATTGAGAAATATCAAGGGTAACATCATCATCATCGAGAAGAGCAACATTGCGAAATATGGCACGTGTTTTAGCTGCTTGTTCTAAGACTAGCAATTCTTCCTTGCTCAATTCGTTTCTAGCATCTCGTTCTTCAGCAAGTAATTCTACCATTGATTTCTTATGAGAATCTTGAAACGATGTAGTAGCTAACTCCTCCTTAAGTTTTTTCAATATATCAAGAGCCTTTAGTAAAAGGTCTTGCTCAGTATCATGAGGAGTTGCTTGGTACTGTGGAGGTTGGTCTTGATACGAATAGTCGTAATTGTTACAAGGAAATGGATTCCTTGTTTGACAATCCGAGCTAGAGTGTGGACCTCCACAGTAATCACAACAGTAAAACTGATGTGGCTGTGAGTCGTATGTGCTAAAGTTATAATCGTTATCAGGAAACTGCTCATAGACAAGCGTGTTTCCCGATTGACAATCAGAACTGTAGTGTGAACCACCACAGTACTCACAACAGTAAAACTGCTGAGTATCATGGTGTGGTAGCTGGTGGAATAAATCAGTCGTGTCATGGTAGGAATAGGGATCTTGGTTATAGACAGACCCGTTTCCCGACTCTACCATGCCACAACTGGGGCAATTACCACCATTATAAGAACTACCACACCACTGGCAATTCAGAAGGTGTGGATGAGACATAGAAAGAATCAAAAGTTTTGGGAGGGTAAGGAATGAAGAATCAAAGATGTGAGAGGGTAAAGGTGAATATTTTTGGATTTTTGGATAAACATTTTGTACAAATGAGAAAGAAAATCTTTTTGGGTTTTTTGTGTTCGTTGAAAACTAATTTTAAAATGTTTTCGTGAACTGTTTTGTTTTTGTAATAAGAAAATATGAACAAAGGATGGTAAATATACAATGAGTGTATATCCAGATTCACTAATCTGTAAAACCGTTTAGAATACGCACACAGCCTCCCCGGCAGCGGCGCCAAAATTTGATTGAGGCAAAAGCAGTCAACTAAAGTCAACCACAGATGTGGTCAATACAGTTAAACTCCTTAGGCTCAATGCTCCGCGGAAGTATAGTGGTTTCCCCGGGTCGTTATGTCCCGACGAGGTGTGGATGGTATAAAAAACAGGTTTGTGATCGGGTGAGTTTGGACAGAAAGGTAAGGAATTTGGGTTGTATGATTACACTACAAGATGAGGAATGAAAATAACTTAGAAACACTATATTAACATTTACTGATGATCAGATAACCTAAAAACGTGAGCTAAGTCTAAAAACGCGTTCGTTTGAATTAAAGTTACGTTAGCGTACGAAATAAAACGCAAGTTTTGTAAAATAAAATACCTACGGATATGAAAATTACATTTTTACAAACCTAATGATAAAAGAAAATTTTTAGAAAAAGAAAAATAATTTTTACACTATTTAATTAATTACTATTAATTAATTACTATTTAATAACTAATTAATAGTATTTAAATTACACTAATTATGAAATTAAGCTAGAAAAATGAAAAATTAATTCTAAAAATTCTAAAATAATATAAAAGTAATTTTAAAACTAAAAATATATTTTTCCTACTTTTTCTCTATTTATTATTAATTAATCTACTATTTATTAATTACTTTAAACTAACTAAAATTAAGACAAATAGAAAATGAATAGTGAAAATTATGAAAAATTTCCTAAAATTATTTTATGATATATAAAACCTAGAAAAAATATAAAAAAGTACTGTTGTTAAATAAAAATTAATAAACCTATTTAATTAACTAATATTACTTAATTATTATTAAACTAATATTAATTATAATAAATACTAAATGAAAGGATAAAAATCTGAAAAAATTCCTACAATTACTTTAATATACTAGGAATTTAATAAAAATATAAAACAATATAAGTACTTGACAAAAATTTAAAAAGAAAAATTAAAAAGCTAAGTTATGTTAAATGAAAGCTATCACTAGAAATTAAAATGAGCTTTTTTGGAATTTTCTTTTACAAATCTAACTTAGCACTGATTACATGCAACTTTTGTGAAAACAAGTTTCTTGGAATTCAAAAATAAGCTTAGCATAAGCTTATAAGCTTATCAGCTTTGGCATTTTGGCTAAGATTGAGGATTCAAGCTCAAATAAGCTTACAATAAGCTGCTTAACTAGAACTAAAAGCTAAATTATGATGCAAATAGGTTAGGTATACAGAATACAGGCTAGATTATGCAAAGTGGAACACTAAACAAGCCAAGACAATCAAATAAGCACTTAAAATGCCAATGAACCAAACAGGCCCTGAGCTCACTTGCAGCCCCCTGTGGGGCCCACCTGGGTGATCAAGGGCCCAAAGTAAGGGTGGAACTATAAAGCCTGCTGGGAGGGATTCCTAAAGAACCAAGAAGCTCTCAATGGGGTCCACAATTAAGCTCTCAGTGAGCTTATGAATATGGCTGAGATACTGAATGCCCAGTATACTCAGTTGGGTGAATGAGACTTGTGAGGCAAAATAAGCTATGGGCAAGGAATTTTAAGCCCAAAATAAGCTTGGACTTGGTGAGTCAGCTGGATGAGCTTCTCAAAAAGCCAAGGCACAAGCCATGAGTCACATAAACAAACACTATGCAAACTTGAGAAAATGGCCACAAAGCTGATGCGGGGGAACTAATCTAAAAAGTGCTTAAAGAAAGGCCATGAATAAGAAGTTAAAAGGCTAAATAAAAATTAACTAAAAATATCCTATTGAATATTAGCAGCTAAGGATTATTATCCCATAAGCACAAAAGCTAAAACCTAATATTGAGTTCAAGAGAAATTCCACATTTTAATTAAAAAAACTGACTATGCAAGTTTGACTTTTTAGGAATTATGAACTAACTTGACTAATTTGAACTTCAATTGTCTAAATCTGAATCTAAATGGAATGTTATGATGGAACAAGACTTTCTGGAGCTAAATGTAACAATATCAAACCTAATCCTAAGATCTGAGGATCTACACTCAACCTACTGTTAAGACAATTTCAATACTAAGCTAATTTTGACTTTTATCACTGTGACACTAAGTGTTAGGGTTTAACTGTTCTAGCCTTACCTAGTGTGTTATGGCTGCATAACTTTTACCCCTTGAAAATCATAAATAGGCAGTCAAACCAGTCAATCCAAACACCCCTTAAAAGGGTGGTCTGTTGAAGTTATTCACTGTGAAACAGATTCTTAGGCCACCTTATTGAAAGCATTACATACACTAGACTACTTGTACACTAACAACCCTAAAATGAATCAGAAAAGGGGCAATAGCAATAAGCAGGAAATAGATAAGCAGTTTAGACAAAACTAATATAAGCTAAAATATGCAGCCAAGAGTAGAAAAGTAAGGCTATAACTTCTAAACACTCAACTCAGCATATTAGATCTCAAATGGCATACCATAAACCTAATAAGCAATGACTGACATGAAATAAGCAATTTAAATAAGCAGAATTAAAGAAGCAGTTTGAAAATTAATTATAAAACTTAAATTGCATTGATAGATAATAAAAGAGTACAATAGGGAAAACTTAAAAAACTAAACATAAAATTACTAAGACCTAAATTAACTACTAAATCCTACTTTTAAGAATTAAAATTACACAACTACTCAATTAACTACTGACTATCTAACTCGCATCTCTGCTTCTTCCTTCACTCTTTTATACTTCCAGGAGTCCTTGGCACCTTTCCCACATTGTTTCCGGGTCGTTGGATTAACTTGATTTGATCTTAGCCCTTAAACTCAATTTTGGCGCCAAATTGGATTTGGTGGATTGATGACCTGGCTGAGAGGGGAGGTATTATCACATGGGTTTTGTGGAAAGTGGAGGTTGTAGGGTGGTTAGTAGGTCTTGTTGGAAAGTGGGGGGGGGGGGGGAGACAGGGATGTTGGAGATGGCAGGGATGGTTGTCTGGTTTTGGTGGTAAAAAGGGGGAAGGGGAAGGTTGACTTGTTTTGACCTAGGGTGAGATATAAAAAGGGACGAGTATTTTTATTTAAGAGGATTGGGCTGGTGATGGGCTTAGGGGTGTTTATGGATCATGCTTGTTTGGGTGGGGTGGTATTGAATTGGATTATAACACAAAGGGTCCATTAGGTTTGTAATATCACACGGACCATATTGTAAATTCTGAAAAGTGAGGGTTCAAATCTGCCAATTTGTAAAAGTTAATCACAAGGGCCAATTTTTGCCATTATATAATTTCCCAGGGCCCTTTGATATTTAGTTTCCAAAATTAAATTCCCGGGGATTAGTTTTGCTAAAATTCAAAGTTGGGGGACCAAACATGTAAACTTTCAAAACATTTTACCCAAGGATCAATATTGACAATTTGTGATTTCCCAAGAACCAAAAATGAGTTTTCTTTCAAAAATATCCCACCAAGGACTAATTCTGCCAATTTATGAAGTTTAGGGACTGAAACTATAAATTTCCAAAACTTTTGAGATTTTTCACCAAAGGACTAAATATGACAACTTATGATTTTAAAAGGACCTTTGGTGACTTTTCTTTCCAAATAAGTGCTCAGGGACTATTTTTGCCAATTTTTGAAAGTTGGGGGACTGAAACTGCCAGTTTTGCAAACTTTGTACGTTTTTCATTTGTTTTTGCTCATTTTGCATCTAAAACACATAAAACACAATTTTGAAATATTTTCAGTATTTTGATGCATTTCTGAGTGTTTTTGTATGTTTTGCAGTTCAGATTTAACCAAAAATGATGAGTGTTTGAGCACTCATCAGTCCTGACCCCTCAAATCCGGTAGATTGGGTTTTATCTACCTGGTCTTCAGGGTCAGTTCCCGAGTTATGCGCACCTTCGGGGGTGGTTGTGGGTTCCATATCAGCGGGTGGTATTTGTCCCTCTGAATCTTTGTCCCCCGTGGCCCCTTCAGGCACTGATGGGTGTTCTCAGTGCCATCATGAGGAGCCGTGAATGTTGTGTCCCTATCAGCGGGTTGTATGTTTCCCTCTGAGTCTTTGGGACGAGTTTTTGTGCCCTTAGACAAAAGCTTTGATTTGCGAATGTCCTCATCAGGCACCTGAGTGGTTTTGCCCCCTTTCCAACAGGCTTGTGCTGGCCTGTCGAAGATTTAGGGGCGAGAACTCCCTGTTGCTTGGATTGTGATTTACCCGAGCCTTTGGCAGGATGTGAATGTTTGTGGATCCCCTTCTCAGTGGAGTAGTGCTGCCCTGCCGAGGGTATAAGACCCCTTACTCCCGGATACTCTGGTTGTGATTTGCCAGAGTCTTTAGCAGGATGTGAAGGTTTGGTTGGTTCCAACCCCATTGACTTGTTTATGTCAGCAGTGCCTTTGGGAACGGGTTCGCCCGAGGGCACCGAGTGTGATGTCTCAGTGCCTCCTCCCTTTTCTGCTTACTCGTAGGGGTCTAGACCCCACAAAGGGGGAGGGAGTCGACTGAACATCTCAGCCATTGGCGGGAATTTCGCCCGCATCCGATCCCCAATTCTTGTTCACCCGGCCAAAGATTGGCTAATGATCCTGAGGGTGTCTTTAGTCAGGGTCTGTTGTTGTTGTTGTTGTTGCCCCTATTGTCAGGCTTAGGGGCAGAGGTCTCAGTGGCGAGTGACTTGGGTTGAGCCACCTTCCTGGACCCCTGTCCCTTCTTCCTCTTCACCTTTTTGGTGGGAGAGGGAATTGGTGAAATGATGTTGTCACCCTGGATAGCAGTCAGCATATATGTGGTCAGGGCGACAGGTGTTACCTCATTAGGGTCCGTGAGTAATTTGCCTTATGTAAGACATCAGGTTCAAAGCCGACACTGTCAGGATTGATATACTCATACCTTAATAGGTCATTCAGGGCACAGGAAATAAATTTAGGGTAAGACATGTGTTTTTGCCTAGACTTCCCACCCAATTTGCCTATGAGGTCCCTGAAGATAATTTCTCCAAGGTTAATCTTTTTACCCTCAATGAGACAGTACACTCTCATTGATTGAGTAGTGTTTAGTTGCTCAGTTGAGGATTTATTCTCCCCAAGGACCTGAATTACAAATGTCATCAGGATCCTCCAGGGGGCAGGGAACCATGTTTTGATTATGGGGGCTTTGTTAAGTAGGGCCCCTGGAGTAACATCAGGATGATATTTATCATAGGGCCCAAATTCCAAGAGGAGTTGTTTAACTTCCTCTTCAGTTGGTGGGGCTACAAAGGTCTCAGTGTAGTCAAGGCCAGTGGCTTTGACAAAGGTTTTGTAGTCAAGAGTTAGGAACTTAGTTCCATTCTTCACTGAGAACCTGATTTTGGCCTCCTTTGGTGCATCAGGGTTTTCAACCACCGCTGTGCACTAAAATTCCCTTAGGTAGTCATGATAGATGACAGAGGGGGTTTTTGTGAATGTGGTGGTGAGAAAACAGTTTTGTAGGAACTTCACCACATCCCTGTATTCAGGGAACCCTTCAGGGTAGGCAAAGTTCCCCACCACATTGTTTTTGGTGAGGTCTACGCTTTCCATTTGGAATTCCACATTGGGTGCGTATTTTATGACCTTTGAAGATGCCATTTTAGTTAGATAAAAGGTCTGGTTTTGAACAAAGAAGAAGCACACAAAGATTTTGAAAGCAAAAGGATTCTTGAAATAATTTTGCAAGAGTTTTGTTAAGATTTTTAAAGCGTGTGTGTGTTCTTCTTTGTGGGGGTATTTATAGGGTGGGAATTAGGGTAGTGATGTTGCGGATACCAAAGGTTTATATTATTCAACCGAATCGGCATAATAATATTGGTTTGATATCCGCATTTAATATCACGATTGCCATTACCCCTATTTTCTCTCACATCATGGGTGAACAGTTGTGAGGCTCTGCAAATAATGCACTTTTGTAGAAAAAAAATCATCACAACTTTTGTGTGTGAGGGAGCAATTAACGCTCAGTGGTGTTTGGTGAGAGAGATGTGGGGGCCCAAGGAGTGGATGCCAGTTGTGTAAGTGACATATATTCCTATATTTAATAGGAATCAGTTACCTATCTGGGACATTAACTAACTAAGTACTTAGAGCATTTAGTTAGGGCATTCGATGCCATTTTTCATCCTGAGCCCCCTGAATGAATTTTCATTCAATAAAAATAAGTTTTCAGGAAGGGTGTGATCAGGGACCTAGAGAATTTACATCAGGTGGGAACACTTTTGATCAGTTTCCTGATTCTATATCCAACATGCCCAATTCAACTTTCAATCTTGTGAAAGTGGGTTCATCCAAAGGTTTCGTGAAGATATCAGCTAGCTGATACTCAGTGGGGATGAAATGTAGTTCAATTTCTCCATTAGAGATGTGGTCCCTGATGAAGTGGTATCTGATGTCAATGTGTTTGGTTCTTTGATGAAGTACTGGATTTTTTGAGATGGTTATGGCACTTGTATTATCACAAAAGATAGGTACCATCTTATACTGAATGCCATAGTCACTCAGTTGGCTCTTCATCCATAGTACATTTGCATAACATCCTGCAGCAGCCATATATTCAGCTTCAGCTGAGGACATGGCCACTGACTGTTGTTTCTTTGTATTCCAACACACAAGTTTACCACCAAGAAATTGGTAGGATCCTGAATTACTTTTCCTATCCATATTACATCCTGCATAGTCAGAGTCAGTGTACCATTTAAGATCAAATCCTGAACATTTTGGGTAATAAAAACCAAGGTTTGGAGTACCCTTCAGGTACCTGATGATTCTCTTGACAGCAGTGAGATGTGATTCTTTGGGATCAGCCTGGTATCTTGCACACAGGCAGACTGAGAATTGGATATCAGGCCTTGAGGCAAGTAAGTACATCAGGGAGCCAATCATTCCTCTGTATTGGGTTTGATTCACTGATTTTCCAGTGAGATCAGGACCAAGGTTGTTGGAGGAACCATGGGAGTCTTTACTGAGGAGCATTCAGTGAGCTCATACTTCTTCAGTAGGTTCCTGAGATATTTTTCTTGGGAAATGGATATTCCCTTTTCAGTTTGTTTAATTTAGAGTCCAAGAAAGTATGTGAGTTCACCCATCATGCTCATTTCAAACTTTGTGGTCATCAGTTTCTTAAACTTTTTGCAAAGTTTGTAACTTGTTGAGCCAAAGATGATGTCATCAACATCTACTTGGACAAGAATGACATCACTCTTTGTTCTGTAGATGAACAGTGTGTTGTCAATCTTTCCTCTGACAAACTTGTTTTGGATCAGGAAGGATGAAAGAGTTTCATACCATGCCCTGGGAGCTTGTTTCAGTCCATAAAGGGCTTTGTTAAGCTTGTAGACATGGTTGGGGTATTCACTACTTTCAAAACCAGGAGGTTGTTGCACATAAACATCTTCTTTGATGTTACCATTCAGGAATGCACTTTTAACATCCATTAGGTAAACTTTAAAGTTCATGTAAGTTGCATAGGCAAGGAAGATCCTGATAGCTTCCATTCTAGGAACAGGTGTAAAGGTTTCCTCATAGTCTATACCTTCCTATTGATTATATCCTTTGGCAACCAGTCTTGCTTTGTTTTTGATGACTGTGCCATTCTCATCGGTCTTGTTTTTAAAGACCCATTTCATACCAATGATTAAAACACCCTGGGGGCATTGAACAAGGGTCATGACATCATTTCTGTCAAATTGTTCCAATTCATCTCTCATGGCCTGAACCCAACTTTCATAAGTCAGGGCTTCTTTGACATTTTTAGGCTCAATCTCTGAGAGATAGTCAGCATAGAGACATATATTGGCAGAGGCGGCCTTGAGTTTAGCAGCCTTGCTTCTTGTGAGCATGCCTTCAGTGGGTTCACTAATGATGTTCACAAGCTCAATGATTTTGGATATAGTCCAGCTATCCTGAGGTTTGGGTTAGGAATTTGAGCTTGAAGGAGCCTGATTAGGTTCAGACTCAGGAACATGAGGTGGCTCATCACTATGTGCTTCAGTGACATTTGTAGGAACAATTTGCTCTGAGGGCTCCTGAACAATTTGTTCAGTGGTTCCAGTCTAATTGGAGACATGCTGAGTTTCAATGAACTCACTGATAGGTGGTTGGGGTAGGTTGTGAGGGATGATGTAATAGGAGACGTCAGCATCAGCTTGGTATTGGGTTGAGGGATTGTTCTCAGGATGATACTCATCAGGAGGATACCTTGTTGAGTCATCAATACCAATTTCTTCAACTGAAGAATTTGAGAACCTGATGGATTCAGTGCTCTCATCAACAGTAATGTGATAAGTTTCCTCAGTTTGTTATCTCCTAGTGTTGAACACCCTGAAGGCTTTAGAAAGCAGAGAATATCCCAGGAAGTATCCATCATCAACTTTGGCATCAAATTTACCCAAATGATCCTTGTGATTATGAATAAACACAGGACACCCAAATACATGAAAGTAGCTGATGTCAGGGATTCTTCCTTTGAATATCTCATAAGGAGTCTTATTGTGACTTTTCACAATGATTGACCTATTTTGAGTGTAGCAAGCTGTTTTAACTGCCTCAGTCCAAAAATGTTTTGAGAGGACTGAGCCATTTAACATCGTTCTTGCTGCCTCAATGAGTGTTCTATTTCTCCTTTCAGCTACTCCATTTTGTTCAGGAGTATAGGGAGAAGTGAAATTTTGCGAAATTCCTTTCTCATCACAGAAACACTCCAGGTCTTGGTTTTTGAACTCAGTGCCATTGTCAGTCTTGATCTGTTTAACTTTGACATCATTTTGATTTTCAATGTTCCTGACAAATGACATGATGGTTTCAGCTGCCTGACTCTTTTTGGTCAGGAAGTAAACCCAAGTATATTTTGAGTATTCATCCTCTATGACCAGAGTACACTTTTCATGGTGAATGGACATTGGACTGACAGGTCCAAAAAGGTCCATATGAAGAAGATGTAGGCAACTTTTGATGGAAAAGGTTTGTTTTGGTTTTGAATGATTTTTTTTTTGTGAAAAGGAGAAATATTATTAATCACAAAAAGTGCTCTTTAGACACTCATTTTTACACTCATGGACAACCCCATGATGAGTTAATGAAGCTAAACAAATATGAATTCATACTACAATATTCAATCGATTAAGCTAATCTAAATTCAAAACCATATACATAATAGAACTATCAAAATCTTCAAACTGCTCTTTTAAGCTTCACATTCCATTTGTCTTCTACATTCCTTACTGTATTTGAATCCTTGACAATGAAACTCATAATCCTCCATTTAATACTTTCCATGATATTTTGTACAAGTGTATCAACACTTCTTTCACTGTTCTTGAAAATTCTGGAATTCCTTTCCTGCCACACAAAATAAACTGAAGCACCAAGGACAATTCTTCTAACAACACTCCAAATATTTCTGTTGGCTTTCAATCTAGAGTATTCATCAATGATTACTTTCCAGTTAAATGAGAATCTTTTGTCAAGAAGATCCTGCATTTTGCTCCACACACTATAAGAGTATTGGCATTGGAAGAATAAATGATCATGTGAATCCTGGCATTGTTTACAAAAAAAACACATCTCATCTCATCATCTTGATTCCAAGCTGCAAGCCTGTCTTGTGTCATCAGTCTCTCTTGCACTGCCAGCCATATAACAAATGAGTGTCTAGGGATATTCTGAGGGAACCACACCAAGTCTTTCCACACAACTGTACTCCCATTACTTCTCATATCTTTCCAAACTACTTTTGTAGCATATTCTGTTTGCTTCTCTACATTTGACACCCACACAGCTTTATCCTTACATCTATTATTCAAAACAGGGATATGAACATTATTCAATCTAGAGAATTTGACATTCCAATCCATTGGCCATCCCCAATTATTATCAACAACCAACTCCTCAACTGTGCATTCTATACTCAGTCTAGCATTGTAAATTTCTCTTTTAGAAATAAACTCACACAAAGGCCTTCATTGCACCATTTGTCAAACCAAGCAGAAACACTTTTTCCATCACCAAGCTTATAGAACACATGCTTTCTGACTTTTTCTCTAAGATTCAATATATTTTTCCATCCAATACTACTAGTACTGTCCTGAGTTACTTCCCATACACTCTTACCTTTCAATTTTTCTACATTTATCCATTTTACCCATAGAGTATCTTTCTTTGCAGCTATGTTCTATAGATGTTTCATTATCAAGACTTCATTCCATGTCTGCAAGTCTTTAATACCTAAACCCCCATGATCTTTAGGTTTACATATCTGTTCCCAGGAAATTTTTGCTTTACCTTTTGTAATTTCACCTTGACACCACAAGAACCCCTTAAGCAGCTTATTGATTTCCTTAACAACTGTTCTAGGGAGAATGAAAACAGAGGCCCAATTAACTTGCATAGAGGATAGAACTGAGGCAATAAGTTGTAATCTCCCAGCATAAGATAATGCTCTGTTTCTCCAATCACTGGCTCTGTTCCTAACTTTTTCAATCAGAGATTTACAATCATCGACACTCAGTTTTTTGGTTATTAATGGTACACCTAAATATCTAACAGGTAACCTTCCAACAGTAAATGGTAAAATTTGAAGCAAATTATCTTGTTCAGGAGCTGAGATACCACTAAAGAAAATAGTACTCTTTTGCATATTGACCTTGAGACCAGACAAGCTACTAAATTGATCCAAAGTGTCTCTAATAACTCCCACTGATTGACAATCACCATGACTAAATACAATGAGATCATCAGCAAAACCCAAATGTGTAATCTTTAGTTTCTTGCATCCTTGATGATACCTAAATGCTTCACTGTTCTCAATGTTTTTTTTTAAAAGTAAGTTGAATACTTCCATTGCTAAAGTGAATAAGTAAGGTGAGATTGGGTCACCTTGTCTTAAACCTCTTCCCCCACTAAAATATCCAACTCTTTCACCATTAATATTCAATGAAAACTTAGTAGTTGAAACACAAGTCATAATCCACCCTACCATTTTGCTATGAAAACCAAAATATTCCAATGTACTCTTAAGAAAATTCCAATCCAGAGTATCATAAGCTTTCTGTAATCTATCTTAATAGCACATTTCTTAATTTTTTGTTTTCTATTATAGCCCCTCAAAAGCTCTTGTGCTAATAAAATATTATCTGTTATCTGTCTTCCTGCTATAAATGCACTTTGGTTTTCACTAACTAATCTCCCAAGAACTTCTTTGATTCTATTTGTGATCACCTTGCTAATACATTTATACAATACATTGCAGCAAGCTATTGGTCTGAAATCAGACACTTTATTGGGAGTAGCAATTTTAGGCACTAGTGAGATTAAAGTGGCATTCAACTCACCTAGTAACTTTCCAGATGTAAAGAATTCTTGTACTGCCAACACAACATCACTTCCCACAATGCTCCATGCAGATTTGAAGAACTTTGAGGTAAAACCATCTGGTCCAGGTGCTTTAGAATCCTCAATATCAAACATTGCTTCTTTAACTTCCTTCTCAGTTACTTGTCTTACCAAATAATCAGCCTCCATTCTTGACAATTTGCTAGTAAAGTTCATAGTATCACTTGGGAACTCAGTTACACTATCTTTTATTCCCAGAAATCTTTGAAAATGCACAAGAAATTGCCCTGCAACTTGCTCATTCTCATATCTTACACCATTCTCTCCACAAACTTCCATAATTCTGCTTTTGTGTTGTCTTCCTTTGATAATTTTGTGAAAATAACTAGTATTTCTATCCCCTTCCTTAAGCCACTCAATCTTTGCTTTTTGAAGTAAAAAATTTTCCTCATCTCTAACAGCTTCACAATATTCTTGTAATAATGAACAGCTTTCCTATTTCCATTTCTCACAAAAAGGGTCTTTATCAACATTTTCCTGAGCAGCCTTCACTTTTTCTCTCAAAATATTTACCCTTTCATGTACATTACCTTTTTTCCAGCTCAGATGATTCATTTTATGTTTAAGCAACTTCATTTTCTGAACAACTCTATACATCTGGAACCCATTGATACTTTTCTCCCATTCTTCTTTAACCATAGGCAAAAATTCATCGTTCTCAGTTATAAAATTTGTCATTCTAAATGCCTTTCTCTTTCTAATTCCCCCTTTTGGTATTATTAGCACAGCTGGTGAATGATCAGAAATGATATAGGGTAGAAATACACTATGTGCAGTATCAAAACTTTCCAAGAACTTTTCATTTACCATAACTCTATCCAGTTTCTTCAAAGTTTTACATTTTGGATTTTTCAAACTCTTTGTCTAGGTGTATTGAAACCCTGAACTCAGTATATCCTCTATTTCAACTTCCTCAACACAACTCTTGAACTCAATCATATCATTAGTAGGGACTGAACTACCATTAGAATGCTCATTGACATCCAAAGTAACATTAAAATCGCCCATTAGGACCCAAGCATTTCCACTTGTAATCCTTTTATAATTTGCCAATTCTCTCCATAGCTTCCTTCTTTCCATTCCTGAATTACTAGCATACACAACAGTGCAAAAGAATCTAGTTTTCCTACATAAAGACTCAACCAGAAGTAACATACTCTGCTTGGACTTATGAATCAACCATGCTTCAATCAGATTTTGATCCCCTCCAAACATTATTCTACATCCTTTGTTATTATCTTCAGCATTTGATACATATTGCCATTTACCAAAAACTTTATCACCAACTTTTTTGACATTCTTGTATCTTATATGAGTTTCCAGCACAGCATATACTTGTATTTTTTCCTCAATAATAAATTTCCTGACCTCCTTCTGTTTGAATGATGCCCTGTGGTGTTTTCCTTTATCACAAGCAGAACAAGGCTTGTCTTTGGTATACACCAGGGATGGAAGGCCCAGAACTTTGTTCTGTTTGGCCAGGTTGTTGATGCTCTTGAAGTTGAGATGAGAGAGTCTCCTATGCCATAGCCAGTTGATTGTCTCACTTGCCTTTGAGAATAGACAAGTCCCATTTTGAGTCAGGGATGACATGTCAAGGACATATACATCATCCCTCCTAGGGGCAATCAACACAACTTCCTTATTGGCATTAAGGATGGTCCATCTCTTGTCATCAAACTGAACTATGTATTTGGCATCACATAGTTGGGAGACACTTATCAGGTTGTACTTGAGACCATTAACATAAGCTATTCTTGTAAAAACTATACCATTGCAGTTTACTGAACCATAACCTTCAGTGGGAGCTGATGAGTTATCACCAAATACTACTTTGGGTCCTGGTTCTTCCACATATTTGTGCAGAAAACTTTTCACACCAGTCATACTTTCGGAGCATCCACTGTCTAGATGCCAAGTAGGATCCTTGATGTGTTTCTGCACAAATAGTAAACTGGGTTAGTTTTTCTTGTTGACCCACTTTCTAGTGGGCTTAGTCCCTAGGGACTTTTTGAACTCAGTTAATGAATCATGGTCTGAAGTTGTGTGACCTGAGCTTCCACATGTTTTACATTTTGTGGAGGTTGATGCCTCAGGTGACTGAGAAGTGTTGGTGAGGTTTTTCCTTCTGGACTGAATAACTTTGTCATGTCCCTTGGTTTCATGGGAGGGATCTCCACAGATTTCACAGCAATTTTTCATCATACAATCATCAGGAAGATGATCATTGAAACCACAGTGAGGACATGGCGAGAAAGGCTTAGCCTTCAGTCTTTGTTTGGAAGGTGTGGCATACTGATAGCCTTGGTTTTTGTATAGACATATTGCTTTTAAAGAAGCAGTGTGGGGGATGTGATCACAAGTTCTGTGGTCCTCTTGTTTGCATATCATGCAAAACAGGACTCTGTAGCATTTATCAGTGCTGTGATTTGGATAATTGCATAGTTCACATCTCCCTGAAGGTCTGGGTGTGGTTTTAGGTTTGGAAGAACTTGAGGATACTGAGGGCCTATTAGATTTTGAGTCTGAGAGTTTTTCAGTGGACTCAATTTTCTCACTTAGCATCCTGACAAGTTCAGCAAGCTGATCAACCTTTGAGTCAGTGCTTTCATGCTTCACTTCAGTGGGTACTGAAGGTTTTTGGTGTTCAGTGGGTGCAGGAGTAGGTCTTTTCAAAATAGTCTTTCCTAACCCTGATTTCTCTTTGGGAGAATGGGGTTGATAGACTAATGGTGCAAGGTCAGAATTGGGTTCAGCTCCCTGAAGTTGTTTAAGTTGAGGGAGTGGTGAATCAGACTTAGACTCAGTGATGGACTTAGTAGGACTAAGTTCATCAGTGACTCCTAACAGCTCCTTGATAGCCTGACTTTCAGGCTCTAGGATTCTTCTAGTATTAAAATTTGGCATTTTACTGTCAGGATTGTTTCTTTCAATCCAATCACTGGGTTTAGGAGCAAGTTCTTTGCTAGAAGGTATGTTGGCTGACACAAAAGTTGTTGAATGGCTACTTTCCCCAGAAACTTCAGTGAGTTGATCATCACCCATACTAGCCTTTATGGAGCTGGGTGTGAGACTTAGTGTTTCATAAAGTTTGGGGTTTTTCTGAGTCCATTTTCAGATAACCTCCTTTTCTTTCTTAAGTTCTTCCTGAAGAGCTTGATTTTGTTTTACTAGTTCAGAGTTTTGAATTTGAAGTGTAACACTTTCAAGCTTGGCTTGTTTCAAAGCAAGTAGTTCATCTCTACTATGATTTAATTCAAAACTCAGTTTGTTAAATTTTAAAAACAAATTAAGTCTTTGCTCTTCAACATACTTAAGATCAACATTAATATAATCTAAGTAAGCTTTCCAATCATCATTATCATCCATAGAAAGTAAAAGGTTTACCTTCCTCATAGTGATGTTAACCCATTCGCCATTTCTTGCATGACTCTTCCCCACAACAAGCTTGTTGTCATCTGATAGAGCCATCAGGGCACTGATGTGAACTTCATCATTATCAGAGGACACTTCAACCTCATCCTAGTCATATGTTTCAGCAACAAGCCCTTTGTTCTTGGCTTGAGAAGGCTTTGGAGCTTGAGGAGGCTGAGAGACTGTTGAGGATGATTCAAGAAGGGCAAGTTTAGCTTTAGCCTTTCTGTACTTGGCTTCAAAGTCAATTTGAGGGACTTTTTCAAATCTTTGACTAGACTGAAGCATTTTTGGTTGAAATTTGTTGGGGCCTGAAAAAGAGTTATTTCCTGAAAATTTGAAAGATGGTTCTGAAGTTGTTTTTGAAAAACAATCTTTAGCAAAAGGGCCCATTTTGCCACATTTAAAACATTCAGTGTTTTCATTTGCTTTTGAAGGGAATTTGTTTTTCTTAAAAAACCTTTTTGAATTAGCAAGGAGTGCCCTTTCATGAAATTCAATTTGAAGATCATTTAGGTACTCCTCACTGGTTCTTTGGTCAACCTCATCATCAGATCCATCTTGAAAATCCTGCACAACACCTTTTCAATAGAAAGCAGTTGATATGGGTGAAATTGTCAAGGCCTTTTTGGTCTCCTAAGCTTTACCAGGGTATCTCCTGGTGATAAGATTGTCTTCATAGACAAACTTCCCATAGATGGCAGGGAGCTAAAGGTTCTGAAGGTGGTTTGCATTTCTCAATCCCTGAGAGAAGTTTAACCACTTCTCAGGGAGAATGTTGACAAAACCAACATTGATCTCATGTTTTGACAGTATAACACCATCATTGGTCAGCTCATTCAGGAGGGTCTTATACCGAGTATAAGTCTCAGAGAGACATTCAGAATCATTGGCCCTGAAGGTATTGGATTCAAGCTTCAGGTCCATGATTCTATTCTCTTTGGTATCAGAAGGCCCTTCATAGCTATGAACCAGGTCAGTCCATGTCTGCTGGGCAGTGGGACAGTTGATCACTGATTCCATTATATCATCAGGAAGGCATGATATAATGATACTTTTCAGGCGCTGGTCTTGATTGACCACCCTCCTTTCATCTGGGGTCCACTGAGCTTCAGGTTTGATTAAACCTTAGGCAGTTGTTGGGACATATGGACCATCATTAATCAACTTAATGTAATATGGTTCCATCCCAGTTAAGTAGCAAAGCATTCGCTTTTTCCACTTATTAAATTTGCCAACTTCAAGTCGAGGGGAAGTTGCTGAATAACTTCCACCCTTTTTGTCGACAAGTTGGGGAACATCTATGTCAGTCATAGTGGGATCTTGATTTTAAAAACTTGAGCACTCATTAAGTTTTGAAAACAGGTTTAAGTTTTACAAACCAGAGGCTCTGATACCACTTGTTGGTCCCTTTTACTTGGTTAGCAGTAACTAAAAAGCTAAAGTAACCAAGTTGTATGACTTTTAACAAAGATGTATAAATGGTTAACAATAAAGCAACGTAAACATAAGAGACAATATTTTTCAACGTTTAATTCTTTATTAGAAGTTAATAAAAAAGAATCGTACCCAAGTGTTTGCGGAATAACACTTGGGATTGAAACGACAAGTGTGGTATTGACTCCTCACTAAACTCAAACAATGTTGAGTGACAACTTTCAGGACCCACTAAGCTATCTCAGGGGTTATGTTGTTCTTTGGAGGAGTAAAAGTGGTTTGTGAATGCTTTGCATTAATTGCACAAAATTGTCAACTTTTACTCCTCACTTATGCTACCTATTTATACACAAATATGAACAACCCTATTATACAATGGACCTAAGTGTTCCTTAATAAAATCTTGATAGATTTTATTCTCTGGTAAGGGAAACTTCTTTGGGTTAAGTCCAAAAGGCACTTTCTGATGACATCCTGGTTTTAACCATTTGGGGAAAGTTTGACCTTAAAGTGATAAAGCACTTTAGTGAAACAGATCAAACTTTCTCGCCCAGTCCCGCCAAAACTTCAGTCTTCAAGTCATCTGTCTTTAGTACCATGATAGTTGTTGAGGAGTCTTGGGGTTCAGTGAGTTATTGTCATCCTCACTGAACCCATCACCTTCTTCTTGGCTTAGATCTCACTCACTGAGTTCCGCCTCACTAAATGGAGAACCTTTCTTCTTAGGCTCGGTCTAAGCATCCTGAAGATGACACACTGAGTTACTGTTCACTCAGTGACTTGTTTACACTTAGGTTATTTTACGTTCAAATCCTTGTAAGAGAAAGATTGGGGAATTCAGTGACCCAACAAAACCAATAACGCCAATCATAACCTTTAACTCACACATTTCCCCATGGAAGATTTCAAGATGTTGAATGCACTTATGGAAGTCGTCGATTCATCAAGTTTAAATGATCGTATGGGACTGTGGTTTAGTCAAGAAGCTATAGAAGAAGGGTTTTTTAAAAACCTTATTTGTGCCGTTATTGATCATCTCAAGAGGCTGATACCAAAGCGTAGGGAGCTGATTGTTGAAAATGAAGCATGGGGAGAGCTAGGTGTGGAGCTTGACAGTTTGATGCGTTAAGAAAAACTCAGTCCATGCACACCGACCTATTTGCTCGTTTGATCATCATGTATGGTGAAGCAGATGATGGTATCCGCATGCAGGAAAATTATGTTCAGAAAATGGCTGAAAATAATTAGTGAAATGTGGTCTTTTGGGTATTTCCTGTGGTAGGCAAATAGGGTCTCTTGAGTTCTTGATTTTGGATTTTAAGGTTGTTCTTGACTTCTTGTAATCTATTTGCCACTACGATGAATATATATATATATATATATATATATATATATATATATATATATATATATATATATATATATATATATATATATATATATATATATATATATATAGCTCAACCCAAACCTGACCGAAAATCTATTTAGCTCAACCCAAACTTGGCCCAAAATCTATTTAGCTTAACCCGAACTGCTAATTTTCGTGTCCGTTTCAAGTCGGGTTTCGTATCAGGTCAGAAATTGCCACCCCTACGTAGAATCATGTATTCTTGCATTATTTTGCATAACATGATTTTAAAAGATCAAAAGTTTGCACTACGTGAGCATGGCGAAATGTGGGTTGATCCGTCACCACGTATGAGGCAAGAAATGTAGGTCGACATATGTGATGTCTAACGTCGAAAGACAAATGAAATACGCGACAGAGAAACGCATACTCAACTCCAACTAGACATTATGGAGCATCTTTGGCAAAAACATCTTGAACGACAACAACAAGATTTCGAAGACGATGAATAAGTATTTGTAAGTCTTATATTTTAAAATTTCATATGGTTCGTGTTTTTTTTTTTTTTTTTTTTTTCATGCTCTTGGGGACCAAATTTTGGTTGAAAAGGTCCTACGGTCCATATCATGATAGAGTTGCGATCCCCTAAAAAGGGGATGCAAATTAAAAAGGCTAAAAACATTTTTCCACCATCCGATCAGTCAAATGGTTGACCAAAACCAATCACACGGTCCAGATTTAAATGAGAAAAAAAAAAACACGCTCTTTCTAATAGAAGGGGTATAAGCGTAAATTTACAACCCCCACTCTCTTCCTTCTTCCCACCAAACAACTTCTCTACTCTCACATTCATTTCACACACTAACTCACACACACAAAAACTGTCAATTTCCAATCAAAATTTGGGGAAAAAACTAGGGTTTCAATTTCCGATCATCTGTAATTGATTAAAACACATTATACGCTCGGAAAAGATGAATCTAACTGGTAATTTTAGATTAATTTAATTTTTAGGGTTAATTTTTTTTTAATTTTTTTAGTTTGTGCATAAAAAAAAGTATTTTTTACAAAATAAAATGCATAAGAATTAGATTTTTTTTTTTGAAAAAAATGCATATATTTTAGAAAATAAAAAATATACAAGATATGTTGTTGAAATGTGATTGATATAATGATGCACACCAATTGCTCGATGAAATGCTTCAACTAGATTCAGATCATAAATGTGATAGAAATCTGGTTTTAGTGGCGATTGATGATCTTCAGGTTCATCATTTAGTGCATTTTTTGTTCACTTACTAGCTTGCGGGTTCGATAGAGTAACTTGTTAGAATAGGTTAGAATAAGGTTCATCAGTTATTGATTGGATCATGGTTTACTTAGTAGCTTGCTGGTTCGATAGAGTAACTTGTTGGAATAGGTTAGAATGAGGTTCATCAGTTATTGATTGGATCATGGTTTACTTAGTAGCTTGCGGATTCGATAGAGTAACTTTATAGAATACATAAGAATGAGGTTCATCAGTTATTTGAAAATAGGTTCATCAGTTATTGCTAGTATGTTTGATCATCAGTTATTTGAAAAATAGGTTCATCAGTTATTGCTAATGCGTTTGATAATCAGTTATTTGAAAATAGGTTCATCAGTTATTTAAAAATAGGTTCATCAGTTACTATATGTTCATCATTTTTATTATGTTATGAGCTGATGAACATATAAGCTTATGATGAACCGATGAACATACAAGCGTATGATGTATTATGAATTGATGAACATATAACTTTACTATATGTTCATCAGTTATATTGTACTATGAATTGATGAACATATAACTTTACTATATGTTCATCAGTTATATCTTGTAAAACCAATTAATTAAAATTAATTGTTCATCAGTGGTTGAAGAACAACGAATGGTGGAGAGTTCCAGATTCACAAGATAGGGGAGATGAAGAAAAACTGGCTGATGCACAAGAGAGTATGAAATTCAGGAATGAACTCATAGAAGCTGTACTTGATATGTGAGACTACCTTCTGAATGATGGTGAAAGAAGCAGGAGTACTCGATCGTTGAGGAAACTCTCAATTTGGTTGAATTATATTTGGGGTACACCGGTGGTTTATTAAATGGTGGGCATGTCCTTTTTGTGTTAGACAATATATTGCTAATTAATTAGTTGATTTAAATAGTTCATTTGTACCTCATATGATGTGTAACTCTCAGTTTGGTTGAATTGTATAAGTATTCTTGTGTTAAACTACTGTAATGTAAATAAAGATATTGTGGCTTTTATTAATCTCTCAGATGTATGTGTTACAGTGGTCTGGTTGTTTAATATAACATTGGTTCAAGTCATGTGGTGTGTCAAAACTAATTCAAGTTAAAAGACATTGTACAAAGATACTAATTCAAGTTAAGAGACATTTGATCAAATTGATGAACCTGAAAAAATTGATGAACCTGAAAAACTGTGATCAATTTGATGAACCTGAAATTGATGAACCTGAAAAAAAATGATGAACCAAAACATTTGATCAAATTTGATGAACCTGAAATTGATGAATCTGTAAAAATTGATGAACCTGAAATTGATGAACCAAAGTAACTGATGAACAAGGTTCATCAGTTAATATGGTTCATCGGTTAATAAGGTTCATCAGTTAATATGGTTCATCGGTTAAAAAAAAAAAAAAAAAAACTCTTTGAATTTTACATTAATAAAACGATTAGTGATGCGCCGTGGTACAAAAATTAATGCATTTAACGCAATTTTAACACTAAAATTCTAAGCTAGACATTTCATCAAACACATTGTGTGCAACAAATATGATTAAAACGTCAACTTTCGCGTGTGATATCTTACTCGTATGACATCGGATTTGATTGATTCAAAAACCTGTGTAAAGAGTGAATCAAAATAAAAAACTTTCGTGTTTTAAGTTTTTAACGATTCGACATTTATGAGGGAAAAAAATAGGGCCGAAAATGACAAAAAAAATCAAGAAAATCACTAACCATTTGATATGTAAAAAAAAAGTTTGAAATATTTAACAAGATTTATACCAATTTAAAGAGGATTAAATTTTAAAAATTATGGTGAAATCGGTTTTTTCTAAAAGTTTGTCGTTTAAAAGATATGCGCGTTTGAAAATTAAGGTGAAAAAGTAAAAAATAAGTAAAATTACGATTTTGCCCCTAAACAGATATTTTAAATAAAATATGTTGAGAACATGTGTCGCTTGCTGGTTACTTTTTATACTTTTTAAATTTGTTTCCCTTTCTAAGGGATCCGGTACCTATCATGATATATTATCACTTTGAATTACTCCAAAAGAAAGAGGGACATGTTCTCACGACATCTTCGCCAAAAAATGAAATAAAATAAATATCCATATTTTGTCACACATGGCGATCGATTTTAGTCATTGATTAAAGTTAAAGATCGATTACAATAATGAGTGGCTGCTAGCAGTACGTTGACTTTACATTTCCATTTATAGTAGAACAAATTAGCATACAATCTTCATCACAGCAATGGCTACCATCACGCCTTTAATCATCTCATCCTATGATCGAGCATCCGAAATCAAAGCATTCGATGAAACAAAAACAGGAGTCCAAGGCCTAGTCGATGCTGGAATCCAAGAAATCCCTCGCATTTTCATCAATCCTCCAGAACCCATCCCCAAAAGTACTACCTCGTTCGATATTCCTCTTATAGACCTTGCATCCACAAATCGAGCATTGATCGTGGAGAGCATCCGTAAGGCCTCAGAGAATCTAGGATTCTTTCAAGTAGTGAATCATGGAATCCCTATAACTATAATGAACGAAACGCTTCAAGGTGTCCGTAGATTTCATGAACAAGATGTTGAAGTTAAGAAACAGTTTTACACAAGAGATGCTTCCAAAGCCTTTGTGTATAACAGTAATTTTGATCTGTACTCTTCGCCAGCTGCCAACTGGAGGGACACATTCTTTTCATTTATGGCTCCATCACCTCCAAAGCCCGAAGATTTGCCTGTTGTTTGTAGAGATATTCAAATTGAGTACTCTAGTCGAGTGTTGAAACTTGGTGAGTCATTGTTTGGATTTATCTCCGAGGCGTTGGGGCTGGAAACACATCATTTGGGAGATATGGAGTGTGATAAGGGGCTTACGTTTGTTGGACATATTTATCCTGCTTGTCCGAAACCTGAATTAACCATGGGTGCTACTAAACACACCGATGATGGATTTCTTACGGTGCTTTTGCAAGATGATATTGGAGGGCTTGAAGTACTTCATGAAAATCAATGGATTGATGTGCCTCCTACTCCTGGTGCGCTCGTGATCAACATTGGAGATCTATTACAGGTATGTTTCTTGTAGAACATGTTAAATGTGCTCTAGGAAGTTGTCCCATAGAAAAAGACTCTAAATCCAATTCACTTTAACTATGAGATGTCATATGTATAAAATTAAATTAAGAAATACTCGGTGATAATTTTCTTGCCTATGACCCTTGAGTTTCAAGATGTCCTAGCGCACTAGCCCATCCAGTACTCGTGGTGGGGACTAATATTCTGAAGCTAGGATAGTGATGCATGCACAGGGCATCACAATTCACAACCCAATACCGTGTTTGTTCTTTATTCCTAGTCTTTTTATTTATTGATTTCAAATTCGTGTTCCAACATAACATTCAGTTGATTTGATTACGGAAAGTAAATTTAACATGGTGTAATTTTGTTATTGTTTTAATTAGATGATCTCAAATGACAAATTAAGGAGCGTGGAGCATAGAGTGGTGGCGAATGAGAAAGGACCAAGGGTGTCAGTGGCGTGTTTGTTCAGCACTTCCCTTGCACCATCGACTAAGGTGTATGGTCCGATTAAAGAGTTGCTTTCTGATGACAACCCGCCGAGGTACAGAGAAACCACGGTTCAGGACTATATTGAGTATTCCTTCTCAAAAGGGCTTGATGGTGTTCCTCGTTTACTTTATTTGAAGATTTGAATTATACGAGCTACAAAAGTTTGTTTATATAGCAAAACATATGAATCGCGTGAGAATGGTTAAATGGTAATTTATATCCATTATCTAACAATAACTAAAATAAAAGCCGGAAGTCTGTCCCAGTATATAAAGTGAGCTTGTGCAAGCCGTAAACAATTGTATGTTTGGCGACAGGGATGGAACTTGAAGTACAACTTTCTTAGGAGGGCCTGAATAGTTTATACGTGAAATCCTACACTATATAAGAGGCTTAGCATGTCACATCATTAACCTCTAACAAATGCCACCTCAATGCCAAATATTCAACTCCATGTCATTGCCTACTAGGCACACACTTTTCATGCATGAATTGAGCATCATCTTTAAAAAATTTGCAGTTAATTTGAAAACAAAATATATATGCTTAAAATCGAATGCATACTTTGACTTTTTCAAATACATTTTGAATGCAATAACAACCAGCTATTCAAAGGTGGCTCTATAATCGCCCCATTCATCAATATTAGTCAACAACCTCACTAAAAAATTGCAATCTTCTCAATTCATACCATGTTTATCCTTCTCATTTTTGGGTTTGATATTTTGATATCAACTTTTAAGTGTGAGTTTAAACACACTGGATCATCCCAAATCAAATCATCGAAGGTTTCAAAACCCCACTTTATATCATAATCGAAAGTCCATTTCACAACATAATCCATAGTCCATTTCACAATCATATATCATGGATGAATAGTGAAAACCTCTAATTCGGAACAAAGATGAAAACCCCTAATTGAAGTGCTTGGTCGTGTCAGAAACAAATCAGTGAAATTGTTTAAGGTATGTGATATTTGATATCTTTTCTCCATTCTATATTCAGTTTTGAAAATACAAATTTGTTTTGTCTATTGATTTTGGATTTTGGATAAATTATTCTCAATGCATAGGGTAATTTTACTATGTTGATATTATGTATGTAATGCTTAGAGCTGTTTTAAATTTGATTTGATTTAATTGGATAGTTAGCAAAAAGCTTATTTGATTACACTAAGTACTCAGAGTATACAAAGTGATTGATGAAATGATCAACTGAAAAAGAAAGCTTAGAAGTATGGCATTGTTAAACGTATGGAAGACTTTCAAATATCTTTTTGATAATTTTCTTCTTGACCGTGTTGGTTACTTTAGCCATAATATTACTGTGCGGTGTGCCATAATATTACCGTAATAATTTCAGTATATCTTTTGTAGTTAAAGTTATTTCAGTCTTAGTTCCTTATTTTGGTGTTATTATATGTTGAATCTTCATGGTGTTATTAGTTCGGCAAGACAAAATGCTTTGCTAAATTTTTTGTTGTTTTTTCAAATGGATGGTTCGATTTCGGCTTTCTTTTATCTTATGTCAATCTAATTAGCTCTAAAATTTTAGCCAACAAGAAATATAGTATGTCTTAACGGCTACTAAACCTCAGAAAAAAAAAAAAACAACAAGTGGTGTTTTTTTTGATAATCTAATATTTTGCATATTGAATGTGATAATGTGATATAAGCACTCTTATGTGATGATGTGAAAGCAAATCAGGTGCAGTTCTCGCCACCCCAGTAATAGAAACCGCATGAGAAATCTTTGAATTTTCACTAATCTCAAAATGTTTACCCGTAACAAGTTTTCTCAATGATGAACCAGGTGACAAACCCGCCTACTGCTTTAAAGTATGTCTCGAAAAAACTATATGAGACCTCATGAACCTATCCCACAAAGGTGATGACATTGCAATCAAAGCAACAAAAGTCAAGGAATTTATACAAGACTAAGGTGATCTGTACCTAAGTGCATTCATGAGCTTAAAAGCTTAAAAGAAGAACGATATGTTGTTATAACTGAGAACATGTAAGCACGTATTTTTGTCACATAGAAATGGCAGAGCTACAAAAACGTTATCAGAAATCCTTTGCAAATTATAATTGGATATTATTTGACAAAATTTAACAGTATCATTATTCATGAAAACTTTATGAGCCTTATAAGGCTTACTCGATATATATAAGAAAATAAGGTATTTTTAATAAGAATTTGTGGTTAGTCGAGTTGTTAAGTCTATGGGTTACTTCAACTTGATCATAAAACAACTACCACTACCAATAGAATAAATTAGGCAGTTGGCTCACTTTTTTGTTCATAAGATCATGTTAATAAGCTGACAGCCATAAAATAATGGATTACTAGCTTTACTATGGGCCATTTGAATTGATAATTAAAACACTAATTGTTGTACAATGGGCTGTTTGGGTTGATAGTTAAAAGGAAAGGATGGTGAATTCATGACTATAAATGGTACATTTGTTAATGAGATTCTGGAAAGAAATATTATGGTGACTTATCTCTACCTATACAAAGGTCTAGAACTCTAGATTAACAATTGGTCTAATGTCAAAAATGTGTAAAGGTCATGTACATATTGCATTTATGTTTTGTTGTGTTTAATCGATAAGATTGCATTTTATTTTATATATTTAGCTTAAAATTTGTTCCACACCAAACGTGCCTTGAAAGTGACACTTATGTTTGACAACGAGCATTTTTATTTTGCGTACAAACAAGTCTTATATATGAACGCTTTCTTTTTGTTTCCAATTTTTTTGCTTAAGATAGTTGACGTTATTCATTATTCATTTACGATCGGATTTTGTATGTTTCTATACCAAATGAAGATATCGTCAAATGATATTAAAAGCTTTTGCTAGAAATAAGGCACTAGATCCTGATGTTGACTTCGTTGCAATTGGTGGGAGCTACCTATGTGAAAATTTAAGTGGAGCCAATCTTTCTTTATTAGTTCGTGTTTTTAATACATTTTGAGTGCTACAAATCACAAAGATACTAAATGCCTGGAATGAAAAAATAATGATGCTCTTTTGTCCAAATTTCATATAACTAATGTTGCCATGGTTGCCATTGACAAGAACTTTATAAAGTTGAGTCTGCAGGTGCTGATGAGGAGGGAACATCACAAACTACACAACAAACATCGTATACAAATAAGTTTTATTTTGTATATGAATAAGCATCATGTAATTTATTTAAACTCATACTTATTATCGTTCTTTTTTATATATAATACATGAGCAATATATTTTTGTTTCCAATTATTTTGTTTATCATATTTGCCGTTATTCATTATTTATTTTACGTGCATATAATTTCGTCAAACAATATTATGAAGCGTACCCGCCCATCGGGCGGGTTATGAAGCTATGTTAATATATATAACGATAAAGTTCATGTTATACAATTATACAACCAATATAACTTAGTGAGATTGTTAATCAAAATTTAGTACAGTAGTTGTTATCAAAACCAATATAACTTAGTGAGATTGTTAATCAAAATTTTGTACAGTAGTTATTTGATAAAGGCAATTATACAACCAATATAATTTAGTAAGATTGTTAATCAAAATTTAGTACACGAGAAAGTATGCATTGAAAATAAACATGTTTTTTATTTATTTTGCATTTGATATTTTTGGTTTCCTTGCACCTGAGGTAGTGGAGTTTCTCAACAGAGTCCAACGAGTTATACAAAGTAATGTTATGACACCTAGATCCACAAATGTAGTTTTCAAAAGAATTAGTTTTGCAATCCAAAAAAAGATAGTGGCACAGCTTTTTGCCCGTTTGCCCTTCCACCTCTATATAAATCCAAAAGTTAATTAAATAAAATAATTAAATGATGTTGCAATTTCATATATACGAGACATGCAGAACCCATGCTACGCACGGGCTAATAATCTAATTGTTAATCGTGTATTCTTTATGTATATTGGCGAGTGTATACTTAATTATGGTTTAGTATATCATATGAAATGTTTTAACTTTCTTGTATAAAAATTGAAAGGTGTTTGATGTTGTTTTGGTTTTGTGGTGTTGTATTCTATATATGGGCTTTTGGTTATTAAGTTGTGATGGCTTTGTTTCTTTTGGCCTATTACTTATTTGCATGATAAAAAAATGGTTTTGTTTCTTTTGGTCTATTACTTATTTACTTAGCCCTACAATACTTGTCTATTAGATGGTTTTTGCATGATAATATGAAGCACACGGGGTTTATCTAATTTGTTATAGTTTAATGTGCGTTAAATATTTTCTTTATTAATTTTGTAAGTTAAAGTTTGTGTAATAATGTATATATAATAATGACACATAAACTGTATAAAAATCGTTACAAACCTTTTTTAGCTTCATCTCATTTTAATGTACAACTAATTTTATTGAAAATTAACGTTATAAAGTCTAACTAATATTAATAAATCTTATCAATAAACTCGATTCTAAATAGCTAACTAAATGAATATTAATTAACACATTATTAATAATTCCTAAAACCTTTGGACTCCACTATCATATCTTAAACATAATTTTTTTTTTATTTACAAATGGGTTTGAGCAAAAATTATATACTTTTTCTTTTATATTCATTATTCAAGTTGCATGCTTACGTAAACTAATCATGATAAAAAGTATCATTTAACCATTTAAATGTTGCTTTACATACATGCTCGTGCACATTTTCTTTAATCAATTCGCACATGTGAGCTACATCAATAGAAAATACACATAAATTACTTGTATATAAAAATGCATTAACATAATACATATATCTATATATATATATATATATATATATATATATATATATATATATATATATATATATATATATATATATATATATATATATATATATATATATATATATATATTACATTAGGTTAAATCATCAATTATTCTTGCAACCTTTTCAACTTCATCTCGATCCATAACCGAATTTTAATTGTATACTAATTACTAAATATCATGTGATAAATTTCAGCAAGCCTTGCACTTCCATCTCGATGTTGTATATACTTCACATTAAATGCACCGGTTTTGTTTTTCGATAAAAGTTTGAACTTTTGCTTATGTTTAAAACTCAACTTTTTTATTTGATATTACAATTTACAAACGGATTTAAGTTAAAATTATGTATTTTTTTCCTTTCTATTAATTACTCAATGTGATATTTTTAATATGTCGTATTTTTCTATTATGGCAAACTCATTTAATTGGCGTAAATATTAGTTTCTCACTAATGATTCTACATATAGAAAAAGAAAACACTTTGCGATGCGCGACCCTTCTTCTTTTCAATAATAATTCAATTGCACACGATAAATTCATTCTAATATTTCTCAAAAAGCATTCGAAAGGAACTATTTACATAAACTAATCAAGCTAAAAAGTATCATTTAACCATTTAAATGTTGTTTTACATACATGCTCGTGCACATTTTCTTGAATCAATTAGCACATGTGAGCTACATCAATAGAAAACGCACATAAATTACTTGTATATGAAAATGCATTAACATAATACATATATCTATATATATGCTTATCTATAACAATCACCTAAATATGTAAGAAACAAAGAAGATAGTTGGTATCTCAATCTTTGGTTCCATTTATCTGAGCATGCATGATCTTGTGTGATTTTCATGGTACCTGCATATGATAACTAAATTAAGAAAGAAAAAAAAGAAGACCAAGTTAATTACAAAGATCTAAAAGATGTTTGAATCATCTACAAAATGTTTCAAAAGATAATTTACATACCGCTACCAATAATCAAAGATCTAAAAGATGTGTGAATCATCTTCAAATGTACATACTAAATGTGATTTTTGCCGGTTTATATAGGCATGAATTAGGTTAAATCATTAATTATTCTTGCAACCTTTCGCAACCCTTGCACTTCATCTAACCGACTTTTAATTCTATACTAAATGTCATGTGATCAATTCGGGCAACCCTTGCACTTCATCTAATTGACTTTTAATTCTATACTAAATGTCATGTGATCAATTCAGACAACCCTTGCACTTCATCTCCTTTCATGATTGTATAGTTATTATGAGGCTGCATTGAATTCCGAGCATTAGCTATCTTGTACTCTACGCAACTACTAAACGACTCCAACTTGTTTCTAACTCTAACAACTCTATCATCATAACTCCACATTAAATTTAGGGACTGAATCTTATATATATATATATATATATATATATATATATATATATATATATATATATATATATATATATATATATATATATATATATATATATATATATAAGATCACGATACGTTGCATTCCATCGCAGACATATATTATGCTTGTACAAACCATTGTGAGAATTTAAAGTCAGATGCTAAGTTGTTCTATATATATAACCAAATATCTATAATACTATAAGATTCAGTCCCTAAATTTAATGTGGAGTTATGATGATAGATTTTTAGAGTTAGAAACAAGTTAGAGTTGTTTAGTAGTTGCATAGAGTACAAGATAGCTAATGCTCGGAATTCAATGCAGCCTCATAATATCTATACAATCATGAAAGGAGGTGAAGTGCAAGGGTTGCGAAAAATTGCAAGAATAATTAATAATTTAACCTAATTCATGCCTATATAAACCGGCTAAAATCACATTTAGTATGTACATTTGAAGATGATTCACACATCTTTTAGATATTCGATTGTTGGTAGCGGTATATAAATTCTCTTTTGCAACATTTTGGAGATGATTCACACATCTTTTAGATCTTTGTAATTAACTTGGTATTTTTTTTTTATTTAGTTATCATACGCAGGTACTATGAAAATCACACAAGATCATGCATGCACAGATAAATGAAACCAAAGATTGGGATACCAACTATTTTCTTTGTTTCTTACATATTTAGGTAATTGTTATAGATAAGCATTTATATATATATATATATATATATATATATATATATATATATATATATATATATATATATATATATATATATATATATATTATTTTAATGCATTTTTATATACATGTAATTTATGTGCGTTTTCTATTGATGTAGCTCACATGTGCGAATTGATTCAAGAAAATGTGCACGAGCATGTATGTAAAGCAACATTTAAATGGTTAAATGATATTTTTTAGCGTGATTAGTTTATGTAAGTAGTTGCTTTCTAATGCTCTTTGAGAAATATTAGAATGAATTTATCGCGTGCAATTGAATTATTGAAAAGAAGAAGGTCGCGCATCGCAAAGTGTTTTCTTTTTTCTATATGTAGAATCATTAGTGAGAAACCAATATTTATGCCAATTAAATGAGTTTGCCATAATACCAAAATACGACATATTAAAAATATCACATTGAGTAATGAATAGAAAGGAAAAAATGCAGAATTTTGACTTAAATCCGTTTTTAAATTATAATGTCAAATAAAAAGTTGAGCTTTAAACATAAGCAAAAGTTCAAACTTTTATCGAAAAACAAAACCGGTGCATTTAATGTGAAGTATATACAATATCGAGATGGAAGTGCAAGACTTGCCGGAATTTATCACATGATATTTAGTAATTAGTATACAATTAAAAGTCGGTTATGAATTGAGATGAAGTTGAAATGGTTGCAAGAATAATTGATGATTTAACCTAATGCAATATATATATATATATATATATATATATATATATATATATATATATATATATATATATATATATATATATATATATATATATATATATATATATTATGTTAATGCATTTTCATATACAAGTAATTTATGTGTGTTTTCTATTGATGTAGCTCACATGTGCGAATTGATTAAAGAAAATATACACAAGCATGCATGTAAAGCAACATTTAAATGGTTAAACGATACTTTTAAGCATGATTAGTTAATTTTTTTTTTTTTTTTTTTTTTTTTTTTTTTTTTTTTTTTTTATGGTAACATGGGTTTCCGACTCGACATTGCGAGCCGACTAATCCCACGGCGACTACCCTTAGGCATGATTAGTTTATGTAAGCATGCAATTTGAATAATGAATATAAAAGAAAAAGTATATAATTTTTGCTCAAACCCATTTGTAAATTAAAAAAAAAAAATTAAGTTTAAGACATAATAGTGGAGTCCAAAGGTTTTAGGAATTATTAATTGTGTGTTAATTAATATTTATTTAGTTAGCTATTTAGAATTGAGTTTATTGATAAAATTTATTATTATTAGTTAGACTTCAATGTTAATTTTCAATGAAATTAGTTGTACAATAAAATTAGATGGAGCTAAAAAGGTTTGTAACGATTTTTATACAGTTTATATGGCATTATTATACATACATTATTACACAAACTTTAACTTACAAACTTAATAACGAAAATATTTAACGCACATTAAACTATGACCAATTAGATAAATCCCGTGTGCTTTATATTACCATGCAAAAATCATCTAATAGACAAGTATTGTAGGGCTAAGTAATAGACCAAAAGAAACAAAGCTATTTTTTATCATGCAAATAAGTAATAGGCCAAAAGAAACAAAGCCATCACAACTTAATAGCCAAAAGCCCATATATAGAATACAACACCACAAAACCAAAACAATATCAAACACTTTTAAATTTTTATACAAGAAAGTTAAAACATTTCATACAACATACTAAACAATAATTAAGTATACACTTGCCAATATACAGAAAAAATAATGATTAACAATTAGATTCTTAGCCCGTGCGTAGCACGGGTTCTGCCTGCCTCGTTATCGCATAAGCTCTAATCATCTTATCTATATCTATCCTAATATAAGATTGAGTCCCCTTATAAATGTGGAGGCTCCAAGAATGTATAGTGTACAAGCTTTCTAATGCATGGAATTTATTGCAGAAATATGAAGAGGCTCTATTTTTTGTGTCGAATTAATTGAAAAAAATGTGCAGAAAATTGCGAAAAATGTCCAGAAAATAGCAAAAATTGCCAGAAAATATGAAGAAGATGCAATTTTACCATCCTTCAATGCAGCTTTCATGTTCATCAATGTAGCTTTCATTGCAAAAAATATGAAGAGGCTGCATTAATGATTTAATGTGCAGAAAACTGCATTTTTAGCATCCTTCAATGCAGATTTCATGTTCATCAATGTAGCTTTCATTGAAAAAAATATGAACAGATTGCATTACAATGATCCTTAAATGTAGCTTTCATGTCCTTTAATGTATGCAATACATAACCTACAATTATAGCTCAATAATTGCTTCTGGGAATACAAATCATGCAGTTACAATCCAAAGGTTTCTAAGAATATAAATACCATGCCTGGTGTTACAATTTCACATATTCTCTTCTCACTTCTTAATTACACAAGCAAAGCTAAGATAACATGTCTAAGGCAATCATACAATCCAAAAATTGCATGTATAAGGCAATCATAAAGTCCAAAAATAACATGTCTAAGGTAATCACATAGCCGAAGGTCCAAGTTTTCTTGAATCAGTTGGATTTGAATGTTTCAAGTCCCATTGTTGCCATGATTTGCCGAAAGTGGGATGTTAATTCTACTACTGGCCGCTATGTTAGCACCAATTTCCTAATATCTGATATCAAGGTCGGATGAAAGCTAATTGTTGTAAATGTTAACATTTATTTCTAAAATTTCTTGCTGTATAGTGATAATACGTTAATGTACCTTTTTGTTGCAGGGTAATCTCATGCATTGTACCGCAAAGTCCAAAACATCACACAATTTTGTTGATAGGTTGAAAGAGGGTCTAATATACACCATTAATGATTTTGCTGTTGTGCACAACATAGAAGAGTACCGGATTATGAGATAGAGTCGTTACATGATTGAATTCCATGGTGGCACTACCGTTCGAAAATCTTTATCCAAGCCAGATGGTTTTGTCAGGCATCCTTTTGAGCTTATTACATTTGATGACTTGGAAATTACAGACAATAAGTATTTGATTGGTAATGAGCTATTTTTGTAATATTTAGTGTACCATCTTAGATAATATCTACAATCATAAGTAAATATGTACCTTGAAGATGTTGTTGGGTATATTACAAATGTGGGCAGGATTACTCAACAAAGGACAGGTTCAAGAATGCTAGATTTCTACCTGAGTAATAAAAGGTTATTGCTATTGTCATTAAACTTATGGGTTTTATAAAACAGGGCCAAAACAGTTAGGGTAACGTTGTTGGGATATGAAAATCTAAGTACTGCTGGAAAGATCAAAGTACTGCTATGTCAAAGTACTGCTCAAAGTCAACATGCTGTTCAAGGTCAAAGTACTGCTCGTGATTGAAGATTACGCAAAGTACTTCTAATAACAACGACTTATGTGCAATATTGTTTAAAGGATTATTATGTAATATTATATGAATATTCTAGAATTAGTTAGGGATAATTACTTGTCGTTCAAGTAAATATTGTAAACTGACTTAAGGTTATCCTTATGCCTATAAAAGGAGCCTTATGATGGTATTAGACGTACGAAGTTTTCTTAAGAGTCTTAGAGTTTCACATTACGATTGCTAGAAAACGATATTAGTGATGTTAGGGATTGTTAGTGAATCTTTATTTAGAGAAGCAGGTTCAAGAGTTATTTTAATATAAAAACAAAATTCTTCTTAGCTTTGTGTTAGTAGATTCCGCATACTTTACAAAGTAATATCAGTGTTTCTATATTAACTGTTTTGAGTTATTCAAGATTGTTAAAACCTTACAAGCTACAAAGTAGTTTGGTCAGAGTATATCGATCCAACAAGTGGTATCAGAGCTTGTGTTTGAAACTCTGATTAAGAAGAAAACCTTTTAAACCGATTCTACTACAAACCCTTAAAGATGTCGACAGATGTTGCACCTGCTCCATCCATCACTGCAGTAAGAATTCCTATTGTTAAGAAGGGAGAATATGATCTATGGGCCATGAAGATGAGACAGTACATTGCCATCACAGACCATGCACTATGTGATGTGATTGTCAATGGAAATATGATAATTAAAGAACCATTAGAGATCCCAGGACAACCAACACCACCCAAGCCAACCTTGCCATCAGCTTCCAAAAGAAATCAAGACAAGGCTCTCAACATACTACTCTCTGCCATTCCTGATGGTCACTTATTGAAGTTTCATGATGCCAAGGATGCAAAACAACTATGGGATGCTATTAAAACAAGATTTGGAGGTAATGATGCTTCCAAGAAGATGCACAGGAACCTGTTGAAGCAGCAGTTTGAAACCTTCATTGTTGGTGAAAGAGAAAGTCTTGAGTCTGCTTATAATAGATATCAAAACCCACTCAGCATGCTAGAGTTATATGGAGCTGAGGCAACAGTTGAAGATGCTAACTTGAAGTTCTTAAGGAGTTTTCCATCTGCATGGCATGTAGTTGCTACCATGATTAGAGGACAACCTGGTTTGGACACTATGGACTTTGATGATCTTTACAACAATCTAAAGGTGTATGAGCATGAGATGAAGGGTAACAAAGGTTCAAGTTCTCACAACATTGCTTTTGTATCTTCTAAAAATAGAAGTAGTACTTCCACTAAAAGTACTGCTCATCCTGTCCAAAGTACTGTTGCAGAAACACGGAATCCATGTACAACTTTGATCACCACCACTTCATCACATACCCCCAATTCAGATGATGTTCTGTGCTCATTCTTTGCACAACAAGCTACTCTACCTGTTACTTATCAAGAAGATCTCCTGCAAATTGATGATGATGCTATGGAATAAATTGACATAAGATGGCAAGTTGCCATGATTGCTGCAATGATCAAGAAGTTTATGAACAAAACAGGGAGAGGTATTGATTTCAAGGCTAAGCGGGGTATAGCATTTAACAAGTCCAAGATTGAATGCTTTAATTGTCAAAGAACTGGTCACTTTGCAAGGGAATGCAAGTTTGCAAAGTATCAAGCAAACAGGATGATTGAACAACCTAAACCCAATGTTGAAAGAAAAGAGATCCCTATTGCTAAGCCAAAGTTACAAGCTTTGGTTGCTCAAGAAAACTTGGCAGAAGTTGATTGGAGTAATGAATTTGATGATGAACCAGTAACCTATTCTTTGGTTGTATTGGAAGAGGTTGATTGGAGCACAGCTTTAAGCATTTTACTTAAAGGAAGAATTTGTTACACCCCACTTAAATGTACACCCAAATCGCCTTAGCCTTCCGTGTATGCGCTCATCTTTAGTTCATTATTGTTATATGTTAAACCCTAAGTTAACTTTCTAATTGATTACATGGTTGCTAAGTCGAGTCATATCCTTGTATATATTGTTTTGAGACGATTGGGACTCATGGGTAAGTACTTATTTTATGGAGTAATGTGGAAGAACATAATATTATTACCCCCATATGTACGTTAATCTTAAAAGTGCTCCAAGTGTTTTGATTTTCTTAATTCGAGTCATTAGATTAGTTGATTGTAAAGTATGTAAAAATTCAAGTGTAAGGGAAATGTTCATACCCCTATGATGTATTATTTTGGATGGTAGGGTAAGAGTGTATGCAAAAAAAAAAAAAAAAAAAGGAAAAGAGAAAAAACATACGGACTACCATCCCGTTTCATTCTATGTTTATTTTATGTTTTTGTTATTTTTCATTTATTAGCTTAAGTCGAGTCTAGTCTTGGCTTAGCAACGCCATATTGTACATGTAATTAACCAAGATTGTTAACTCGCCACCAGTAAAACTTCCTTTATCCAACAAAACCGTGTAATTCATATCCCTATACCTAACATTACAACCCTTTAAAAGACCTCTTTGATAGTTTATCCTAGGTGCTTACGCCATGTGGTGGAGGTTTGATCCTTTCCCAAGCCTATGGTAATCTATTTTGCTATGACAGGTAGTGAGAGATATCTTCCATTTCCATATTGTAATTTACACTTTATTACACCCGAGAGATGTGAGTATCTAAACACTATTTGTGAGGTGCTTGTGTATGATCTCCGTGCTTGTCTATTGGTCTTTAGTGGAACGATTATTTGTTGTAATTACTTTTATATTAGTGTTAAATGACCCATAACTTGTCTTTTGAGTAGAATAAAAGCGCATTTGCTTGAGGACAAGCAAATCTCAAGTGTAAGGGTATATGATGAGGCGAAAAATGATCCGTTTTTAGGGGGTCATTTAAGCCCGAATCCGACTTTATTTGATCAAATATTGCCCTAAATCGTTCCTTTTGTGATTTTAGGTACTTGGAGAGTGAATTCTGGAAAAGAAGCCATTTTGGACGTTTTTGGAGCATAAAAGTGAAGAAAACGGCAAAGTATCAATTTTCCATGCTGGAAACACTAGGTGACGGCGTCAAGAGTTATACCCTGACGGCGTCAGACATCAAGAATAAAATACCGTAGTTGATGACGGCGTCAAAAGTCATCCTGACGGCGTCAAAAGGCCAAGAATAAAATACCGTGGTTGGTGACGGCGTCACACAGGCCGTCATAAGTAGATCAAGGCCGTCCGAGGAAGTATTTGGTGGCGAGGTGACGGCGTCACATGGTTGTCTTGACGCCGTCAGCCCTGTTTTCCTATATATAGTTTTCTAGTTTTTACATTAAAAAGAGAGAAGTTTTGGAGAAACCCTAAAGACGAATTTGGTGCATCTTTTACAGGTTTTTCAAGGGTTCCAAACCCTTGATACCTTGCATTGTAATTGAGATAAGTGTTCTTCTAATTCAATCAATATGTCTATGTGTTGGTTGTTTATATCTTGTTCTTGTCTCAATTCCATTATGCTAGGCTAGATCTCTCTTGTGTTTGCTTAGATCTAATGAAACCTAGATATTAATTATGTGTTGATTACTTGTTTATTCTTGTTCTTGGATGAATGATTTTATATGTTAGGCTTAAGAAAACTAGCAGATCTCCAAATGGTAACATGTTTGAACGTCTTAAGAAACATGAACCGAGGCGTACTAGGTCTTTATTGGTTGTATTTAATGCATGAGCCACTGTTTACAATCCCTATAGTTGTGCTGGGTCATGGTGTAGGAGGAGATAAGAGCTCATAGAATTGGGGAGTTATGTATGCCACCCCATGAATGGTATTAAGGAATACGATCCGTCATCCATACAATTATAACAAGTAATTAACGTGTAAAAGATATCTAGGGAGTAGTGAAGTCTAAGTAAACACATTTTCTCCAATTACTGCTCACAACCTTAGTATAATTAGTTTATTTTCATTTTTACTATTTTATTTTAATTGCATCTTAGTTTTGGGTTAGTTGAATAGCAACTAATTCCGCCCACTCCTTCAAAACCCGAGATTTTAACTTGCTTTCCATAAAATATAAAAACACAAAAATAATCATCCCTCACCTTTAGAACTAGTATTTAGGCTTTCTAATCCTAGCGACACTATTCCCAAGCTGAACGATCAATCCCCCGGTACTTGTCACTATACTATACTACAACGATCAGGTACACTGCCTGGTGGGGGTTGTAAGCTTCTCGAGATCCCTCGAGAGGTAAAGCCTGTTGCGATTCCCACGCATTAGAAATCATCCAAAGAAACACAAGAACTATGCATGTCAGTGATACTTGGCTTCCTAGGACAAAGTTTATTGTTAAAATATGAGATGTGAGAGCTAAATTCATGGGATGTGTCTTGGTGATTCATTTCCTATGTCGACACCAATATATATATATATATATATATATATATATATATATATATATATATATATATATATATACATACGATTTACTAAATCGTTTATCACTTGCATATAACTTATCATCATCGACATTTGGACATAAAATCATCTTAGAAATATTATTAGGATCATTTAGAAACAAACAGGGATTAAAACGGTTAAGAATTGAATTAAATATGAAACGTTTGGTTTAGTTGATGGCTAAACGATTTACCTTGTAAAAACGTATCAAAACTCAACATATGAACGTGAGATTTGACACACTAATAGTTGGCTAGGAGGTTAATGAGAATGTGCAAAAATATAGGGGTGTCGTGTGTACGAATGAAGAATAAACGAGGCATTTTGGAGCTTCCTTAGTCGACTTATATAAAGTATTAAAAGGGAAAATGGGTTTTGTTTTGGGCCGGTGAATAGTAACCAAGAGGTTTGGGCTTATTTTGTAATTAGGGGCCCGTTTTGTTTTATAATTAATGTTATTAATTAGGTTTAGTGAATTATTAATATTTTGTTAATTGTGTCGAGAACTTGTTTTGTCGTTTGACGAATATGGCAATATCGTAATTGTGACCATTTTAATATACTAAGAAAATTTTAAATTTCCCCGTAAAAATGGTGATTAAAATAATGACAGAGATTATTTATTTAATTAACTGAAGTTAATTATACAAATTTTTGCGAGGTTTTACAGTACCCACATGTCATTCTGAATTTTGTCCCGAAATTCAAATTTAATGTTATTACTTGAGTAAAATTTTTTGAACAGAAGTTGTCGAGAGATTTTTATTCCTAAAATTACGAAAACGTGATTCAGTTAGATTTACTTGTACCCAGCAAGACAAGGTAACTGACGTATTTAAGGGTTGTGAATATTGAAAATAGTGGTCATGAATAGTGAAATAACGGCTAGTAAATAGTGCCCAACGGTCGGGAATAGTGCCCAACGGCTATATTCTAGCCTATATATACCACTTTCAAGCTTCCACTTCTTCCATAACCATTTTCCTCTCATTTTCCATCAAAATGCCGCATCTCATAACCATCTTAGCGATTGTGTACGTCGTCCTTGCCGCCATCTACTTAGCGTATGTTCCGGATGAAGACTTTGGATTCTTGGTCGTGATCTTGATGTTCGTCATACCCCTTACTATCCTTGCTATTACCGTCGACAAGATTTGGGGGTAAAATCTTGAGCTAGGGTTGTTTTGGATTAAGTTCTTGTTATGTTTTTATGTATTTGTAACGAATAAGGAATAAAACTCGTTTTGTTTTTAAGAATTTGTCTCATTATTGTTTTTAATATTTGGTTTATATTTATTTTTCAGCATAATTAAAGTGATTCATCCTGTGGTGGCTCTTGCTATTGTTTTGTTGGTGAGAGTCTTATTTGTCTTAGCGGATCAACCTATTGAAGATTCCTTTGTTTGTATTGTAATAATTGTAACGATAGCACTTCCGATGCTAATTATTTGTTTATGTATTAACTTTTATGGATTTTACTAAAATTTTCTTTATTTAGAGTTTTCTTATCAGTTTTTGTGAATTATTTGTGTTTTCTGGCTTGTACTTTTGTTGATTTCCTATCATAATGGTGATGATATAAGATAGGTATTTATTATGGATCGTTCAATGTATTGTTTTTGAATAATTTATTTTTGCTTTATTATTTTGCTTTGGAATGAAGATTGTTATTTAAATATTTGAAAATATCATTGTTCCTTTCATAACATAATTTTTCCTAAATTATACATAGTTGATCAGGTAATGTATAATTGAGTACTAAATGATGTGATGTTTGGTTCAATCATATATTTCTATAAATTGTTTTAGATGATGTTCAACGTGTTGTTTTTATGATAGAACACGTAATTCCTTTTTGAAATAAAGTGAAAAATTTTAGGGTTCATATTATAAATCAGAAATTTATGGAGTAATTATTATATATTGTCATTTGGTAAATGAGACAGAAATTGAAATTAACTTAGATTATCATTATTATGGAAATATTACAAGGGAGATTTTTCGATACAGTAGAAAGATTATTGTTATTCTTAAGTTACATCCATCGTATCTTGAAGTGAAATACAGGAAAGAGATACAACTTAGGAAATTTTAAACTAGATTTTATTTATCTTCAACAGGAATTTATTCATCTGTTCCAATCTAGTTGCCATTCCCTTGATACTATCAAGGTCTTTAAAGATTTTTCATTTTCTTGTAAAGGTCTTGGTTTTCCAATTAACATTGTAGTTTGGGCATCGTCTCACATGATGACCTTGTCCACCACATCCGTGGCATACAATAGTTGTTGGTTGTACTTTCCTATCCTTAGTCCTGCAGCTAATTGCCAGGTGCCCTGTTTTCTGACATTTCGAGCATTTAACCCCACATCTCCTGGTGTGATGCTGGTTGCATTTTTGACACCAGGGTAGAGTTCCACGATAACCACTTCCAGTAACAGGTGCAACAAGACAATTTCTATTAGCTTTCTGATTGAGTCCCAGCTGACGTTGGTACTCCATGCGATCTTCTAGATGTTTGCGATAACGGTCTTGAGCATTGAAGATGTTGCAGTAGATGGGATTGATGGTTCCTGTCTCGGGAAGTTTCCTCTTCTGATTATTTCCATTTGGTAAAATTTCATGCCTAATTCCTTGATGATGGTTGATAGTAGGGTTGATCATTCCTTCTTGAATCTTTAAGTGAGGTGGCCTATACTTCATGAAACTTGTAGGGTTTTGATTACCATGTATACCCGTCTCTCTTCTCGGATAAACTACGGTAGTCCCTTCTAATACCGCCGACACTATGTCTTTTACCAATTTCTGGATAGCTCCAGGAGTCATGGTGATTTCTGATGATGATTGATATGCATTGTTCATGTTGTCCATTTTCTGTAAACATAAATGAAACTCAACATTAGAATCCATATAATATCAGAAAAATTTAAATAATGAAGTTAATTATTTCATTGATGATAGACTGAATTGACTCCCTAATGAAATCTAATTTCAAGATATGTCTTTGTTGTATCATTTATCAATGATCAACTCTTGATATGGGATTACTAAGGAACAAACCGACTTGTCTATTTCAAATGAAGTTTAATTATCTTTTCTTCATTCTTTAAATCCACTTTCAAAAATTGGTATTTAGACGATTCTTAAATTTTTAGATTAATTATGGAAACTTTTAAGAAATCTTAACAATTAGTAAGAAATCTTACGGTAGATTTGAATAATATTACAGAGATAAACAGAATATTAATAACTTGTATGATTGTCTTTGCAAGATAAACGATACAAGATCTTTTATTAATCTTCCATTGATCTATGTAGAATCATTTGGTTATCAAAAAAATAACAAATGATGAGATTTTTGCATGAAAATATGAGGATTCATTACATGCATGATTTATACGGAAGAAAAGATTGATTCATAACATAGAGATATAACAGAAAGGATGTTATTATACAATATGTTTTGATTACACGTTCTGAAGTTTCAGAATTATTGAACATTACATGAAATATTAACCAAGTCTATCTGGTTTATTAGGAACAACAAGGAAACTTGTAAAACTAAGATTAGTTACGCCTCTGACGTAAATATCTAATTTCTTTCTCAAGTTCAAGTTGTACAGCTTCCATGTTTGAGAAACGTTCTTGACACATGTTCATTTGGTTTGCCAACATACTCTCTAATGCGGCAATCTTTTGACCCTGGTTTCTGGCTGCATCTCTGGCCATCCATAGGGTTCTCTCAATATCTCCAATTCTTACATGTGTTTGACCGTGTTCTCTTCTTGCACAACGAACCCTGGAGTCCAAACTTCCAAGTTCCTGGTTGGTGTTGTCCTTTATTTCATTAATTTTTATTCCTAACTCACACATTGTTCGCCTCTCAGCATCTGCCCTCTTGAACAATGCGTCAAGGTTACGGTCGTACCATTCAAATTGAGTTGGTCGTAACCCTTTTAGCTGTTCTGTGTGAGCATCCAATATGCCGGCATGTCGATAAATAAGATTTCATATTGATTCAGGAGTGCTTATATCGTAGTCGGGAGAGTTAGGTGAGGATAAATTATTTGGAGAATCTGGTATTGTAGAATCTGAAGTATAAGGTAACGGAGAAATTGGTTCAACATTCGTCCATGATATCTCTTGGCTTGAACCTTGTCCAACTTCGAATGTTGCCTGGCCACCAATCAAATCTTCATATGATTCGGTAGCTCTCCTGATTCTTTGACGTAAAGGTGAACGAATAAGTGACGATGGAGGTGATCTCGGAGTGAGTTCTATATTAGGTTGGGCTTTTATTATTTGTACGTAAGGATCTTTAGTATTCGAAGAATTTTTATTGATAGATGAGGTATTAGTATTATGGATATTTGTTTTGACATTCACGGGCGTTCCTGAAGACATGCTACAGTAGTAACCGACAATAATATTTTATGAGTATTTTGTATGTTAAAGATATAACAGTACAGATGAAATAACAATTGTATATGAGTAACTATTAAGCATGTAAGATAATCTCAACAGATAAAGTATGGAGCACGGCAGTCTGCAGACACGGAGGGCATAAAATGTTATGGTGTAAAATCATTATTTTGAAAATGTAGTTATAGTTTTAATGTTTGAAAACATTTAATTCTCTATAACTGTAGCTCTGATGCCAATCTGTAACACCCCCAAATTTAAGTTTGACGCAGCGGAAAGTAATTTGGGTGTTACGGTGAGGATCGAAGTTTTAATCTCATAAAACGGTTTTAAAGAAGCGTTTTGAAAGTTATTTGTCATTCAAATAATAATTTCGATAAAAGATGAACCATTTGATTTAAAATCTTATGAAAAAATATAAAGGCTTGTAAAAATGACAAATTTGATTTTTACACGATTTTAATTTATCAGAGTAATAAATACCCACTCCGTGTCTTGTCCTGCTCCGTTAAATTACCTGAGATACACATGCTTAAAAGTGTCAACACAAAGGTTGGTGAGTTCATAGAGTTTTAGGAAAAACCCTTTATTTTGTTAGATTTCAGGAATATTTGGTATTAATAAAATACAAACAGTAATGAAACAAGTATCGAGTATATTCACAAATAAATCATATAAATATTCAATCACATTCAATAAAGAATCAATAATCCTAACATAAGCTGGAAACTTATGATGCTAATTTAATCAGATATACAATTCACATATGGTCAAACCTATACAGCTGTATCTAAATATATGTTGAAAACATACATTTTTCCTTTATAGATATTGCACCAAGCCTCATGACACACAAGCTTAACCAGAAAGGGGTGTTCTATCAAATCAATGACAGATTTTACCCTCTATTAATAGGTGATTTGCCAATTCCTATTTGTCTACGAATATAGTGTATCACGACTAATACGCTAACCAATTGCAATTGGCATTCCGTCAAGTATTAGTGGGACAGGGGGTCAATCCTTAACAGGTTTTGAAGCTGTTCACTATATTCGCACCCACTTTACATGTGGTTAATGGCTCATGATTGAGGGACTATATGGCGATAAGCTAACTTAGGCAATATCAAGGAATAATGGGATCATTTAGCATAACATCATGAAATCAAGTATTGTATCACAGTAATCAATTTGAAAACAGTATCGTTTGAGTATTAGAAATTCAGTTTAAATATTTCGCCAGTAACACATGTATATCACATACCACAATAATCGAATTGAAAACATTTTCATATGAGTATCAGTATTTCAGTCAAGTAATTCATCAGCAAAATTTATATATCACACACCACAATAATTGAATGGAAAACATTATCATATGAGTATCAGTATTTCAGTCAAGTAATTCATTAATAAATTATATATATCACATATCACAATAATTGAATGGAAAACATTATCATACGAGTATTAGTATTTCAATTAAGTATTTTGTCATGTATTGTATATATCATATTTTAAATCATAAATTATATTATTTTAATATCAATTAGGAAATTGATTTGAATCATGTATTTTATTTCATATACTTATCAAGCTATCAAAGTATATGTAAGCATGTATCTCCCCCAATGATTTAAAAACAATTATTGGAAATGGGGCTATGACTCACCTGGATTGATTTGGAAATGATGAAAAGTAAAGTAGGATGAGATTTATGGGAACGATTATGGAAACGTCTTTGATACGGAACCTGATAAATAAATTTATCAGAGAATATAACCAAATACTATTTGGTAAATACGAACGAATAAAGAATAATTATTATCCGTTATGACGAATAGATGATGTGCAGTGTAATTATTATGTCATGCATGATATGATAAAATACTTTATTTAAAATATCCATCGTAGTTTTACCTTTTTAATCGTAAGTAAAAATATTAACATTATAGATATCGTTATCTATATTATTAACGTAAAAATAAATAATATATATAAAACGTAATAAAATGCATATGACTTGATGGTTGCCGTAAAATAGAAAATAAAATAAGAATGTCAAATAGATTATGTGTAGTCCTTGTCCTTTTCCAATTTTTACACTTTTTATACTAACGGCGTTAGCATCACACCGTTAGTCCTTTTCGTATATAATTTACATTTATTGTCCACTACTTGTCCAAAATTACAATCTAAGCTTGTAACATCATATATTATCAATTTTTATCCTAAACTTTCTGTTTTTACAGTTTTAGTCCTTTCTTTCCAATATTTACACTTTTAGTCCCTCTAGGTGTCGTCGCGCTACATTTTTAGTCCAATTTTACAAAAATGATTATAAAAATTTTATAAAAATTTCCGTAGCTTATTTTATTTATTCCAAGCTTATTTCAACAACTTATTTTATGAAAAGCTTAATTTTCTAGCTTATGGGCCTTAACGAATTAAAATAAAAGCCCATTTAAAAATTTAGAGGCGAGGGCATGAAAAATGTTTTGGGCTTGAGCTTGGGCTTCTTTTGTGATTCCAAAAATATATTTTATGGGCCCAGTGGGCTGTTAAATCATAAAATCATATTGGGCCTTGGTTAAGCCCACTCGACAAAATATAAAGTTTTTATATAAATTTTGAATTTGCAAACTGGTTCATGTCGATTCAATTTGGCTCGATTGGTATGTCAAAACGTGATTATTTTTATAAGTTGTGTAAACGAAAAAAATAGTTTTCTAGGTGGTCTATGGAGTCGTGAAATAATATTGTACGCTTGTTAAATGAAATTTTGAGTTATACGTATGGTTTGTGGCATGTATGAACCGATTACTTATTTTGAAAAACTTGAAATATTTACTAAGTGTTGTGACAAATTTTCATACGATGTATATGGTTCAAAAATAGTTTTGTTTGATGCGTGTAACGTGAAACTAACGTGAGATACGTGTGCTACGTGACTCCTAGGCCTTCCAAGATAGAGGCTAGTCACTCGTGGTGTACTATAAATATATACGTACATAAAATATATATATGATACTGATTCTTGTGAAATCAAGTTATATATATAGTATAAGTATTACTCAAGAGATCCGCAAAGAAATACGGATAACCCGAGGTCGTAGTCCGTGTGAAGGTGTGAATGGAATTTCGAATTCCCGATTCGTGAAACGTGTTGTGAAAGTGGTAAAAAAATTATTTGAATGAGATTACACTAATGAAATAATAAATGAAGCACAAATAACCAACTAAGCACGTAATTCAAGTAATTCAACTAGAAACGAAACGTAAAAATCGAAACCGTACGCAAAAACGTTAAATAAACGTTAACGTACGAAATAAAACGCGACTTTTAAGATACACTACCCCTACGGACTTGAAAATAATTTTGAAAAGTTAAAAATGATAAAAGAAAATTTTTGGAAAAAGAAAAATATTTTTTTGACTTTTTATTTATTTTTTATGAATTAAAAACTATTTAACTAATTAAAAATTAAAAGAAAATGCAAATAAAGTGAGAAAAATGAAAAAATAAATTTTGAAAATTATAAAATAACTAAAAAGTAATTTTAAAACTAAAAACTAATTTTTTTTGGCTTTTTTGTGTAATTTTTGGGAATTAAAAACTATTAAATCTAATTAAAAATTCAAATTAAATTCAAAATAAATGAGAAAAATGCAAAATAAATTTCTAAAATTCTAAAATAAATGAAAATAATTTTCTAAAATATTTTTGGAATTTTCTTGGCTTTTTCTGATTTTTTTGGATTTTTCAGTAATTAAAAAGTAATTAAAAATGATTAAAAATGAAAATAAAATAAGAAAAATAGTAAATCTATTCAGAAAAATATGAAAATTTCAGGGAAAATCTAAAATAATATTTTGAAACTAGGAAAAATATAAAATTTGAAAAATAAGCAATGGAAGTGCTTAATGGCTTAAAACTGCTTATTAAGAAGTGCTTATTGATAAGCACAGTTGACCAAATTGACCAAAACTTGAAACAAATGATATTTAGACTTGAAGAAGCTCAGATTAAAAGATTTGAGATCAAAAGATACTCAGAAAATCAAAATGGATCAAACAGGTGGGATAAGCACTTATTTTGAGATAAGCAATAGCCAAACAGATAAGCAATTTGCACAAATATCAATGAGAACAGTAACTACAAGTATAATAAAGCTCAAATGGATCAAAAATCTCTGAGTCTGAGCAGAAATGAACAAATGCAGCCTTGAAATTTGAAACAGATACTAGGTTTAGACACCCTACTTGCAGCTTAATCCTAGGCTCCTAGTAAGCTAATGAGATAATTCCAAAAGTATACTCTTAATGTTCACCTAGCAAGCTATTCAGAAACCTCAGAAGCCCAAAAATTTAAATCCAATTGCTACGTTAACAGATCCTAGATCAGTACCTGTCCAAACAGTTGATAAACTAGCTTTGACTTTAAAATTGCTAACCTAAGTTGACTATTATGAAGTTCCGATGATCAATGCTTAATCTAAATGCAGTATTTAGCTTGTTTGTAACATGAATTACCTAAGTGCAACCTAAATCTATTAAAAGGCAAAAATGACAGATTCAACAAGGCCAATATGAACACAGAACTCAGGATGGAAGCTAAGTGCTGACTATTTACCTAAAACCAATGAATATTTTGATCAAATTAGCTCCAATATATCCTAAGCAGTCTGAGTATGTAGCTAATACACTAGTAAACCAATACAAACCTCAGAACCAACCTAATCCAAACACCCCTGATAGAAGCATCTGATTTGACATTACACTATAACTATGACATTTAAGTTTAGATTTACTGAACCAATTATCCAACTGAATTTCTTATCTGTATTTAATACTAACTGAACTTTCAAATCCAACAAGAAAACACAGAACCTAAAAATGCAGTTACACTAAGATGAGGCAGTGAGAATGAACTAATGGCAAACTCTCAACACAAGCACAAATATAAACTAAAAATAAGCAGGTAAAAGCTATAAACTATACTATTTATACTAAAATGCAGAAACTAAGCTAATTGAAAAGAAAATGCAGAAATTAAATGAGAACTCACTTTCTAGTCCCAGCTGAACAGGGAACTCTTTTGTACCTAGCCTATCTTTAAGATAGGCTCCAATCAATCCCACAGCAACATCAATTTTAACACCAGAAACCCAGGAATCATTACCATAATCAAACCTTTGATTTTCATTGACTAAATATTTGAATTGAATTTGAAACAGAATTTAAACCATGAAACTTACTTCAAGCTATCTGTATGAACTTAATAAAACAGTACCCACAAGTTTAAACAGAATAAATTTACCGAAAATTAAATTGCAAAGGAATAAAATGAAAATTTAGAATTATATTAAATCTGAAAGTTGAGTACAAATTTTGAAAGCAGAAATACAAATATTAAAGCTACTTCTAAATTAATCCTACTCCTAATCCTACAATCTAACCTAAAATCTAACACTAATCTAACACTGAAACAATGATGTGAGGAGGGGGTATAAATAGATGTTGATGAGAGGTAGCCAGGTTACCAATCCACATGATGTGCTTGTTTAAATCCTCTCTGAGCTGTATGATGAGTTTCCATACACTTCGAATCATTCTAAGCCCTTGGATTGATTTGTTGATAAGACTTATCCTCCGTGTGTCCTCCCATTGGTCCACGTGCCCTGACTACACCCTGACATACCCTGACTTGTTCTAGAACACCCAATCATGGGTAATTATTAGTAACGTGGTTAATTGAGTGGGAGGGTGAATTTAGGGTTTATGTAAACAGTGAAACACCTGGGTAATTTATGAATTGGGGGGCGGGGTTTATTTTGGGGGAATTTGTTTGTTTTATTAATTTATTGTGTTGACCGGTTGTATGGGTTTTGATGTGGGTTTGACCGGGTTTAGGGGGCAGTGGTGGGCTGGGTAAAGGGGTGAATTGGGCTTGGTTATGACTTGGGCTAGGATTAGTATATATTTGGATCAGGTTATTGGATTTAGGATTAGATATATAAGATTTTTTACAAGGACTAAATTGTACATTCTGAAATCTTAGGGACCAAAAATGTCAAATCTCAAATCTTATTCCAAGGGCAATTCTTGTATATTTCTGAATTATGGAGGATGCATGATGACTTTTCTTCAAATATTTCCTCAAAGGACCAATTTTGTAATTATCTGAAACTTGAGGGACTACATTCGCCATTTCTCTCAAACTTTGTCCAGGGACCATTTATGAAACTTTATAAATTCCTGAGGACTTCTTATGACATTTTGAGCTTTCCTTTATCATTTTGCTTCCCCGGCTCCGGCTTTTGACCTTTTTCCAATCTCGTGCTCGTTTTTGTCGGTTTTGGCTTCGTTTTTGTTCATTTTTCTCATATCCGTACCTTCACATACACAAATACAAAAACATACGTTCTCTTGGCATTTTTGGTTAGTATTTGGTATTTTTGGTCTGAAATAAAGCCTAAAAAGGATGTGTGATTAATCACTCATCAAAATTCCCCAGACTAAGGTATTGCCGTGCCCTCACGCAATGTCATCACTTCACGCTTAAGAGATAAATAATTTCAAAACCTCTCTTTACTAACGTTGTAAAGTAGCAATGATGTTCAAAAGAGGTATCAAAATCATTTATTCTCAAAAACCCTCCGTTTTCCTATTTTCATGAATAACAACTACAACTACTATTTTTGTATTTTTTTCATTTTTATATATGTGACGGTTTGCTTTGACTTTCATTATCAATTCTTATCTGTTGATAACTTTCAGGGTCAACGAGTAGAAACACTTCTCACAGAGAAGAGACCGTACGGATAAAAATCGTCATCCTTGATTTTTCACAAGCTCCCAAACTAAGCGTAAAATCGAGATCATTGTTTATTAACAAGTTAGATGCTAATACTACCCACAAAAGTTACTTGTGTATTACCTCTTGTTCCCAGGTCCTAAGTTTTGTATCTCAAGATTTTAATTTGTGAGAAATGAATTGCTTCATATTTTCTCGTTTTGATAGTTATTAGTCCGATAAGAGCACAAAATTTGAACGCTAAGTAGTTTCCAAACTTTCCCTCGAAAACCCCTGCATATAGAAATCGGGTCCACATGAAGGTCTCTGATTTAACACGATTTGTGGAGGTCCCCCTTTTTAATTACGACCGAGACATACCATGTTTGATACCCGAAACGGAAGCTTTTTATTAGGGAAACCCCCTGATTCGAAGCTTGGCATTTTTGCATAATCATAAGCACTTTAATAATACTTTGGTCCTTAGTCCTTTATTCTTTTACAGTCAACGGTTTATGAGCCGCCAAGATGTAAGAGCTTTATTATGACTTTGGATTTCTATCCGCTGCTTTTTTATAGCTTTGGATTCCTCTGCCTTTTTATTTGGCTTTGGACTATTATTATTGATATTCATAATCATATGCCAAACCCCGAGTCCTACGGCTTTTACTAAGATCACAACATCGGCTGCGAACCGGCAAGATGCAATAGTCTATTTTACTGTAACACTGGCAGTACCCCTATGTGTACCAAACCCCCATATGCAGAGATTTTGTTGGGAACGAGAAAAAACTAAGTATTGCCCAAACCGTATACCCTTAATTAAACCTAGAGATCTATTATTATTGGTGTGCAAGCTTGTGGGAACAAGGAGGCCACAAGTACCTTTCGTGGGCTCTAAAGAGATCCAACTACTCCATGTTTAGCACGAAACTTCGAAATAAACTCTATCATTCCTCGATCTCCGCAAATTTAAAATCCCAAGTAATGAGATCCGCGGATGCTTAGCCATAATCTTTTGATTATATTGGTTAAGGGAGACGAGCTAGGGCTCAACACGCCCGGTCAAGTCGGAACATTTATTTCTACTCTCGCCGGTAGGAAAGTCAAAACAAGGTGTCAAAACTTATTATTCATATCATATATCATTTTTTTCACTTTTCATCATTTTTTTTTAATTATAAAGCGCTGACAAAAATTTAAAATTTTGGTGGAAAACGGAGTTGCGTAAGTTAACAGCTCAGACGATGGTACAGGTCAAATCGAATCGAAGATTCACCCCCCCCCCCCCCAGACTAAAGTGAAACATTGTCCTCAATGTTTAAAGGGTAAAGGTAATCCTACGTAAAATCTAAGGCCGTTTATTAGGTATGCCAAGAGATAAACGTTAGTCGATAAGATTTTAGATATGGTGAATTTCCGAAAGAGCAGCGAAGGATGAGACGCGAGTGGAGAGAAAGACAAACCACGAGCATGAGAGTCCTCAAACTTCGGGGAGATTCCTGAACATTCACAAACAACCACGAAAACACAAGTTTGGAAAGGGTCGCCCCCCTCACGTCACGTTATTAGAAAATAGAAAATTAAGAAGAGGAAATGGATAAGCATGGGGTGCCTCCCACGAAGCGCTTGTTTTTTATTACCGAGTCACATGAGCTTGACTCGATCCCCGAATTAATTCGTCCTTGGGGAGAGCAGATGGAACGGACACCATGCATGATAAACGGAGATGCCGGGGTCAAAAACGGTATCCTCACTCCCGGTGGAGTGGAAAAGTGAAGAAACGAGGGGATAAATAAAGAACGGATAAAACACCCAGATAATTAAAGCAAAGTCGATTTCTGAATCACGGGTGGGTTGGGTGGGTAAAATATCAAGCATAGGATTAACATAATCAGAAATCTCGTCCACCATTCCAACAATAACTTTATTCGCATCTGATTCAAAAACTACATCCGGTGGTTTCGCCGGTGGATGAGAAGATGGTAAATCGGAAAGAATATTACTTCATAGGTCATCCTCGTCATTTTCAATACCCGGTGGTATCGAGTCATCCGCAACAAGAAATCGATCGGCATCCTCTAAAAGAGGGTTACGTGACGGATTATCGGAAATAAGCACAAAATCAATCTCAAAATCAAAACGCTCATAATCCGGAAAAGAGATATCAGCATAAATAGTGGGATTGCCACTACTCGTCTCTTCAAATCGAAAAATTTCAAGCTCGGGTAAGAAATCACTTACCATATCGGGGATAGAAGAAGAAAACGAAGGATTTTTCAACGCCTCGATCTTAGAAATTATAAGATTGATATTAAATAATTTTTCACGAAGAGCTTCATCATGAATTTCCGCATCATCATCTTCATCATTATCATCGATATCTCCACAATAATCTTCATCACTCGTAGTATACTCATTGTGAGAATCGGAATAACTTTCAACTTCATAAAAATCTTCATTGCTCATCTAAGGGAGAAAAGTTGACGGTTCTTCATTCAATAATTCTTCAATCAAACGGATGTCTTCCTCAGGATCAAAATTAGTATCATCAACCATCATCGAATTAGAATCATTGTTAGCAAGACAAGCCTCGATCTCGTCTAAAATGACATCACTCCTCTCAACCGGTGTGAAAGAAGGATCAGAAACAATTTCAGAATCACCGTTAGAAATTTCCCCGAACTCACTTGGGATTGGGACGAGGTTATCAACACTAGACTTATTGAATTCGTCCGATTCCGTTGCCGGAATAGTGTTTAGATGCTCGTCCCCCATTTTTAGAGAGTCCTCGGGTTCTACGGGAGAAACAACGGAATCATTGTGAGGATTAAGAACAAACGTAATTTTCTCATCATCGTCGTCGGAATCATAGTAAACAAAATTTTTGAAAGGATTAGACGCTCTCTCTTCAGCAAGTAACTCTGCAATAGTCTTCTCACGAGGCTCGGGAGTATGCGTATAACGATTAGCCACCAATTCTTTTAACTTCTCGATCATGGATTTAATTTCACAAATATTATTAGCAAAATCGGAAGTTTGTGGGGGTTGGTTAAAACCATGAGAATCGTAACACGAATTCAGCTCATAATAAAAATTTTCAAACGATCCCCCACAATTTTCAAAATTTGATGAATCACCATTAAAATACGGTACTTGCTCATAAAAGTTTTGAAAAGGATGATTGAAATCATTTTGAGGATAATTATCAAAACTCGTATCACAAGCGTAAGACGTTTCAGCACTCGGGGCGTAACATATACAATTCGTGTATCCACATTGGTTACAAAAACATTGCCCACACGGTAATCCCTCGTCGGATGGATTTCCACAATTAAAGCAAGTGAACGGAGACGGCGGTGGTGTTGGATAGTAATCGGGAATGTTTTGAAAGATTGCGTTTCGAACATACTCGGGAGTATTACAAAACAAACAAACTCCATCGTGAATATCACTACCACATTGTTCGCACGTACACCAAACACATGAACCTTCAAAGAACGGTTCTCCACATTTAAAACACATCGGATCCATAAGAATTATCAGTTTATAGGGTTAAAAAAGAAGAATCAAATGATAAGAGGATAAGAAGATTATTTTTGGTTTTTAATTATCATAAAATCAAATAAAAGGAAAATCAAAATGGAAAAGGAAAATCTTTTTGTATTTTTATTTTTGGAAAACAAAATTCAAAAACTTAAAACTTTTATTTTCTTTTGTTTTTTTTCAAACGTTACATTAATCGTAAACTGTTTCCTTCAAATCAACTCACGATGGAACGGGAGAGAAGAATGGATCTCTCTTCAGCTTGCAATTTAATGTCAAAGCTTCCGTATTTTCCGCTTATTCGGTCGTAGAATCCAAATTAATCCGATTAGCAACTAATTTCACGCGTTGTTATATTGTTAAGCTTATTTGGTTTACAACGCTCTTCCTTTCGGTCGAGACGAGGCTGTAACTTTATTTTTTTTGGTATTTTTGAAAACACTTTAGGAAAAGTGTTTTTGATTTTTCAATTTTTTTGGTTTTTATAGAAAATATATACAAGGAAGGTTTTCAAAACACAATTTCGAAAAACGAAAACCAAAAATTCACTTCAACCTTCCCCGGCAACGGCGCTAAAATTTGATTCTTGTGAAATCAAGTTATATATATAGTATAAGTATTACTCAAGAGATCCGCAAAGAAATACGGATAACCCGAGGTCGTAGTCCGTGTGAAGGTGTGAATGGAATTTCGAATTCCCGATTCGTGAAACGTGTCGTGAAAGTGGTAAAAAAATGATTTGAATAAGATTACACTAATGAAATAATAAATGAAGCACAAATAACCAACTAAGCACGTAATTCAAGTAATTCAACTAGAAACGAAACGTAAAAATCGAAACCGTACGCTAAAACGTTAAATAAACGTTAACGTACGAAATAAAACACGACTTTTAAGCTACACTACCCCTACGGACTTGAAAACAATTTTGAAAAGTTAAAAATGATAAAAGAAAATTTTGAGAAAAAGAAAAATATCTTTTTGACTTTTTATTTATTTTTTATGAATTAAAAACTATTTAACTAATTAAAAATTAAAAGAAAATGCAAATAAAGTGAGAAAAATGAAAAAATAAATTTTGAAAATTATAAAATAACTAAAAAGTAATTTTAAAACTAAAAACTAATTTTTTTTTTTGGCTTTTTTGTGTAATTTTTGGGAATTAAAAACTATTAAATCTAATTAAAAATTCAAATTAAATTCAAAATAAATGAGAAAAATGCAAAATAAATTTCTAAAATTCTAAAAAAATTGAAAATAATTTTCTAAAATATTTTTGGAATTTTCTTGGCTTTTTCTGATTTTTTTGGATTTTTCAGTAATTAAAAAGTAATTAAAAATGATTAAAAATGAAAATAAAATAAGATAAATAGTAAATCTATTCAGAAAAATATGAAAATTTCAGGGAAAATCTAAAATAATATTTTGAAACTAGGAAAAATATAAAATTTGAAAAATAAGAACTGGAAGTGCTTAATGGCCTAAAACTGCTTATTAAGAAGTGCTTATTGATAAGCACAGTTGACCAAATTGACCAAAACTTGAAACAGATGATATTTAGACTTGAAGAAGCTCAGATTAAAAGATTTGAGATCAAAAGATACTCAGAAAATCAAAATGGATCAAACAGGTGGGATAAGCACTTATTTTGAAATATGCAATAGCCAAACAGATAAGCAATTTGCACAAATATCAATGAGAACAGTAACTACAAGTATAATAAAGCTCAAATGGATAAAAAATCTCTGAGTCTGAGCAGAAATGAACAAATGCAGCCTTGAAATTTGAAACAGATTCTAGGTTTAGACACCCTACTTGCAGCTTAATCCTAGGCTCCTAATAAGCTAATGAGATAATTCCAAAAGTATACTCTTAATGTTTACCTAGCAAGCTATTCAGAAACCTCAGAAGCCCTAAACTTTAAATCCAATTGCTACCTTAACAGATCCTAGATCAGTACCTATCCAAACAGTTGATAAACTAGCTTTGACTTTAAAATTGCTAACCTAAGTTGACTATTATGAAGTTCCAATGATCAATGCTTAATCTAAATGCAGTATTTAGCTTTTTTGTAACATTGATTGGTCCTAAACGGTCAACTAAGTTTCCCAGGTGATGGTCAACCTAGTCAAACGTCTAAAACCAACTAACCAAGGAGTACAGTGTATTCCCGGGTCGTTATGTCCCAGCGAGGTAAGCAATTGTATTAAAAAACGTTTAAAGTGATCGGGTGATTTAACAGGAGGATCAGAAATTTGGTTTGAGTGATTATACTATGAGATTATGATTGAAAATGGCTTAGAAACACTAATGGAACAATTACTGATGATCAGATTTCCTAGAAATGTAAGTTAATCTAAAAACGCGCATTTGAATTAAAAATAACGCGAACGCGCAAAATAAAAAGTGAAACGTGAGCAAATAAAGTCCTACGAACGTGAAAATTATATTTTTATAATCCTAATGACTTAAGAAAATTTTTTGAAAAAGAAAAATAATTTTTACACTATTTAATTAATTACTATTAATTAATTATTAATTTCTAATTACTTTTTAATTAACTAAATTACACTAATTATTAATTAATTATGAAAATTAACTAGAAAAATGAAAATTAAATTTAGAAAAATCTAAAATATTATAAAACTATTTTTAAAATAGAAAACCTAATTTTTCTACTTTTTAATTATTTCATATTAATTAAAACTAATTATTTAATTAATTTAAACTAAAATAAATTATAAAAAATACTAAATGAACAAGGAAAAATCTGAAAAAATTCCTAAAATTATTTTTAGTTATAAGAAGCCTAAGAAAAATTTAAAAATGAGAAGTGCTTATGAATAACCAGAAAAATAAGCCAAATGGCTTAAATAGAAGCTATCACTTTCTTTGTTTTTATCCTTTTCCAAATTTTCTTTTATACAACTGTTTTACAACTAATAATTAGCAACTTTTGTAAAGGCACTTTTGCTAAGTCTCAGAAATAAGCAGTGCATAAGTGAATAAGCAAATCAGTGAGCTTAATGACTTGAAAATGGCTTATAAGCTTGAAATAAGTTGTACAGGGTGCACAGGCCAAAGATTAAGCTACAAATGACTTATGTATGTATGGAAAAAGCTAAACTAACAAGTAAAATTAACTGAATAAACTAGACAATCCAATAAGCACATCCAACATGTAAACAGAACTAAACAGGCCTAAGTTGTGCCTTTTGGACCTCTGTGGGGTCCACAGAGGTGAAGGGGAGGCCAAATTGGAAGTTGACCTGTCAAAGTGACCTGGCAAGGAACAAATTAAGCCAATAAGCTCTGCTTATTGCTTATTAATGAGCCCAGTGTGGGCCTTGCAAGTTATGGTCTAAAGCTGAAAACTTAGTGTAACTCAGATAATGGGACTAAAAGATGGAACAACCAGCCCTGCTTATTGAGCAGTTAAGCAAACAACAAGCTCAGATTCTGAAAGTATGGCTTAAAGGCTTCCTAAAAATCCCAAGCTCTCACTGTGGGTCCCACAGATGAGCAAACCATGGCTAATTGAAAATGGTGGTGTGGACTGAGTTGTGAAGCAGGGCAAACCCTTTCCCTGCAGGTGTGTTTGAGGGTGTGTAAATTGCACACACAAATTCCTAAAAATAAAGTGATCCCAGGTTTTGGTAGACTTAGTGGTGGACTACAAACACAACAAATTTCAACTTCCCCATTAGTCCACAAAAATCAGAAAAATTCTCCCACTTTTTGGAAAAACTGAGCAGACAAGAGCTTTTGACTTTTCACTTTGATGAAACCTTTGACTATTGTGAATTTTGGATCTAATTTATGAACTGAATAAGATTGATTATCACTAACTGAGATTAAGCTAAGTGAGGTTAACAAATTTACAACATAAAAGTTTGATTTGGTTTCACAAATCCACAACAGTTGACTGTGTGGATACCTATGACAGAGATTTTTGACTTTTTGCAAATGAGGTCTTAATTTTAGACTTTGAATGTTCTTTTGTGGTCTATTATACCATGCTTAAACAGAAAACAACCCAAGAAAATGACTAGATCTCATAGATTACAGTTAAACCAAACACCCCTTTACACTTCACTGTTTTGAAGTTTTGAGAGTATAACACTGATTTAAACCATTCCACTTATTCTAGCATATCTAACAAACTAATTACCACATGTTGAAGCTTAATTTTAACAAAAATAAACACTACACCACATTATAACTAGAAAAACTAAGTATGACAGTTAGAACTTAATAATGAGTACTAAGATTTTTAATGAACAATAACTAATGTAAAGCAGTAATCTAACTAATAAACATCCATTAAGAATAAAGAAACAGAATAAGCAAGGATAAGCTGTATGATAAGCTAATGAACAAGTGAAATTTGAGAAATGCTCACAGTGTGCTTCCAAGCTACCAAATGAACCAAGAACAACTTATATGACTCCCATGAGTCTCTATTACCCATTCTCCCTTTCTGTCTTCTTCATCTCAACTTCTTTGATTCTTATTTTCTCTTTTTTATTTTTTTATATTTTTCTATTTTTGTGAATTTAAAACTGGAATGAAAATGCAATGGAGCTGAGACAAAGACTTATATTAATTGAAAGGAACAAAGTACAATACCGAAATTTTAGAATTACAATTAACTTGATTTGAACTAGAAATTTTACTAAAAAATAACTACTCAATTCTTCTCTGCTACAGCTTCCTCTTTATAGCACTCCAATTAGGGTTTTGGGTACCTTCTTGTCCTTTCCCATCTCACTTTTTTGACCTTAGGATGAGATGAAATAATCCTGACCGTTTGATATTCTTGGCGCCAAAACCTTTTTTGGATTTTCCTTGGATATTATTGAAGCCAGAAGGGTGTTTTGGAGTGTAGCTTTTGGAGGGGATGCAAGGGGGATAGGTTATGATGGTTGAGTGTTGAGGGGGGGGGGGGGGTGATGATGAAGGTTGCAGAGGTGTTGCAGGGTCACGGGTATAGTTTGGGAAGGGGAGAGGTCAAAGTTTGACCGGACCTTGGTTATTATTATAAAAATGGATGGGTGGGTTATGTGATGGATTGGGCCAGCAAGAGGGGTGGTGGGCTGGATTGTGGATTGGGTAGTGTTTTGGAGTAGTAGTATTATAGGAGTCCATTTGGTTTTGTAGAAATTTAACACAAGGACCATATTTGTAATTTACTGAAAATGAGGGGCTAAAATTTACAACTTCTCCAAACTTGATTCAAAGGACTATTCATGCCATGTTATAATTCCACAAGGACCTTTCATGTAAGTTTACAATTTAAATTTCCCAGGGACTAAAATTGCAAACTGCTGAAACTTTGAGGACCAAAACTGCCAATGTTACAAAGTTGCAACAAGGACTATTTTTGACACATGTGAATAGTACAAGGGCAATTTTTGATAATTTTTATATTTCAAAACCCCAGGGACCATTTGTGTAATTTTCCAAACTGCAGGGACCATTTTTGCCAAATTGCAAAGTACAGGGACCAAACATGTAATTTTCTCAAACTTTTTACCCAAGGATCGTTTTTCATAATTTTTGACTTCTCCATGCCTTGGGTGGACTTTTCTTTCGTTTTAAACTTCCAGGGACTAGTTTTGTCAATTTTTGAAACTTGAGGGACAGAAACTGCCAATTATGCAAACTTTGTTCGTTTTTCATTTGTTTTTAAACATTTTGCATCTAAAACATATAAAACACACTTTTGGAATAATTTATGTATTTTGATGCGTTTTTGAGTGTTTTTGGATGTTTTGGCAGTTCAGATACGATAAAAATGATGAGTATTGACACATTCATCAATCCCCCACACTAAACTATTGCTAGTCCCTAGCAATCTTTTGAGAAAAACTTGATGGATTTTAAACTCTTTACCAAAAGCCATCACTTCTGGAGTAGCCAGGTGTAAGAACTGTGGCACACCTGATAACCGTGTGATTTTGAGCAAACCACCAGCTGTCAACGGATTTGATTAGTCTTTACCAAAAGCCGTTTGCTTCTGGACTAGCCAACTCTTGATGGAATAGTCAACATCTTGGTGAGCTGATTACCAATTATGGATTTTCCACGGCCTTTACCACAAGCCATAATCTTGTGGGCTAGCCAACTCATTCGCTTTATGGGATATGGGGAGTTGAGGAACCATACAATTTTGGGCAAATTGCAAGCCATAAACGGATTTGAGATATCTTTACCAAGAGCCGTTTGCTCCTGGATTAGCCAATCCTTTTTGTCGTTTAGACACGGCGGACTGATTACCACAAAATTTTTGAAAATTTTGGGCCAAAATGGGGGTACTTTAAAGTATTTTGCGATAAAATTCGCTAGAATTTTCCCCCCCACACTTAGAAATGAATATTGTCCTCAATATTCAAAGTCCCAGCTATTATGCCAACTCTTTGAACGTAAAAAGCTAATATTCGAATCTAACTGTGGAAATAACGTTTTGCATTTTTCACTTTATTTTAGTTGTACATACAATCACACATTTTTTTTTACTTATATACATATATACATTTTCAAATTAGCGGGGGTTGGCCATTCCCCCACACTAGGGTGGTAGAAAGTAGAAGGAAATCAGAGATACGGGTGAAAACCCGTATTGTGCTGTTGTTTTTGTTCATCGAGTCGCTAGCTTGACTCGATCCCCGAATTTAATTGTCCTTGGGGAAAGTTTGGAGGTCCGGGACAACCATGGATGGTATGTCCTCTCCAAAGTAGTGCTTTAAACGATGTCCATTCACTTTGAAATTTGGACCGTCATTTTGAGATAATTCGACGGTGCCATAAGGATAAACTTTTACGATAGTGAATGGACCAGTCCATCGGGTCTTAAGCTTTCCCGAGAAGATCTTGAGTCTAGAGTTGAAAAGAAGGACTCGATCACCAACGTTAAAAACGCGGTTTTTGATTTTTGAGTCATGAATCTTCTTTGTCTTTTCTTTGTAGATCAAAGAATTCTCGTAAGCTTGATCACGAAGTTCGTTTAATTCATTTAGTTGAACTTTTCTATGATCACCCGCAGTTTTGAGGTCAAAATTGGCATGCTTGAGAGCCCAATAGGCTTTATGCTCAAGCTCGATCGGTAGATGGCACGCTTTCCCGTACACAAGCTTGTAAGGCGTACACCCAATGGGTGTTTTGTAAGCCGTACGGAACGCCCAAAGTGCATCATCTAATTTATCCGACCACGATGCACGATTTTCACCTACAGTTCTTTCCAATATTCTCTTTATGCCTCGATTGGAAACTTCTACTTGTCCACTTGTTTGAGGGTGGTCCGCAGTAGAAAGACGGTGAGTTACACCATACTTTTGCATGACTTTATCGAATTTGTCATTGCAAAAATGCGTACCACGATCACTAATTATAGCACGTGGAGTTCCAAATCGAGCAAAAAGAGCTTTCAAAAATTTCTCAACAACTCGGGCATCATTTGTGGGTAAAGCTTTCGCTTCAACCCATTTTGACAAATAGTCAACAGCCACGAGTATATACTTGTTTCCATGAGATGACGGAAATGGCCCCATAAAGTCAATGCCCCATATGTCAAATATTTCACAAACTTGGATTGCATTTTGTGGCATTTCATTCTTTTGTGAAATATTCCCGTGACGTTGACAAGCGTCACAGGATTTGACTAATTCTTGGGCATCCTTATAAATCGTGGGCCAAAAGAAACCTGAATCAAACACCTTTTTGGCGGTGTAATTTGGATTGTGGTGGCCCCCCGTGGGACCAGCATGGCAAGCCTTAAGAATTTCAGTGGCTTCTTGACCATATACACACCGCCGGATGACTTGATCCGCACATATTTTGAAAAAGTAGGGGTCGTCCCAGAAATAATGTTTCACATCTTTAAAGAACTTGTTCTTTTGTTGGGACGACATCCCTTTCACAATAAAGTTACCCGCAAGGTAGTTTGCAAAATCGGCAAACCATGGGGTAACAGAATCTCCACGAAAGGCAACCGCATTGAGTGTCTCGAGAGGGAAGGTTTCATTAATTTCCCTTTTTTCGGAGACATCTTGATGGGGGTTTTCCAAACGAGAGAGATGATCAGCAGCTAGGTTCTCAGCTACTTTTTTATCATGAATTATGATATCAAATTCTTGCAGGAGGAGAACCCAACGAAGTAGTCTCGGCTTTGCATCTTGTTTTGCAAAAAGGTACTTCAAAGCCGAGTGATCCGTATACACTATGCTTTTTGTCAAGATCAAATACGACCGGAATTTTTCAAAGGCATACACCACAGCTAATAATTCTTTTTCAGTGGTGGTGTAATGACTTTGAGCCTCAGTCATTGTTTTGCTTGCATAGTGTATAGGCTGAAAGTGTTTAGACCTGCGTTGCCCCAAGACTGCCCCTATAGCATAATCGCTAGCATCACACATAAGTTCAAAGGGCAAGTCCCAATCGGGGGCAACAAGAATAGGTGCCTCAGTAAGCTTTTTCTTTAGAGTTTCAAAAGCTTCTACGCACTCAGGTGAGAAGATAAAAGGAGCATCCTTTTCGAGGAGATGGGTCATAGGCCGGGCGATCTTAGAAAAATCTTGAATAAACCTACGGTAAAAACCGGCATGACCCAAAAAGCTCCTAATACCTTTGACGGTAGTGGGATGAGGTAATTTTGCAATGACATCAATTTTGGCTTTGTCAACCTTAATTCCATTCTTTGAAATTTTATGGCCGAGGACAATGCCCTCTTTGACCATAAAGTGACTCTTCTCCCAATTTAGACATAACTTTGTGTCTTCACAACGTTTGAGCATGTTGTCTAAATGGGAGAGACATGATTGAAACGAATCCCCAATGACCGAAAAATCGTCCATAAAGACCTCCATAGTTTTCCCGATCATGTCGGAAAATATGGACATCATACATCTTTGAAACGTGCCCGGAGCATTACATAAACCAAATGGCATACGTTTATAAGCAAAAGTTCCATAGGGGCACGTGAAAGTGGTCTTTTCCTGATCTTGCGGATCAATGGGAATCTGAAAGTAACCCGAAAAACCATTGAGGAAGCAATAGTACTCATTCCCCGCTAATATCTCGAGCATCTAATCCATAAAGGGCAGAGGAAAATGATCTTTGCGGGTGGCGTCATTTAACTTACGATAGTCAATACAGACACGCCAACCCGTAACCAATCGAGTTGGAATCAACTCATTTTCCTCGTTTGTGACAACAGTAATGCCACCCTTTTTTGGAACACAATGTATTGGGCTAACCCAAGGACTGTCCGAGATAGGGTAAATCAATCCGGCATCAAAAAGTTTTAAAACTTCTTGTTTAATGACCTCATGAATTTTTGGATTCACCCTTATTTGGTGTTGGACTGCTGGTTTGAAGTCATCCTCCATTAAAATCTTGTGAGTACAAAATTCAGGGTCAATGCCCTTGATGTCGGAGAGTCTCCAAGCAATTGCTTGTTTATGCGACTTCAAAACCTTTATGAGAGCAGCCTTTTCCTCAACACTTAAATTTTTAGCAATTATGACGGGTAATTTATCATCACCCTCCAGAAATGCATACTCAAGGTGAGGCGGCAAGTCCTTAAGTTCAACCACAGGCAAGTCATCAGTTATTTCAACATTTTTGACTTCCTCTTTATGAAGTATTTTTGGAGGAAGAGGGGGAGATGGATCTTCGTTTAACAATTTTTCTAGCAAAAGAATATCCCCCTCAGGATCAAGATAGTCCTCATCAAATTTACCGAAATTGAACTATCTTGGGCGAGAAAAGCCTCGACCTCTTCCAAAAGGAAGTCACTTCCCTCAAAAGGAGTGAGAGAGGGGAAGAGTCGGATATGATAGGCTCAATAGATGGAGTGGGACTGCCACTTGGAACGTAACCAAGAAGTTATTGAGAGTACTCCTCAGACGCAATATCAATGACATCAATTCGGTTTACCGATTCGGCGTCATAATTAGAGGAGTACCTCGAAGTTTGATCGAGGTTAAACGTTACTGCTTCATTACCAACACGAAGAGTTATTTCCTCTTCATGCACATCGATTAATGCACGACCCGTCCTTAAGAATCCTCTCCCAAGAATGAGAGGAACTCGCGGGTCAGCATCGAAATCGACAACCACAAAATCTGCCGGAAAGTGGAAGTTCCCCACCTTTACAAATACATCCTCGGCAATGCCGAGGGGACGAGATGTTGAGCGGTCTGCAAGCTCGAGAGTCATGCAGGTGGTGGTGAGTTCCGGAAGAAAGAGCTTTTTCCATATTGAATAAGGCATCAAGTTGATGCTTGCACCTAGATCGGCCAAGGCGAAGCACTCAACCATTCCGGGGAAAACACATGGAATGAGAAATTTTCCCGGATCTCCTAGCTTCTCGGGAAGCTGTTTCAAAAGAACTGCAGAGCAGTTTTCATTGAGTGGAGTTCGTGCCATTTCGAATAGCTTCTCTTTATTGTTCAACAGATTTTTTATTGTCGATGCGAATTTAGGCATAAAAAGGAGAGCATCCGCGAAACTGATATCAAAATGAATATCTCGGAAAATTTGAAAGAACTTTTCCATTTGATGATTTGCTTTTTCGCGGAGCTTTTGGTCTTGTAACCGAGATGGATATGGTAGTGAAGGTTTTGATTTAGGGTTCTCTTCAGGAGTTGTTGGTGGTTCAAAGACAACTCCTGGTTTTGATACGGTTTCTGGTACAACCTGAGGGTGGACGTGTGCGGTACTTCGTGGACTAGTAAATTGCACCTTATCCTTTGTCACCTCAGGCTCATTCTCTACTACCTTGGGAGGAGAAGAAGAGGTAGTAGGAGATTTGGGTCCATCATAGGAAACACCACTTCTCGTTGTGATCGCTTTAACATCGCCCCTCGGATTAGCGATCGTGTTGCTAGGTAAAGTATTACCTGAGCCCGAGGGTCGATCATTTAAAGACTTCTTAACAAGGTCAGCGATCTGAGTCATTATCACCCTATTCATTTCCTCCTGAGATTTCATGAATTGTCTCAACAACTCCTCATGTGAAGGACCCGTTGGAACAATTGCTTGAGTATTGTTGGGAGGAGCTTGGTTAGGGTAATTCTGAGTAGTTGTAGTGATGGCTTGATTTTGATTGGGAAAATTTTGAGCCCGGTTATTATGATTAGAACCGTGGTTTTGAAAATTTCCCTGATGTTGGTTGCCATGTCCATGAGAATTGTTTCCCTGATAGTTGTTTTGACCTTGGTTTCGATTGTAGTTTCCATGATTTTGGAAACCTTGGTTTTGGTTATGATGGAAACCTTGGTTTTGGTTTGGATTGACATTTCCATGGTTTTGGTAACCTTGGTTTGTTCGATTCTGACTTTGGTTCTGGTTACGGTTTGGGACATTAGGGTTTTGATTGAATCCGGGAGGCCCAAGGAAATTGTTAGAACGATAGCTTAAGAGATTGCGGTCCCCTTGCGGTTGGTAGTTATTACCTCCCGAATTATAGGAACCTTGAGCAGCATATACGTCCTCATGAGTGTAACCACTAGTGGCTGGACACTCGGAATAAGCATGTGGACCTCCACAAGTTTCACAACTTTGACTAACGGCTTTGGCTTGTTGATTTTGGATACTTTGGTTCATCCTCAACATAGCCGTAGCGAAATCATCCATCTTTCTAGTGAGGATTGCTATTTCAGAAGATGCTGGAGTGACAGACTTACATGACTCTTCCCTCTTAGCTGAGGAATCCCAGAAATTATGGTGGGCAGTCATGTTCTCAATGAGATCATAGCACTCTTCGGGGCGCCTTTTCATAAAGGTCCCACCAGCAGCAGCATTGAGAATATCACGGTGTCTCAATGTCAACCCATTATAGAAAGTATCTATTTGGGTAACGAGTAACATGTTATGGTTAGGACATCGATCAATTGAGAGCTTATAGCGTTCCCATGCCTCAAATAGAGACTCTTCGGGATGCTGACGAAAGTTACTAATGTCATTTCGTAACTTAGAAACCATGGATGGTGGAAAGTATTTGGCTAAAAATTTAGTCACCATTTCTTTGAAAGTGTGAATCGAGTTCTTAGGAAGTCAATCAAACCATGCAGTGGCATGATGGGTGAGACAATAGGGGAAAAGAGATAGACGAAGGGCATCATTGGAGACACCATTCTGCTTCATGCTTTGGGTGACGGTAAGAAATTTATCAAGATGCTTATTTGCATCGTCACCAGGTAAACCATGAAATTGGCACGAATTCTGGACTTGTTGTATCATGTGATGCTTAAGTCAAAAATCAGTGGCAACAATGTTAAGAGGGGCAATGGGCCCGCCTCTTCCAAGCATTATGGGTTGACACAACTCCTCCATCGTTCGGAGATCAGGAGCTGCATCATCTATTATGGGTGGTTCTTGATTACCGTCCATTCTCGGAACTGGATCCTCAACAATAGGACGTAACTCAGTTACGTTTTTCAGTTGACGATTTCGTTTTGATTGTGAACGAGTGCACATGCACTAACACAAAATTTCAACAAAACAAGATCGAGGCAAATCAACAGTGAACTTAAACCAATAATCACAAATGAATGGCTTCTTTAAGAAAGGTACACCACTCACAAGGATACAAAGGCAAGTTTTATCTTTGGTTTGGGAACTTATTATGTCCACACCCCCAGTTGGTAGGTGTTCTGCCTTGGTTTGCGACGGTTTGTTTTTATGTAGTTTATTATTCACAAGAAAAGACGAATGTTTTTGGGTTTTTGTGTATGGGTTAAAAACTTTTGGACAATATTTTTGGTATCGATTCGTTTCCCAAAATCGTATCTCTTTAAGAATCACCTTAAAGAAATGCGATATAGAAAACGTAACGATATGTTTTGTTTGTTTTTGATTTTTTTGGTGTTGTTAACACTTTAGGAAAAGTGTTAATGACGTTTTTGTTTATGATTTGAATTTACAAAAAGTTGGTGGTTTTATACAGTGACAAATGAAAAATCACTAATCTCTAAGAAACGTTTTAAACACGCAGCTACCTCCCCGGCAGCGGCGCTGATGCGTGGGAATCGCAACAGGCTTTACCTCTCGAGGGATCTCGAGAAGCTTACAACCCCCACCAGGCAGTGTACCTGATCGTTGTAGTATAGTATAGTGACAAGTACCGGGGGATTGATCGTTCAGCTTAGGAATAGTGTCGCTAGGATTAGAAAGCCTAATTACTAGTTCTAAAAGTGAGGGATGATTATTTTTGTGTTTTTATATTTTTATGAAAGCAAGTAATATCTCGGGTTTTGGAAGAGTGGGCGGAATTAGTTGCTATTCAACTAACCCAATACTACAATGCAATCAAAATAAAATACTAAAAATGAAAGTAAACTAATTTATACTAAGGTTGTGAGCAGTAATTGGAGAAAATGTGTTTACTTAGATTTCACTACTCCCTAGATATCTTTTACACGTTAATTACTTGTTATAATTGCATGGATGACGGATCGTATTCCTTAATACCATTCATGGGGTGGCATACATAACTCCCCAATTCTATGAGCTCTTATCTCCTCCTACACCATGCCCAGCACAACTATAGGGATTGTAAACAGTGGCTCATGCATTAAATACAACCAATAAAGACCTAGTACGCCTCGGTTCATGTTTCTTAAGACGTTCAAGCATGTTATCATTTGGAGATCTGCCAGTTTTCTTAAGCCTAACATATAAATCATTCATCCAAAACAAGAATAAACAAGTAATCAATACATAATCAATATCTAGGTTTCATTAGATCTAAGCAAACACAAAATAGATCTAGCCTAGCATGATAGAATTAAGACAAGAACAAGATATAGACAACCAACACATAGACATATTGATTGAATTAGAAGAACACTTATCTTAATTAATCATGCAAGGTATCAAGGGGTTGGAACCCTTGAAAAACCTGTAAAATTACACCAAAATCGTCTTTAGGGTTTCTCCCAAAACTTCTCTCTCTTAAATGTAAAAAACTAGAAAACTATATATAGGAAAATAGGGATGACGGCGTCAAGAACAAAGGTGTGACGCCGTCATCTCGCCGCCAAATACTTCCTCGAACGGCCTTGATCTACTTCTGACGCCATCAAGGCCTAGGCCGTCACACAAATTACTCTTGACGCCCTGTGTGTGACGCCGTCATCAACTACGGATTTTAATTCTTGGGGTTTTGACGCCGTCAGGACAACTCTTGACGCCTTCATGAACTCTCGGATTTTATTATTGAGGTTTGACGCCGTCAGGACATTACTCTTGACGCCGTCACCTACTGTTCCCAGCATGGAAAATTGAGACTTTGCCGTTTTCTACACTTTTATGCTCCAAAAACGTCCAAAATGGCTTCTTTTCCAGAATTCACTGTCCAAGTACCTAAAATCACAAAAGGAACGATTTAGGGCAATATTTGATCAAATAAATTCGGATTCGGGCTTAAATGACCCCCTAAAAACGGATCATTTTTCGCCTCATCATATACCCTTACACTTGAGATTTGCTTGTCCTCAAGCAAATGCGCTTTTATTCTACTCAAAAGACAAGTTAGGGGTCATTTAACACTAATATAAAAGTAATTACAACAAATAATCGTTCCACTAAAGACCAATAGACAAGCACGGAGGTCATACACAAGCACCTCACAAATAGTGTTTAGATACTCACATCTCTCGGGTGTAATAAAGTGTAAATTACAATATGGAAACGGAAGATATCTCTCACTACCTGTCATAGCAAAATAGATTACCATAGGCTTGGGAAAGGATCAAACCTCCACCACATGGCGTAAGCACCTAGGATAAACTATCAAAGAGGTCTTTTAAAGGGTTGTAACGTTAGGTATAGGGATATGAATTACACGGTTTTGTTGGATAAAGGAAGTTTTACTGGTGGCGAGTTAACAATCTTGGTTAATTACATGTACAATATGGCGTTGCTAAGCCAAGATTAGACTCGACTTAAGCTAATAAATGAAAAATAACAAAAACATAAAATGAACAAAGAATAAAAAGGGATGGTAGTCCGTATGTTTTTTCTTCTTTTTTTCTTTTTCTATTTTTTTATTTTCTTTTTCTTGATTTTTTCGATTTTTTTTTTTTTTTTTTTTTTTTTTTTTTTTTTTTTTTTTGCATACACTCTTACCCTACCATCCAAAATAATACATCATAGGGGATGAGAATTCCCCTTACACTTGAATCTTTACATACTTTACATTAACTAAACTAATGACTCGAATTAAGAAAATCAAAACACTTGGAGCACTTTTAAGATTAACGCACATATGGGGGTAATAAATGATGTTCTTCCCCATTACTCCATAAAATAAGTACTTACCCATGAGTCCCAATCGTCCCAAAACAATATGTACAAGGATATGACTCGACTTAGCAACCATATAATCAATTAGAAAGTTAACTTAGGGTTTAACAAATAACAATAATGCACTAAAAATGAGCGCATACACGGAAGGCTAAGGCGATTTGGGTGTACATTTAAGTGGAGTGTAACAAATTCTTCCTTTAAGTAAAATGCTTAAAGTTAGAAACGAAAAGATAGGCTCGGAGGGGTGTGCTAGGGGTTTCGTGTACTAAAAATGAGTACAACGCTAAGGGTGTAGGAAAAATTAGTTGACTTAACTAGCCAAGTAATATGACTTAAATGGTCAAGTAATTATGATACGGGTTTAACACAAAGGTAATCCTAATGCCTCTTATCATGTAGTAAATCCTACCACACGAATGTAGTCTCACTAGCGGTCTCGGAATGCATCACTAACGCAAGTTCTAGAATCTAAATGCTACCGGCACACTCATAAGCACTAATAATGAATGCTTTTCCTATCAAATCTAAAGGCGAACCTCACATATTTGGGTGGAAAATTTTTCTGAATATACAGTTATGTGCTAGTCATACAATCTCCTATCCATGAGACGCTTGCTATGGCTAAAGTTTCACTCCTAAATGTTGTAGAAAATTTTAAATTTGGCGCTAAAATTGCACTAACAAGTATTTCTCATAGTTTTATTACACATCTACTATCAAACAAAACAAACTCAAGCGAAAGTGCATATGTAAGGTATCATCTTTTTACCCTTCCCTTACACTTAAGATGAGCATTGTCCCCAATGTTCAAGTGAAGAATGTAAAAGTGAAAACGTAAAGAGAATGAAATCAAATACTCCCCTGATTCGCTCGGTATGGATTATAGGTTGGCCAGGTTAGATCTTCCTCCAAGAAAATGAACAATCAAAGCTTCCCTTCCAGAATATAAATCATCTCCTTGTCGAACATAACCTGTAAATCCTGACAAAAATAGACAAGACAACCTCGCGTAAAATCGGCGGCATCCTATATAAGTTACTAAATCCTAGAAAACAAAGTAAGATATAATGCTTGTGGAATGAAGTTTGCAGATTTCCTGGAGATTATAAAACTTAATAATTCACAAAAAACCATAAGACTCCGTTAGAAAAACAAAACCGGTAAAATTTCCAGATTTTAACTCCTGACGCCGTCAAGAGTAAACCTCTGACGCCGTCAGAATGGACCTGCAGAAATTCTTATGTTAAGTTTCCGAAAAATTTCTGGAAAAACTTGGTCCTACTTCCTGGAAAATCCTGCAAAACTTCATTATGACTCAATACAAGCATTTGACTCTAACAAATACGAATATACATGCTCATTTAATATCGTGGAGAATCATGATCGGTTTGTTTCTTAAAAACGTATTTGGGGTTTCCCCTTACACTTATCTTTTGCAAAAATACTTTTAGGTTGGAGTTAAGACTAGGCCAACAACATAGTAAAGTATTTCCACTTTTTAATTGAGAAACATGATCTACCAACAATAAAAACTAAACATGCATACGGAAGCAAATAACAATCAAACAAATAAAAATCACACAAAACATGGGTTGCCTCCCAAGAAGCACTTTTCTTTATTTACGAGTCTTGTAGCTAGACTCAAGGTCATGGGTTACTACGTGATTTCATCATTGGTTCCACTCTCTAGGTTGTCTTCTAAACCAGTTTTGTATTCCGGACCTAGTTGCAAGCACTCTTTGTAGAAACCAAGCATCCTATTTCTAACATACTCTACTCCTCTACGTCTATCCTCCTCATTCCTATAATAAGCCGCTTGCTTGTGTTCCATTTCGAAATTAGAGAGAAGGCGGTATTGTTCGATCTTGTAGGGCATTTGATAAGCAACCTCATCATTCTCTTTCTTGAATCTAACTATCCCTAAAGTCGGATCATAACTCATCCTAGTGGCCTCAACAAACGGTTTCCCAAATATTATTTGACTTAGGCAAGCATCTATCACCGGACGAGTATCCTCAACTATCATAAAATCGATCTCATATGTGAGATTCCCTATAATCACATGCAATCCTTTCACTCTTCCCGCAAAATTACTTATCAGGTTCCTATTAGGCATCATCCTAAAATTAAGTTGCTTCTTCATCACCCAATTGTAATAAGTCCTAGTCATGATGTTCACGGGGAATCTAGGGTCAATGTAAGCTTTCCATATATGCATGTGCCCGATATTGCATGGGATGTTAATGTTAGAGGGGTCTCCCATTTTGATAAGGGGGTCGCCAAAGATATATGTTCTCTCGGGACTATCGAATAAATCTTTATGGTATTCCCGTTCTTCCTTGGTTGGCAACTTATCAAAGTATTCTTCTCTAGGCTCTACCTCCTCTAATTCCTCTCTACTATTAACCTCAACTTCCCTATTCTCATCCTTAGTCTCGGCTTCTATCCTAACTTCATTCTTGTCACTCTCTTCTATCTCCTTATCTATCGGCTTAATAGTGACAACATTAACAAAGTGGACCTGTTTAGATGATGAGGGATCCTTAATTTGGTTTCCGTTATTGGTGTCCCTAGTGTCCTTCCTAGGTGTGACTAATGCTTGGTTGTTGAGGGCTTTCAACAAGTTGTCAATCTTGTTGGTCATCTCCGTTTGTTGTTGGTTGAATTCGGTTTCAAACCTAGCTATGCGAGCCTCTTGAGATGCCATAAACTTTGACATCAATCCTTCAAGATTGTTGGTACTACCATAGTTGTTAGAAGGATTGTTGTTGAAAGTACGGTTGGATGGTGAACCGGTTGGTTGGTAACGATTAGGTGGATTGGAAGAATTAGGTTGATTTTGTTTCCATCTAAGGTTTGGGTGATTTTTCCATGAGGGGTTGTATGAATCACCGTATGTGTTTGGCTCGGGCTTGAAAGTGTACCACTTATCTCCCGCTTCGTCCGTACGCGTGGATGCGTAGTCCGCAAAAGCTGTTCCGGGGAGTTCCACACAATCACGAGTGTCATGGGGACCACTACATAATTCGCATGAAGAAGTGATTTTGTTCACTTGGCTTGAAGGCTTAGGAGCATCGTAAGATTTCATGAGAAACTTGACTTGGTCCTCAAGTTCCATGATCCTACGGTCGGGAGTGCTAGAATTGTTCGAAGGCAAAGATATTGCCTTGACCGTTTTGTTCAAATCACGGGGATCATTCCAACTTTCGTTGTCATAGAGAGCAAGATCTTCTATGAGTTCCCATGATTGTTCCGCACTAAGATCACGTAGCTTACCACCGGCCGATTGGTCAATGGCTCGCCTTGTGGAGATGTCGATATGGTCATAAAAAATTTGGACTTGGAGCCAAAGATCTATGCCATGATGAGGGACTTTTTGGAGTAAGTCCTTGAAACGATTCCATGCTTCATAAAGAGATTCATTTTGACGTTGTTGGAACATCAAGATTTCATTCCTAAGCTTAGTAGTTCTCCCCGGTGGGAAAAATTGAGCAAGGAAACGAGTGGTGAGATCATCCCATGTGGTGATGGATCCCGCGGGTAAACGCTCAAGCCATTGACTAGCTTGATCCCGTAGAGAGAATTGGAATAGGCGTAAACGGGTAGTCTCTCTAGTTTCAACACCTAGGTCTTTGGAATCTACGATTTTGAGAAAGTCCTTAAGATGTTGGTTTGGATCTTCGGAACGAAGTCCATGGAATGCACATCCGCTTTGCACCAACCGGATGGTGTCGGATCGCAAGGGGGTTACATTGGCTCCGGTGAGCTCAATGGTGTTTCGGTAGCCTTGATGGCTAGGTCGGGAGTACTCTACTAAGGTTCAGGGCCTAAGGGGTTCTAGTGGTGGGTTTTGTTGTGGTGGGATGACGGGTTCAAAGATGTTACCACCTTCCATGATGTCGGATGGTAAAGAGTTACGAACAAAAGCACGAAGAAATAAGATAGACTAATGAACACCTAAAAATAAAAAAAATAAAATCTTACTAGAAAGGAATCTAGCAAGTAGACCTAATAAAAAGAACTCCTAACCTAGACAATAACTATTCCCCGGGCTGCGGCGCCAAAAACTTGATGCGTGGGAATCGCAACAGGCTTTACCTCTCGAGGGATCTCGAGAAGCTTACAACCCCCACCAGGCAGTGTACCTGATCGTTGTAGTATAGTATAGTGACAAGTACCGGGGGATTGATCATTCAGCTTAGGAATAGTGTCACTAGGATTAGAAAGCCTAATTACTAGTTCTAAAGGTGAAGGATGATTATTTTTGTGTTTTTATATTTTTATGAAAGCAAGTAAAATCTCGGGTTTTGGAAGAGTGGGCGGAATTAGTTGCTATTCAACTAACCCAATACTACAATGCAATCAAAATAAAATACTAAAAATGAAAGTAAACTAATTTATACTAAGGTTGTGAGCAGTAATTGGAGAAAATGTGTTTACTTAGATTTCACTACTCCCTAGATATCTTTTACACGTTAATTACTTGTTATAATTGCATGGATGACGGATCGTATTCCTTAATACCATTCATGGGGTGGCATACATAACTCCCCAATTCTATGAGCTCTTATCTCCTCCTACACCATGCCCAGCACAACTATAGGGATTGTAAACAGTGGCTCATGCATTAAATACAACCAATAAAGACCTAGTACGCCTCGGTTCATGTTTCTTAAGACGTTCAAGCATGTTATCATTTGGAGATCTGCCAGTTTTCTTAAGCCTAACATATAAATCATTCATCCAAAACAAGAATAAACAAGTAATCAATACATAATCAATATCTAGGTTTCATTAGATCTAAGCAAACACAAAATAGATCTAGCCTAGCATGATAGAATTAAGACAAGAACAAGATATAGACAACCAACACATAGACATATTGATTGAATTAGAAGAACACTTATCTTAATTAATCATGCAAGGTATCAAGGGGTTGGAACCCTTGAAAAACCTGTAAAATTACACCAAAATCGTCTTTAGGGTTTCTCCCAAAACTTCTCTCTCTTAAATGTAAAAAACTAGAAAACTATATATAGGAAAATAGGGATGACGGCGTCAAGAACAAAGGTGTGACGCCGTCATCTCGCCGCCAAATACTTCCTCGGACGGCCTTGATCTACTTCTGACGCCGTCAAGGCCTAGGCCGTCATACAAATTACTCTTGACGCCCTGTGTGTGACGCCGTCATCAACTACGGATTTTAATTCTTGAGGTTTTGACGCCGTCAGGACAACTCTTGACGCCTTCTTGAACTCTCGGATTTTATTATTGAGGTTTGACGCCGTCAGGACTTTACTCTTGACGCCGTCACCTACTGTTCCCAGCATGGAAAATTGAGACTTTGCCGTTTTCTTCACTTTTATGCTCAAAAAACGTCCAAAATGGCTTCTTTTCCAGAATTCACTCTCCAAGTACCTAAAATCACAAAAGGAACGATTTAGGGCAATATTTGATTAAATAAATTCGGATTCGGGCTTAAATAACCCCCTAAAAACGGATCATTTTTCGCCTCATCAGGCGCCAAATTTTGATTGGTCCTAAATGGTCAACTAAGTTTCCCAGGTGATGGTCAACCTAGTCAAACGTCTAAAACCAACTAACCAAGGAGTACAGTGTATTCCCGGGTCGTTATGTCCCAGCGAGGTAAGCAATTGTATTCAAAAACGTTTAAAGTGATCGGGTGATTTAACAGGAGGATCAGAAATTTGGTTTGAGTGATTATACTACGAGATTATGATTGAAAATGGCTTAGAAACACTAATGAAACAATTACTGATGATCAGATTTCCTAGAAACGTAAGTTAATCTAAAAACGCGCGTTTGAATTAAAAATAACGCGAGCGCACAAAATAAAAAGTGAAACGTGAGCAAATAAAGTCCTACGAACGTGAAAATTATATTTTTATAATCCTAATGACTTAAGAAAATTTTTAGAAAAAGAAAAATAATTTTTACACTATTTAATTAATTACTATTAATTAATTACTAATTTCTAATTACTTTTTAATTAACTAAATTACACTAATTATTAATTAATTATGAAAATTAACTAGAAAAATGAAAATTAAATTTAGAAAAATCTAAAATATTATAAAACTATTTTTAAAACAGAAAACCTAATTTTTCTACTTTTTAATTATTTAATATTAATTAAAACTAATTATTTAATTAATTTAAACTAAAATAAATTATAAAAAATACTAAATCAACAAGGAAAAATCTGAAAAAATTCCTAAAATTATCTTTAGTTATAAGAAGCCTAAGAAAAATTTAAAAATGAGAAGTGCTTATGAATAAGCTGAAAAATAAGCCAAATGGCTTAAATTGAAGCTATCACTTTCTTTATTTTTGTCCTTTTCCAAATTTTCTTTTATACAACTGTTTTACAACTAATAATTAGCAACTTTTGTAAAGGCACTTTTGCTAAGTCTCAGAAATAAGCAGTGCACAAGTGAATAAGCAAATCAGTGAGCTTAATGACTTGAAAATGGCTTATAAGCTTGAAATAAGTTGTACAGGGTGCACAGGCCAAAGATTAAGCTACAAATGACTTATGTGTGTATGGAAAAAGCTAAACTAACAAGTAAAATTAACTGAATAAGCTAGACAATCCAATAAGCACATCCAACATGTAAACAGAACCAAACAGGCTTAAGTTGTGCCTTTTGGACCTCTGTGGGGTCCACAGAGGTGAAGGGGAGGCCAAATTGGAAGTTGACCTGGCAAGGAACAAATTAAGCCAATAAGCTCTGCTTATTGCTTATTAATGAGCCCTGTGTGGGCCTTGCAAGTTATGGTCTAAAGCTGAAAACTTAGTGTAACTCAGATAATGGGACTAAAAGATGAAACAAGCAGCCCTGCTTATTGAGCAGTTAAGCAAACAACAAGCTCAGATTATGAAAGTATGGCTTAAAGGCTTCCTAAAAATCCCAAGCTCTCACTGTGGGTCCCAAAGATGAGCAAACCATGGCTAATTGAAAATGGTGGTGTGGACTGAGTTGTGAAGCAGGGCAAACCCTTGCCCTGCAGGTGTGTTTGAGGGTGTGTAAATTGCATACACAAATTCCTAAAAATAAAGTGATCCCAGGTTTTGGTAGACTTAGTGGTGGACTACAAACACAACAAATTTCAACTTCCCCATTAGTCCACAAAAATCAGAAAAATTCTCCCACTTTTTGGAAAAACTGAGCAGACAAGAGCTTTTGACTTTTCACTTTGATGAAACCTTTGACTATTGTGAATTTTGGATCTAATTTATGAACTGAATAAGATTGATTATCACTAACTGAGATTAAGCTAAGTGAGGTTAACAAATTTACAACATAAAAGTTTGATTTAGTTTCACAAATCCACAACAGTTGACTGTGTGGATACCTATGACAGAGATTTTTGACTTTTTGCAAATGAGGTCTTAATTTTAGACTTTGAATGTTCTTTTGTGGTCTATTATACCATGCTTAAATAGAAAACAACCCAAGAAAATGACTAGATCTCATAGATTACAGTTAAACCAAACACCCCTTTACACTTCACTGTTTTGAAGTTTTGAGAGTATAACACTGATTTAAACCATTCCACTTATTCTAGCATATCTAACAAACTAATTACCACATGTTGAAGCTTAATTTTAATAAAAATAAACACTACACCACATTATAACTAGAAAAACTAAGTATGACAGTTAGAACTTAATAATGAGTACTAAGATTTTTAATGAACAAATAACTAATGTAAAGCAGTAATCTAACTAATAAACATCCATTAAGCATAAAGAAACAGAATAAGCAAGGATAAGCCGTATGATAAGCTAATGAACAAGTGAAATTTGAGAAATGCTCACAGTGTGCTTCCAAGCTACCAAATGAACCAAGAACAACTTATATGACTCCCATGAGTCTCTATTACCCATTCTCCCTTTCTGTCTTTTTCATCTCAACTTCTTTGATTCTTATTTTCTCTTTTTTATTTATTTTTTTATATTTTTCTATTTTTGTGAATTTAAAACTGGAATGAAAATGCAATGGAGCTGAAACAAAGACTTATATTAATTGAAAGGAACAAAGTACAATACAGAAATTTTAGAATTACAATTAACTTGATTTGAACTAGAAATTTTACTAAAAAATAACTACTCAATTCTTCTCTGCTACAGCTTCCTCTTTATAGCACTCCAATTCGGGTTTTGGGTACCTTCTTGTCCTTTCCCAACTCACTTTTTTGACCTTAGGATGAGATGAAATAATCCTGACCGTTTGATATTTTTGGCGCCAAAACCTTTTTTGGATTTTCCTTGGATATTATTGAAGCCAGAAGGGTGTTTTGGAGTGTAGCTTTTGGAGGGGATACAAGGGGGATAGGTTATGATGGTTGAGTGTTGAGGGGGGGGGGGTGATGATGAAGGTTGCAGAGGTGTTGCAGGGTCACGGGTATAGTTTGGGAAGGGGAGAGGTCAAAGTTTGACCGGACCTTGGTTATTATTATAAAAACGGATGGGTGGGTTATGTGATGGATTGGGCCAGCAAGAGGGGTGGTGGGCTGGATTGTGGATTGGGTAGTGTTTTGGAGTAGTAGTATTATAGGAGTCCGTTTGGTTTTGTAGAAATTTAACACAAGGACCATATTTGTAATTTACTGAAAATGAGGGGCTGAAATTTACAACTTCTCCAAACTTGATTCAAAGGACTATTCATGCCATGTTATAATTCCACAAGGACCTTTCATGTAAGTTTACAATTTAAATTTCCCAGGGACTAAAATTGCAAACTGCTGAAACTTTGAGGACCAAAACTGCCAATGTTACAAAGTTGTAACAAGGACTATTTTTGACACATGTGAATAGTACAAGGGCAATTTTTGATAATTTTTATATTTCAAAACCCCAGGGACCATTTGTGTAATTTTCCAAACTGCAGGGACCATTTTTGCCAAATTGCAAAGTACAGGGACCAAACATGTAATTTTCTCAAACTTTTTACCCAAGGATCGTTTTTCATAATTTTTGACTTTTCCATGCCTTGGGTTGACTTTTCTTTCGTTTTAAACTTCCAGGGACTAGTTTTGTCAATTTTTGAAACTTGAGGGACTGAAACTGCCAATTGTGCAAACTTTGTTCGTTTTTCATTTGTTTTTAAACATTTTGCATCTAAAACATATAAAACACACTTTTGGAATAATTTCTTTATTTTGATGCGTTTTTGAGTGTTTTTGGATATTTTGGCAGTTCAGATACGATAAAAATGATGAGTATTTACACACTCATCAAACATGAATTACCTAAGTGCAACCTAAATCTATTAAAAAGCAAAAATGACAGATTCAACAAGGCCAATATGAACATAGAACTCAGGATGGAAGCTAAGTGTTGACTATTTACCTAAAACCAATGAATATTTTGATCAAATTAGCTCCAATATATCCTAAGCAGTCTGAGTATGTAGCTAATACACTAGTAAACCAATACAAACCTCAGAACCAACCTAATCCAAACACCCCTGATAGAAGCATCTGATTTGACATTACACTATAACTATGACATTTAAGCTTAGATTTACTGAACCAATTATCCAACTGAATTTCTTATCTGTATTTAATACTAACTGAACTTTCAAATCCAACAAGAAAACACAGAACCTAAAAATGCAGTTACACTAAGATGAGGCAGTGAGAATGAACTAAGGGCAAACTCTCAACACAAGCACAAATATAAACTAAAAATAAGCAGGTAAAAGCTATAAACTATACTATTTATACTAAAATGCAGAAACTAAGCTAATTGAAAAGAAAATGCAGAAATTAAATGAGAACTCACTTTCTAGTCCCAGCTGAACAGGGAACTCTTTTGTACCTAGCCTATCTTTAAGATAGGCTCCAATCAATCCCACAGCAACATCAATTTTAACACCAGAAACCCAGGAATCATTACCATAATCAAACCTTTGATTTTCATTGACTAAATATTTGAACTGAATTTGAAACAGAATTTAAACCATGAAACTTACTTCAAGCTATCTGTATGAACTTAATAAAACAGTACCCACAAGTTTAAACAGAATAAATTTACCGAAAATTAAATTGCAAAGGAATAAAATGAAAATTTAGAATTATATTAAATCTGAAAGTTGAGTACAAATTTTGAAAGCAGAAATACAAATATTAAAGCTACTTCCAAATTAATCCTACTCCTAATCCTACAATCTAACCTAAAATCTAACACTAATCTAACACTGAAACAATGATGTGAGGAGGGGGGTATAAATAGCTGTTGATGAGAGGTAGCCAGGTCACCAATCCACATGATGTGCTTGTTTAAATCCTCTCTGAGCCGTATGATGAGTTTCCAGACACTTCGAATCATTCTAAGCCCTTGGATTGATTTGTTGATAAGACCTATCCTCCGTGTGTCCTCCCATTGGTCCACGTGCCCTGACTACACCCTGACATACCCTGACTTGTTCTAGAACACCCAATCATGGGTAATTATTAGTAACGTGGTTAATTGAGTGGGAGGGTGAATTTAGGGTTTATGTAAACAGTGAAACACCTGGGTAATTTATGAATTGGGGGCGGGGTTTATTTTGGGGGAATTTGTTTGTTTTATTAATTTATTGCGTTGACTGGTTGTATGGGTTTTGATGTGGGTTTGACCGGGTTTAGGGGCAGTGGTGGGCTGGGTAAAGGGGTGAATTGGGCTTGGTTATGACTTGGGCTAGGATTAGTATATATTTGGATCAGGTTATTGGATTTAGGATTAGATATATAAGATTTTTGACAAGGACTAAATTGTACATTCTGAAATCTTAGGGACCAAAACTGTCAAATCTCAAATCTTATTCCAAGGGCAATTCTTGTATATTTCTGAATTATGGAGGATGCATGATGACTTTTCTTCAAATATTTCCTCAAAGGACCAATTTTGTAATTATCTAAAACTTGAGGGACTACATTCGCCATTTCTCTCAAACTTTGTCCAGGGACCATTTATGAAACTTTATAAATTCCTGAGGACTTCTTATGACATTTTGAGCTTTCCTTTATCATTTTGCTTCCTCGGCTCCGGCTTTTGACCTTTTTCCAATCTCGTGCTCGTTTTTGTCGGTTTTGGCTTCGTTTTTGTTCATTTTTCTCATATCCGTACCTGCACATACACAAATACAAAAATATACGTTCTCTTGGCATTTTTTGTTACTATTTGGTATTTTTGGTCTGAAATAAAGCCTAAAAAGGATGTGTGATTAATCACTCATCAGATACTATATACGATCGAAACAAAATAAAAAAAGTGCATGATAATATTTTAACGTATGATTTGGAATGGAAATGATTTGAAATAACTTACAACACCTTAGAGGTGGTAGAGAGTCGAGTAGGAACGAGTGAAACACAAGAAAATATTGTCTAATCGTATAACCCAAACGTTATACGTATTTATTAAACCCGATATTCCTTCCTTGCGTCCAAACTAGATTGCCATCAACTTCAGGTCTTGTAAGTATATTTTATAGAATGAAATAACTATGTGAAAGTGTTTGAGAATGATAAGAAGCTAGTGCATGCATGGAACGTATATATGTATCACTTTAAATGAATCGAATGGTTTGAAATCATCCAAAGAAACACAAGAACTATGCATGTCAGTGATACTTGGCTTCCTAGGACAAAGTTTATTGTTAAAATATGAGATGTGAGAGCTAAATTCATGGGATGTGTCTTGGTGATTCATTTCCTATGTCGACACCAATATATATATACATACGATTTACTAAATCGTTTATCACTTGCATATAACTTATCATCATCGACATTTGGACATAAAATCATCTTAGAAATATTATTAGGATCATTTAGAAACAAACGGGGATTAAACGGTTAAGAATTGAATTAAATATGAAACGTTTGGTTTAGTTGATGGCTAAACGATTTGCCTCATAAAAACGTATCAAAACTCAACGTATGAACGTGAGATTTGACACACTAATAGTTGGCTAGGAGGTTAATGAGAATGTGCAAAAATATAGGGGTGTCGTGTGTACGAATGAAGAATAAACGAGGCATTTTGGAGCTTCCTTAGTCGACTTATATAAAGTATTAAAAGGGAAAATGGGTTTTGTTTTGGGCCGGTGAATAGTAACCGAGAGGTTTGGGCTTATTTTGTAATTAGGGGCCCGTTTTGTTTTATAATTAGTGTTATTAATTAGGTTTAGTGAATTATTAATATTTTGTTAATTGTGTCGAGAACTTGTTTTGTCGTTTGACGAATTTGGCAATATCGTAATCGTGACCATTTTAATATACTAAGAAAATTTTAAATTTTCCCGTAAAAATGGTGATTACAATAATGACAGAGATTATTTATTTAATTAACCGAAGTTAATTATACGAATTTTTGCGAGGTTTTACACCTAACCATTGCCTATTCCCCCCTGCAGTCTATGGCGTTTATCTTCCAAGTCATAATTGATGATATCAATACCAGGAAAGGCTAGAATTACTGTGGCAGTGAAAAGTGCAAGAAGGGAGCTACAAGAATGGGAGGCAAATCTTGGTGTGATGCATGCAACAAGCCTACAGAGTATCCTGTTGTGAGGTGCCATGTTCTTTTAATTATATCATGTTGCATATATGTTACAATCTCATGGAAACAAAAGCTTACATTCCATGTCAAACATTGACTTGGCAGATACCATCTTGAGTTAAATGTTTCTAATGACACAGCAAACGCCGTGGTAGTTATGTTCGATGAGACTGCAACACAGTTGGTTAAACACTCAGCAGATTAACTTTTGGCAGGAGAGAATCAGGTATATTTACATATTTGAATCAATTCATAAATGTTTTGCTCACTTACCTTCATGTACAGGATGTGGATGACCTATCGGCTTTGCCACAGCCTCTTCTAGATATCATAGGTACCACCCACACTTTGGAGTTAAAATCATATACATATTATGAGCATGGTAACTATGAGAGCTTCACCTGTTGGACTATTTGTGCACCAGATGCAGTGGAAGAACTAGCTGCAGTTGATGAAAGTGCAGGTTCCAGCAGTTTTATTGAAACTGTCGATGATGGAAAGCCAGAATTGAAAACATTGTCTGAAGTTCCATTACTATTGACTCCATCAAAACCTTCAAAGGACAAAAGGTACAAGAAGTTAGAGTGGTTCCCTGCATACACTTCCAAGTTAATATATTTTGATCCAAATGCTCAAATTTGACCTTTTAACCTGTCACTTATGCCTGTTTTATTGTAGCATTAATATAGAAGATTCAGACGCTGAAGTAAGTACTGGAAGTTTGAGAATATAAGTTGATGATGTTGAGCCTGGAAGCCATAAAAAAGCAAAAGGTTAAGGCTCACGTAAAAGAGGTTAGATAGGGTGCCGATGTACACTTCAACATTATGATACTTACATCCTATTGTTCAACATTGGCCACTCACCTGTTGCTTTTGGTTGTTTTATTTTAGCACTGTTATTGAAGATCTAGACACCGATGTAATTCTTGCGGGTCAGGAACCAATGGATGATGATGATGATGAGCTTGGGATCCAAAAAAAAAAGGTTAAAACTGAATCAAACATATACTACTAACTTGAGGGTGTTTCAAATGTTGATACCTGAATGGTTTTACTATCCTATGTAGGTACATTGACATAGATATTCAATCTGAATAACTAACACACGCCTCAGCCTTGGAAGTGGTTTGCCTGATAATTTGCAAGATTTGTGTCTATTGATTGGTAAGATCATTATAGTTTAGACTTTAATGGTCTATGAACACTTTGTTTTTTCTTTTAAGGGTGAAACAAATGTGGTGGACTTTTCCCCACATATACAATTGTTAGGATTATTTCTTTGTTAATTTTGTTTGAGATTATTTCAACATATTTGGTTTACACTATGTGAACTTTGATGTTTTCTTTATGAGGATTGCATCATCTTAAGTGTTTATTTGGAAATTTGAACTTGGTTCTTTTAACATGCAATAACTAACTCTTTATGTAGACAAAATTCCTTTTCTATTGACTTTACCTCTTGCAGGTTGCATGTGTATCTTACAAAGAAAATCCGATGAAGAAGAAGATAAAGTGATACTTCATTAAGAATCCAACGCTAATGATATCCTGCGTAAGCATCCAAGGAAGAAATAGTAAATACAATTCCAAAAAAATGTACTTGTAGTTAGAAAATGTAGCAAGTGACATACATTTGTAATCATAATAACTTTTCCCTTTATGGAATTAAATTATTTATGGAAGTTCTATGCTTTGAAAGTACACATTGTCAGCTTTCATCTAATTTTGTTCTTTTGATTTGCCAAACATCATAACTACATAAAAGGCGACTTAATGAGACTACAAACACCATAGCTCAATACAATGCTGATGCAATACATTCAATCAGCTAGACCTATCAAGTACATATCTCAAGAGAAGCATGCACCAATTTGCAGGCACCTAACCTAAAAGTGGTAAATATTAACATTAATAATTCTCTTATATTAACCATTTTAAATCACGATTTTTATCTATGCGATGTGCATATCAGAAGTGTTGTTGGCACCAGTGTTGTTGCACCTACACACATCGTCTATTATAAGAATTTACTTAGTCTATGGATAAGTTAATACAGTAAATCATTTTCCAAAATAACCCATCGTTGTTTTTTGTTCATCATTTTTCATTCCAACAGTTGTTGTCACGAATAATAAATGCAAACACAAACAATCTATACACATTGTTACTCAACATCTTTTGACCAATCATGATCCATTGGGACAAGCGTTTGCTAGGGATCAATGTTTATTTCTTGACAGAACTATATATATATTTAATCGCCAATGAAGGCTAGCCACAATGGAAGATAATTGACTTGAAGAAATCTACATAATGACTTAGTACATATGTGTAATGTTATAACAAATTAAGATTATCTATCAAAGACTTAATTAACACCCAAATATTTGTGATTTAAATAGTCGGCTTATTTAAGAAATCATAAGCTATTACTGATCAGGGATCAACAACACCAGATATACAATTCGTAGGCATCTAACCTAACCATAGATGTTGACCTGCTACAGATAACCAGGGTTCAAGATAAATAGATATACAACATACCTTTCAATACTTGCTATTTGCAAACAAATTCAGTTACTAAACTTCTTTTGAAAATCTAATAAAAATCCTTTATGTGTTAGTAAATTAACTTTATGACTAAGTAATGATGTTAATTACACTAGAGTCATCAAACCTTTATAAGTTTTACCATTTTTAATTTAGGACTGTTAACACTCATCACTAACTCACCATTGCTTTTCATTTGCTTACCAATAAATGCTTCAGTTCATTAACCCTTCTATAGCTTACTATACATTACAAACTACTATCTACACACCTAAAAATTCAAACACTATGTCACAACATGTAGAAATTCAGCAAATGCCATCTCACTTACTAAAGCTAAAAAAGACCTATGAGATTTGCTCATAAGAAATGTTAATCCACCCCAAGGTTTGTGCAATGGCACCCACCTTATTATCAAGCATTTAGGAAGATTGGTTATTCAAGCAGAAATCATCACTGGTTCAAATATAGGAGACACGGTTCTAATACCGAGAATTACATTCACATTAACCTTATCTAAATGGTCATTCAAAATGAACTGCCAACAAATTCCTATAAAAAGATGCCATGCAAAGATTATCAATAAAACTAAACGTGGATCATTCAACCATGCTAAAGAACATGATGATTGAAGAGCTCCACAAATAGAAAGTTAGGAAAAAGGTAATAAGATGAATCACAAGTGTTGTTAGGATCCTGCTCTATATGTAACAACTGTTTATCAATACCCTGTGTGTCACTTTGTCATGATTTTGCTTCAAGTATGGTTCAGGGTTTATGTTCAATAAGATCCAAACTTAAGCAAATATCAATAAAGTACTTTGCATACATAATCTAATAAAGGACATTGATATTTTGCTGATATGCATTAATAATGCAGTCATGGTTTTGTTGATATTAGCCTATCACTGCCTTATGACAGCCTTATTAGTCTCATTAATTACACTATTTTTTTCACCTATAGCACTACACATTGACTGCCTTTTGACTCTTGCACCAGCCAGCCCTTCATATATTTTTTTTTATATAAAAGCATGAGCAAAACCTCATTTTCATATCAAAATTCTAACAAAATTTACAACCACTCAAAAGGAGCAAAAACAAGAAGCCAAGTATTGTGTTCAACTTCATAGCCTAACATCTCATCTCTTTAACTTACAATTTATATATATATATATATATATATATATATATATATATATATATATATATATATATATATATATCCAGAAATCATAACTATAAGTAGTGATTCTTTTGAACCATCCTACCCAATGCCATGGTCTAAATATTTTCCAAAGCAAGATGAAGATTCAAGCAGTGATTCAGCATATGATGAGCTACAAATGTATCGACAAAAAAAGGGTTCAAGCTCCAAGATGGATGATGCTAGCATGAATCCAACCTCCAACCATATTGCAAAACAAGCTTTTGCTGATAGGGTTAAGGTGCAAAACAACCATATTGCCAAATAAGGAATGTTGTGATTTACTTAATATCAAGTCATTTGCTCCCAAAAATACTAGAGATGCAACTACCAGTCAAAAAGGGAAGGGGAAAAAATAGATGGTTTTGTATTTATGATTTAGTATCATGGGTTATTATGTATCGCTTAAGTATGGCTTAAACGCCCCTAAATAAATCTGTTGTAACATGTTACATCTATTATGAATGCAATGGTTATTTAACTTCAAAAAATAATCTAAAATAAAAAGACGACAACGTGACCTTATAGAATCCATTGCATCTTTCATCATGTTATCCAAATCCTACAAATCAAATAATAACAACCATTAATAAATTAATAACACCATTGGTTTTAGTCATGAGTTCATTTATTTGCATTACACAGTTTAAAAGTTACCTTAACAGTAACCAAAACTTACAAATATGACAGTCACCATTCATGAATCACTAAACAAAATCCATATCAAAACACTTTTAACCCATCATGAATTCATTGCAAAAAATGTGCGAAAAATTGCAAAAAATGTGCAGAAAATATGAAGACGTTGCGTTATTAGCATCCTTCAATGCAGCTTTCATGTCCATCAAATGCAGCTTTCATTATAGAATTCAATTACACAGCTTTCATATGCAGAAAGCTAACCATTTTTTCATGAAAGAATGATGTAAGAAGAAGATGAATAATGAGAGTTTTTAATTGGTGGTCATGGATATGTTTGCTCGAAACCCCAAAACAAGAAATAAAAAGTATCAATTTGATCCTATAAGCCTATTTTATTATTGTAATCTTATTAGCTTTTTGAGATTTGAGAATGCCAATAAGCCTATTTTATTTTAACCTTTTGGCCTTATCAATTTGAGCCAATAACTTAAACAAGTCATTATGTTAAGTGGATAAGCTAATAAGCCAACAAACAATGAGCTTATTAACTTTCCTTAATCTTAACAAGCCAATAACCCCAAAAAAAGCTAATCCAAACAGGCAAACATACCTTAATATCTCTTTTGCTATAATTATTCGCCAAAACAACACATCATAAATTTCATCTATAAAGTAACAAGTTTTTAACAAATGCAAAACAAAAACGACTAAATTCATCAAATTAACATAAAGTCCAACAAATCAATATAATAGTGTATCTTTAAAATACACACCTGATAACAAATAGTATTTTCATTATCTTCATTTTTCATTTCAATCAAACCCTAAAACAATTAAAGAATCCCCAAATCAAATAGAGTTTATTATATTCTATTTGCTCAATCATTTTTGATTTCACTCAAGCCCTAAAAGGATCAAAAACCCTAGAAATAGAGAACAAATAGGATTTTCATTATCTTCAATTTATATTTCAATCAAACCCTAAAACAATTAACGAATCCCCAAATCAACTACATTGAATGACATGAAAGCTGCATTCAAGGATCATAATAGATTTCACCCAAACCTTAAAAGGATCAAAACCATAGATCCAGTAAATTGTAACCAATCCACTTTAAGTGTGTGTAATATGTGAATGACTGAGAAGTCAAAGTACCAATACCCACATTGTATAATTAAAAAGGAAAAAAATGAATAAGTAAAAAAGGAAAAAATAAATAAATAACACAACTACAAAGTTAATACTAATATTTTTACTACTAGATTTATAACATTATAAACATACTACAATAATAATTGTTCAAATACAAGCCAACCATGGCTCACTATTCACAAAAAAATTATCAAAAAACAGATGAAACAACCAAAAGAAGCTCCACAAGCACTGCCCACCAACACCTAATCATACCAATCCATAAGGTCCATGTCTTCCTCCTTCTCAGCCAAGCCAGCACAGACATCAATCAGGATGGCGGTAAGTGCCTCCAACCTCCTGCACTCCTTGATCTGAACCCTACGCAGGCTTTCATAAACATCGCCACCAGCTTCTTCATCATCGTGGTTGAGAGAAAACACCTCTGCCATTCTTGCCTCTCTTTTTTTCTATCTTCACTTCCAACTCATAACATCGCTCCCCAAGCCACCTGAGGAATGCTTCATCTTCAATATGTTCATGACCATAACGAAACTTGAAATCTTTATGTAGCTTATTAGAACCAGATAACTCTTTAAGTTCATCGATGAGTGGAGTTTCAGGTTGACCAGCCATTGATTCAATAATTAGGGCACGAAGGATTTTTTTGGTTGATAAGATTTATGATACAATATTAAAGTTAATATAAGTACTGATAAATTATAAGTAACCAAACTGAATTGGAAATGAATGTAACAATCGGTTTATTTTCCAATGCAGAATATCAAATCAATTTTGGACGTAATTATTGTAATGACACATTCAGTCCTTCAACTTATGACAAAAGATGGCTAAAAATTGCAAAAAAGATTGGCAATATTACATAACTAACCCTCAAAGTGTGCCAATTATGATAAAAGATACCTCAAAAGTACTACAAAAAACGTTATCATACTACCAAAACATCTTAATTTATATATAAAAATCTTAAAAACTGAAAATAAATATCAAATCTTCATTGCCTCAAACTTTTCAATAAAAGATAACAGTGCACGAAGTCAAACATGTTTTTGAGTTACAACAAACATCAACCTATCAACTTCATCCAAATCCTCCTGTTGCATTTTCCTAAAATCCACAATGGTTTGAACCGAACAATCATAAGTACCAATAAGCTTCAACTCTTTTATAATCAAGTCCCTATGATTTACACGATAAATAATTTCTATCACTTCTTCCCTTAAGTATTCTTCATCACCAAATGTACACTTAACTTCTTGGCCATAATGTACGAGCATCATATCTTTAACATAGCTTGACTTAGCTTCAACTGCTAACCGCCCTAATAAAACAAGAGCATAAACAAGAGAAGAAGACATAGATGTATTATTTTTTATAATGTAAATTTCAGTGCTATGCTATAAATATATAACCTATAGAAAGGAATATTAAAAGCACATTCCAATTAAATGATCAATATCAAGTTAAAATAAAATGAGAAAATAAAAAATAAAAAAAACTAGAATACCTAATAAATTATAAACTAATAAAATTTAGGAATGTTACAATCTTGAGAATAAATAAAAATAGGTCAACTTTATAAATAAGTCCTAATAAGTTCATGTAATAAACAATTGAATAAATATCAAAATGGATGTTTATATTTATTTTCAAAATCATAAAAACATAAACAAACAAAACTCAAAGTCTAAACATAAAAAGTCATCTAACAACTAACTAAACTCATTTATTTTAATAACATTAGTTTCTTCCTCACGAACACCGGCTTTCACTTGAAAAAACAACCCTCCCAACTTTTCAAGTAATACTTGATGCCTTTCTTGAGTCTTTTTCAAAGCTAATAGCGACTCAAGACAAACAGTATGAGGACCTAGTGCTTCCATGTTCGCTATCATGCTTTGATTTTTCACCATTACCCGCTTCAAATGCTGACAACAAGCAATAAGCAATTTGGACAAAGCATCATCTTTAACTGCTTGTTGCACAAACCACAAACGCATACAATCATGCAAATTACAAGATCCCGCAACGTTAATTAAGTTCTCTAACAACTGAAAATGTGCCATCGAAAAAAAACCAAAGTACAAATGGTTTATAACTCACTATAACAAAGATACCAAATAAATAGGCAAAAATAATTCATGTAACTTATACATATTAAAATATTACATATAAAGAGACTCTTTTAAATGTAACCACTTGCAAAAAGTCTCTTCACATATACTCTTTTAATATTCTCATTGTAATTTGATTTTAGGTTTTAAGAAACTATAAGCATATTAACCACAATCTTTTGCATAACCATATTTTTCATGATTAAAAAAATAAAATAAAGTACTCCTTAGTAACAACGAGCGAGGAAGCCCGCGCGTTGCTGCGGGAGCGCTTTGTTGACGTTGTATTTTCTTTTCTCATGTTTATATTATTTTGCGCATATTTGTGTATACTTTGGTTTACAGCAATATTTGTACTAAAACAAAAGGTAATATGAAATGGTAGTTAGCATAGCCCATTGCTAAGTGTTTCAAATCTGGATTATTACAATACATGTGTATTTATTAACTGGAAAAAGATCTATTTATCAAAAGAAAAAAGATCTATTTGTCATAAGGAAAAGCAACTCAAACAGGTAACATCTACAGAACATATAGAATTTAGTCTAGTTTACAGCTTCTTAATGTCCCGACAGCCATCAAATAAAATAGATAAATACATACGCAAATTACCAAAACAAAATACTTTCAGTTCTTACAGAGAACATGCATGATAAAAGAGGAACGTCTATGTTCATTTTCATGGCTAAATCTGCAACCATTTCCCTTCTTTGAAAATGTCAAACGACAAATCTTCCACCAAACTTACAAAAGTAACTACTAAAGAAGTATTGTACCTCACTACTTGTTCCTCCAGGATAGCTGTCTCCAAAATGTCAAACGACAAATCTTCCACCAAATTGTCCAGGATGTGTTATTCTGAAATAGTAAAAAAATGCAAAACAAAAGGTTAGTATACTCATACACCTCAAAAAATTGCTCAAAACGTTGGTTTTATATAATTTGAGTGGGTATTTGTTAGCAATTACTGATAATGGACGAAGGCCTACACCCAAATAAGCCTTGTAAGGTGATCCATTACTGAAGTACCTTGGTCATTATTGGAGTATTTGAGTTCAGGTTGTCTCGAATATGATGATCGTCCGGACGCGCGATGAGTATCTACAAAATAAAAATAATAAAATAAAAGCCATGTAAGTTTTTAGTCGTGAATGCTATAAAACAAATAAGGCAGCTGCTATCGATCATTTTCCTTTAACTGATACTTTACATGCCATAAGACATTGTGGTTAAAACATAACTTACAATAGATTTTCAGAACTCAGGACACTTTCCCTAATTGGTAGTGAGTCAAATTGGCCATTCCACCACTTCTTCCTACATAGGTGCCAAGACAGGCGTGTGGATGTGTAACAACACAACATGGATCAGTTTGGACGGCAAACATTTTTTTGGACTATTTTTTAAATCAAAATTACTAAATAATTGACGCATAGATAAGAAAACAATGGTATTACAATAACCACGCAGCTCAAGAGATTTTCTATCAGTTTTGGCCAAAAACTCTTCCCTTTTGTTTCTCTCTTTAAAGTTTCCAAATCGAACCATTTATAAGTAAATGAGTTGAAATTGAAAAAAAAAATTGAATCTATATGATGGCATGTACTGGATAAGACTTCAGACTTTCCAATTCATTACACACACTCAACTGCATCTGCCAAGCCAAAGAAATCACCATCAATAATAACCAAGTTATCAATAAAATGCAAGGCTTAAACTCTTTTTCGTTTATGTGTTTATTTGCCATGTCAACTAATAAAAATTCTTTCAAATGTTGTACTATGCAGAGACACTAACTTTATGAAACATTTGTTCATTGTTATCAACACATATTAACCAAAAATTCAGCAATCATTAATTAAGTAACCAACTCAAAACACGTAGAACACTATATATGTTCAAATAAAGATCCTACTGCACAAAATGACCATAAAATATATGCTGCAATAGATGCTACACGGTAAAATTCAAGGTCATAAGGTGAATTAAATGTAATAGAAACGAATGTCGATGTGGTAATCACACCTCATTCACATTCGTCACTTTAAAGTATCCTTCAATTTCAGGTTTATAAGTACAATAGTACTGATATTAGTTCAGAAATATGTTAACAAACGTAACATATCAGATCTATTGTGGTTGACTATCACATTTCACATTGCACTATTTCTAAAGAACATTGTTTTATTAGAATAAGCCCTTATTGTGCATGTCCTCTAATATCCCATAGGGTAAAAAGGTCCAGAACATGCAGTTTAATCTCAAGTTGCATGTATAACTAACCTTTCAATATGATGACCCAAGTTTTTAACAACTTTCAATATGATGACCCAAGTTTTTAACACCTCAGCTTTCAAGCAAGAACCTGATGCGGTTCCTTGTCCGTTGCAGTCAAAAACTCCCACGACACGTTATATATAAGTAAAAAGTCTTGTAGCCTTAGCCTTGAATGAAGAAGACCATAAACACCAAGCAACTTTGGCCATCTTCCTGGAGCTTCATCACATGTTGCACACACCCTGTGTTCTCACTTGGTACGTCAGGTCTTTGACTAACCTTGGAAGCTGATAAACCTGTAGAAAAAAAAAGAATTTCAGACTCTAATAAGACTTAAGGATATATAAATATAACAAACTACTCAGAAAGTCAGAATTGTCGTTATAATAAGCAAAAATCAGCTTTCAGAATTCCGATAAAAAAATCTTTATACCCTATTTGGGGAACTTTAAAAAGGTTGTAATTCAAAAAGACCCTTCATTATTTTAAGCGAAAGTCTTTTGGGTAACTTGCAAGATACATTAGGTAAAATTCACTCTTTTTGGATCGGCTATTGGGTGTAAAGACCACAGGAGAAGATAAATAACGAAAGGTGTCAACACTAACGAAGGACGAAATACTAATGCTTAACATAGGGTCAATGTCTACTGTGACTTGATTTATAGCCGTAATTTAGGTAGATAGGAAAGATTTGGTTGTTAAAAAAGATACGAACAACCTGGTATTTGCAAAAAGAAGTAAAGAAAAATAGGAGAGGTAAATAGTTTGTAATTTGATTACGTGTAGATATGAACTAAACATCTTAGCGAGATGTATACCAACGATGACTCTAATACTTCAGTATGGAAAACGCGGGACTCCGCAAAATCTCATCATCTCTGTGACAAATAGCACTCTTACCCCTCGTATACTTCATAACAGGACTCTCCATCATCTTCGACAAAAACTCCCCACCCGCACAGCCTTTGACAGCGATGCTCACCACTCGTGACCAACTGAAAAAAACATGCAGTTTAACATTACATTACATCATATTAACATTATGTTAATCAATTTTTTATGGGCAGAAAAAATTGTTTGAAGAAAGAAGAGGAGACCTTTCAACACCACAAATGACTTTCATGCAGACTTCCATGATATCAGAAATAACAAATATCTTGTCGCCATAATGCTCATGGAAGCTTTTATATTGTTGGGGTTCATAATGCACAAAGCCTGCAAAAACGTATCAAATTGAAAAAGAAGCTAAACAGCCCAAAAGAGGAGCAAGTATATAGGAATAAAATGGCCATGCTGAAAGCTTCTTCTAGAGATATGTCACGATTTTTTCTTACGGATAAGAAAGTTCAGTGTTTAACCTTAAGGGCTTTTTGTTCCAAGCATCTATCGTTTATGATCCAGACTTCCTACTTGGAATTCGCCAAAATGGCTATGAGAACGCAAACCACCCTGCACAACAACATACATCCATTCAGTCCCTAACAAAAGCTAAACTCCACTTGATTATATCCTGTTTTCCATCCTAATAACCACATTTCATGAACTTTCTAGTAAAGTGAAGTCATAAAATAGAAGAATAAGTCAATTTGAAAAATCTTATATACCAAAATGGACAAACGGGTCAGTTTAGGTTATAATACGAAAATCTTATAGTGAAACTATGACAGAATTAATCTAAAGACATTAATTCTAACATACTAACGTAGAAGAAAATGACAATAATCAGACCAAATTTAGCAATTAACGACCTAAATCTAAGATGAAAAAAATAACATCAACATAAAAAAAAAAAAAAAAAAAAAAAAAAAAAAAAAAAAAAAAAAAAAAAAAACATACCTCCTATGAACCGTGACACAACAAAGCAGATTTGTTTTTCTTTTTTGATGAAACAAACAATCAAGACCCCAAATCCATGAATCGAAAGCTGCTGTAGAGACCCCAGACCCCAAATCCTTGTTAAAATCTGAAAGCAAAAAAAAAACCCAATTCAACATAAATCAAATCAAACACAAAACTGATAAAAGTATCATGTTACCTCAAATAAAAGCTCCAAAATCCAGGCATGACACCATTTTCTCTTTTCTTCAAACACCACCATCTTCTCTTTTCTTCAAACCATCAAAATCACTTCGATTATTTATTAATTGATGATGATGATGATGATGATGATTGATTGATTATCTGGTACCTTCCATCTATGATCTGGAACAATTAAACCCGACCTAACCGATGACTAATTTGGGGTGAGGAAAAAAAGGGTTTTTTTTTTTTTTTTTAATCTTGTAACACAGCTTCTGATTCGAGAATAAACAACCAAAAAGGTTGATTTCACCTTGATTTGGGCTCTTCATATAAAAACTAACCGTCATCATTCGCGTTTTTTCCCTCTTTTACAGGTTTGTGATTTTTGATGATCTTGATTTTGCTATGTTAGTTTGTTTTTAGAGGATCAAGGGAAATTTTGAGAGAGAGCGAGAGATAGAGAGAGTTCTGTGTGTGTGTTTTTCGGTGAGGATGAAGGGTCTAGAATGTGGGGTAGGAAATATCTTATCCTGGGGAAAACGGAACGGAGAAACGGAAAGCACTGTTTGAAACACTGTAGCTCTAATGAACAGTTGCATAAACGGAATGGAGAACGGAACAGGGCCTCCGTTTTAGTATATACCCAGTTGAATAAAACGGGTGTGTAACGGGTTTGTGAACGGCCCAAAAAAGTGGGTTTTAGTATATAGTATAATAATGATGACTACTACTTTTTACACTTTATTCGACAATTATATGATTTTGTATTGACCAACAAAAACCGACTATTAACAAAATCATTTTGAGTATTTATGATAACAAAATCACAACTGATGAACTTATTGACAAACAAAATGACAAAAATTAATGCCGAACAATACACTACGAACAATTAGAACGAGCCCGAGTACATCGCACGTGTCGGAAGGCCTCGTACTTTTGTAAGATTCACTTTTTGCTACCCACATTCATTAAACATTGTATTCACTTAAAAAATATTTACCGGATGTTTGGTTTGGGTGTATGAAAATTCAGAAGTAAAATTCATTTTTTAATAAAGTTAAAACTATTAAACTATGATGTTACGCATTTAACAATATTTCTTTTATTATTTATGAAGTTCGAGCTTACTGCAGATTGTGATCAAATCAGAGTCGTTTCTCAAATAAAAACTAAGCTGAATAGCTTTAACATATTTATAAATGATAGTTAGAAAACTCTTGCAATTATGTCACCTCTAGTTGGTTAATTAGTTGAAGTTGTAATAGCGCAATAATGATTGATATCAAAATGAAAAGATATATGAAAATTTTGAGTCCGAGTAATACAAAGTGATTTTTTTGTTTTAGGCAATGTTTTCAAACCCGGGTTGACCCGGCCGGGTCAACCGGGTGGACCGGTACCCGGTCAAAAAACGGGTCAAAATAACCCGGGTTTCTAAAACCTGGTCAACCGGTTAGACCCGCCGGGTTTTGAGTGACCCGGGTCAACCTGGGTTTTGAAACCCGGCCGGGTTTGGATTTTTTTTTTACTCTTTATTATTATTTTTTTTCATTGTTAAGGTGCTATTTTTGTTTGATATGACTTTCTTATGGTGTATATTCACTCATATTTGTGATTAGTTTCCACTTATTAGATTGAATTCGGGTTCTGATATCCAAAGCGCTTACCCCTGTGCTTGAACCGTAAGGTTCTTTGCTCTTTTTTCACTACAGAGTAGTGTTTGGAGTTTGGACATTAAATTTTGGACAATAAAAAATGGTTTTTTGGAAATGTGCATAAAACCGGGTTGACCCGGCGGTCGAATCGGTTGACCCGGTGGCTCGACCGGGTCGATCCCAAACCCGAGTTTTAAAACATTGGTTTTAGGTAAGAAAAGGAAAAAATAACCTCAACTCAGCCCCGTAATCCAAAGATAGATATCGGTAGTTTGGTCAAAAAATTATAATACAAAATAATTGGACCACCTTACATGTGTAAGTTTATAGATATAACGAGCTATTGAGCTCGCGCGTTGTTGCGTGGGTGTTTTTTATGCATAAAAGAATGTGTGGTAACTGGTAAGTATAGTAGTTTATTATTATTATTATTATTATTATTATTATTATTATTATTATTATTATTATTATTATTATTATCATTATTATTTATTTATTTATTTATTTATTTATTTATTTATTTTTTAATAAAGTGATTTTTCATTGAAAACATGGAAATTATATAAAATTGGAGGGAAGTCTAGACACGATCTGTGCTCCCACTCCTTTTTGAATACAGAAACTAACTCGATGAAAAATAAAAACACCACTCTTAATGTTGTTGTTGTTGTTGTTATTATTATTATTATTATTATTATTATTATTATTATTATTATTATTGGGCCTGTTTATTTTGGTTTAAGTTTTTGGCATCCATGTGTGTTCATAAGGCTAGACATACTAAGGAGAGACAATCTCCTCTTTTTTTCACTTTCACGTCAGCTTTCTCTCTCCAGCAATCTTCAGGCGATTGGGTGCCCTAGTAAGGCCGACCAACATCCATTAAAAAAATATTTTTAACATAAACTCAAAATTCATTAATAATTAAAATGTTACATAATAATTCAAATAAAATAAGGGTGTTTTCCCCATCTCTTTTTACTTCAACTCGTAGTATCCGTCTACGAGCTCCTTCTTCTTTCCCAATGCCATTGACTTAATGGTTTTCCATTTCTCAGCTACATCTTCCATATAGGAAGACAACTTGGAACTCGTCGACGATTTCTTCTTATTTTTCTTAGCCGCATCACAACCAATTGGTCGCTCATTTCGAGTTTGTTCTTGTTCAGGCACATCCGAGCCGGTTTCAGAAGTCCTTGCTTTTTTTCGACCCTCAGCTTAGCTGTGAAATTGGCTTAAAAAGGTCGGCATCTCTTCCTTCTTCCAAACATCATGGTCCTTCAAAACTTCCCAACAATGCTCCAATACAAAGTCATGCTTATACACTAATTGGTATTCTTCACACGCTCGTTGGTAAACAGTGAGATCATTCTCACCACTTCCAAAATTGTCCCAACAATTGTCGTAAATGGCACAAAACTGACCAACTCTAGGACGAATCCTATTTTTCCACTTGGTAATAATCGAGTTGTACATTCTGTTTGCACCAACCTCATTTTCAAAGTACTCAATCACTTTGTCCCAAAATCCCTTAGCATGTTGGTTGTTTCCCATTATGCTATTCTCGGACGTATCACACCAAGCTTGACACAACGCGATCTCTTCTTTGCGTGTCCAAAGTCCCGAATCATTCTTGGTTTCTTTCTCAACATTCTTCTCAACAGTTTTCTTCTTACCCCTTGTAGCTCGTTTCTTACGCTTGACCGGTGACACCTCTTCCGAAAGAGCGTCATCATCATCAGCAACATCATCATTTGGAACAAAATCGTGATACGATCCATGATCCGAACCTTGATAACCCGGTGACATCTCTTGACTCGGATAACCCGAACCGGTTCCAACATAAAAATCCGGATTGTTGCATAATTGATCCATAAAATCACAAGCATCAAGATTGATGCGGTTAACTGGAGAACAATTTTGATAATTTGAATAGGAAGACGTTGATGAGTCCATTGTTGGACGATACACCGATTCGGGTGAGCCATACATAGATTGTTGGCTTCGACGGGAGTGGCTTTGTTGTGGTTGTTGGTTGTTGGTTGTTTTGATACGGTGGAATAAATGGACAATTCATAGGACGATTCATAGCAAATGGATTGTTAGTTTGTTGTTGTGGAGGTTGTTGAGATTGATAATCAAGAGTAGCGTGTCGGAAATTAACGTTTGGTGAGACACCGGTTAACCGGAAATTCGAATCCGGTGTTAATTGCGGGATGTTTTGTGGTAATCAGGATTTTCGGTCTTTTGGTTGTAGTGTTTTCTTAGACATTTTGAATAGAGATAATTGTGAGATTTTATGAATTTGAAGTATGTAAATATGTTGTGTTAATGTTTGGTATTTATAAGTGTGTTAAAAAGATTTTTTTTTTTTTTTAATTCAAACGGCTAGTAAACGGCTAGTAGCGTTTTTTTACTTATCCAACCGTTAGACAACGGTTACACAAATTAAATGCACAAAAAATTACTTTACCAAGTCTATTTGTATCGATCGTGATCACGACCAATATCCACAAAAGTCACCAACTGATCGAGTGGCCACAGAAAGCCGATCGACATGAAATCGATCGCGTGTATCGATCGCCAAGCATTGTGTCTAGCCTAAGGTTTAGTTTGACAATATATTGTTTACTGTTTAGGCATTGTAGAAGTGAAGCATTTGACCCTTTGACTTTTTTGGGATTTATCATATAGAGTAATTATGTAATTTTTATGGATGTAGTATAAAGGTGGCTGTGCTTCCTCCACTCCACCAACCCCAACCCAAAATCTTACATATAAAAACACTCACCTCACACATAAACTCAATCTCACAAAAAACCTCACTATATAACAGGAAACAGACTCGGCTGCTCTCCACCAACTATTTCTCAGGTAACTAAACCAACCGCCTTTTTTATTTATATTTTATTCATTTTCATAATATATCATGTATTGGTTTACCATATATTTATGTTTCTAAGATCTGAGATCTTATTCTTATATCTATGCAACATGTTTTCTTATTCAAACTGTCCGTCTCTGTTTTTTAATCACCAAATGGTTTTATCTCAAGTTTAAATGGAAACTATATCAACATGTTTCTTTTGTTTATGGTAGATATAGATCCGTAAACCGCGAACCAAAGGGCTTGTGTCCTAATGGTACCCCATGTTATGTGAGAAGCTCCTCAACCAAATGGTTGTGGGTTCAAGTCCTGCCTAAGATATGTGAGATAGATTTGTGGTATAAATGTTGTGAGATAGTTAAAATTGCATCCGCAAAGCGCGTAGATGATGGGAATGTTTGTGTTATAAACATGGTGCAATTTTATTGATATAGACATATAGTAAGCTACTATGTAGAAACACAAGATCTTACACCCGCATTATGTGTTAAAACATACAACAATTGATAAAGTGCATACCACCTCGACCTCCTCTTTGGAAGGCTGGTATTCTTACTGCTCGGTCACTCCTTGTGGTTAAGATCTTACACCTTCATTATATATTACAACATATAACAATTTATAAAGTGCATCGACATACACATTACACGTTACCACCGGAGCCGGTCAATATGAGGCTTTGTGCAGTCGCACTTCCTGCACGCCTTTAGATATGGTCCTTAAGACCGTTATATGAGACCATATGAGAAAAAGCATAAGCCCCACTAACTAGTCCTATGGCCTATATGAGAAAAGGAAAGAAGGTAGCGCCTAACCACCCTGGGATGGCCAAGTCTGAGAGGTCTTGAGTTCGAGTTCAAATCATGCTTGGTGCAAAAACAACTCGCCAACCTCCGCGAAGGGGATGGCTTTACCTGGTTTGAGTCTTTGTGGTGGTGGGATCAAGCCCGTATTAGTAAAAGGTTGAAAACCATGGTTTCCCAAAAACTAAGAATGCAGGGCCAATTCTTGTACCTAAGAGTCTAAGACATCAATTGTGAATTTCCACTTCCTTAAGTGTACAAATTCGAACATATATGGCTTAAAAAACGGACTGGCGTTGTTGCACAGGTCTGTAATACTCACAATAGTAACATACAATCTGCAGAGGTATGGATCATGAAGCAACTAGCATAAATGAACAGCCCAAATAGCCGTTGTTGACTACCACTCTCTCTTACATCGTTCAGCCGCTGCTGTTCATTAACATTTATGAGTATAGTATATGACTATATTCATTGTTGTTAGGCCTCACGCTTGGTGTAAATAGGTGTCCTGTCTTTTCCTTTTTATGGTCAACTCCAAAAGGTTGTATTATCTAAATGCAATAGTCGTACTAAGTTAGAACAACTTTTTTGATTTGAATTATCGAAATGTAATAGCCGTTATGGGAACAATCCAATGATGCATGCAAGGATATCCTAATCTTCTAAGTATGATGACTTTCGAGTTCTTAGTTTATTGTCTTGCCTATGGATGTTCTTCCACTATATTTCTTACATATTTATTAGCTTATGCCTCATTGTGTTTTTGTACTCTTTATTCCATGTGTCCTGAACTAGCTTCTGAACTGTTATGCAATAGCTGTCGAGTTAATGTTCTTCCTAATTTCCTATACAAAGTCCTAAGAGAACGTTGCGCTTTTAGCTTTGGGCCTCATCGTGTTTTGTATTCCTTATGGCACGTGTCCTGAACTAAATTGTATGCAATAGCCGTCAACTTAATGCTCTTCCTATAGATTAGTTAAAAGAGATCGTTACATAACTTACTAACTTATTTCAGTTGGTTATGTTTAGTAAGTGAAACTTTTACCCAAATATTTAATCATTTAATGTTTCTTTGTCACTTTATGGTTGGTGAATGGCTTACATGGTTCACATTTCACCACAAATGATATACAAATAATACTTGTATTTATGACTTAAAGTTTAACTTATTCATATAAATTGGCTACTTTATTGTGGTTTGTGGATAGTGCTTATATGTGCTCCCATGTTATTTATAAAGATACAGTGCATCGCATATAGTTGACGTCCTTTACTATTATTTCAGATTATTGGTTGGTGGCAAGGGCTTTGTGGACTCACTCATTTATTAATTAGGTTCAGAATGAACATCATTCTATGTGCAAATCCTTCAGATATCACATCATATTCTTTAGAAAGTTTACAAAGCATAAAGATAAATAAATCACTGTCCACATCTTCAAACAGGGCTAGTGACTTCGCCAGCAAAGACAGTATCCAAGTGTCTCGTCGTGATGCCAGAAAGTCTGCACTATCATGTCAATATGTACCAAAACAATTGGAAGAAACATGTATAGTTGGAAAGCCAGCAGTGTCAAAACCAAAACAGAAGCTGGAATTTATCAGGACATTGTTGATTGACAACTATGACAGCTATACGTACAATATATACCAAGAGTTGTCTGTTGTCAATGGATGTAAGCTTATTCTGTCTTGTGTATATAAATTCACAAAAGGCTTGTAGCAGTGTCTTATAAATACTTTTTCCTGTTTAGTACCTCCTGTTGTGGTGCGCAATGATGAATGGACGTGGGAAGAGGCATGTTATTACATTTATGAAGAGAGAGCCTTTGATAACATTGTTATATCACCAGGTCCAGGATCACCAGCATGCCCGGCTGATATAGGTAAGACGCCGTGTTTGGCTTATGCATTACGTAGGTCATACTTTGTCACAATGTAGTTTCCTTGTGGGACCAAAAGTATTTTAACGTTTTTGCATCTGCATATCAGAGCTTCCTCAAAGATTTTGGTTAATAGGTTAAATTTTATTCTTGCATACCATCTTTGACTTAAGGAAGATTTGGACGCAAGTTATCTTGAGCCCTTACATAGTATCTTTAAAGATTGAATTCAAAGTATCTTTGACTAACTATATGTGATAGATTCAATGTAGTGACACTTCAGTCTCCTGGCGTGTCTTTTCAATGATTCTCCAGTTTCTAAATAATGTTGATTATGTTAGTAATAATAGTGATTTTGTCTACATAGTGATATGGTGTAGTTTAATATATCTGCCACATTGGAGAAACTGAATAACCTTTTCTTTGGGCTGAACAGGGATCTGCCTTAAGCTGCTGCTAGAGTGCGGAGACATTCCAATCTTGGGTGTCTGTCTTGGGCACCAGGTATTGTTTCAAGTTTGTTGTAATGCTCTTCGTTCTAGTACCTTTCATGTAGTTTGTCAGTTAACATGCTTATGTCAGCTGTTGGTTTTGGATGCACTACACATCTACCCCAAATTTCCATCCACGCATTGTTTTATCCATAACAATCTGTAGTTTTACTTAGGAATACTTTGGCTCGGAATTTTTCTAAAACTTTGGGTGATTATACCTTTACGATTAGATATACATACTCAAAAGTCAAAGCTCCTTTTTTTTTGTCGCAACTGTTATGTTCTGTATAATTTCATCCTGAACAGTACTTTACTTGTACGACTTGATAGGTTAAATTTTGTTCTCATTCGCTTCAGTGCTTTGACAGGCTCTAGGATATGTGCATGGTGCAGAAGTCGTCCATGCCTCTGAACCTGTCCATGGACGTCTGAGGTACATAAACTGTTTGTGTGGCATGTAGCAATAACTTTGATCTCCAATATGGATACTGAACTGAAAACGTGCAATGCCATAAGAACTGCATATCCGTTGAGCTATCATTTTGACACATGAAATTGACCTTTAGCATTGTATTGTGCATTAACTAGTTCAGTAATTTTTCTTTAACATAATCATTTGCTTGAGTTGACTAAGGTTTCTTTGGATAGATTTTTCTCATATCAACTCCACTGGTCTTTTTCAGTGAAATTCAGCATAATGGATGCAGCCTGTTCCGTGATATTCCCTCTGGCAGAAATTCTGGTTTTAAGGTCAGTTTTATTTATATGTGCGATTGAACATGCATAAATTTCTTTGTTAAGAGTTTCATACTTTCATGACTTACATAAAGCCCAAATGCATAGACACATCTGCATGGCAGAACAAATAAGAGCTATTAATGAAAGTCAACATTTGCAAAGACGTAAGGGAGTATCCTGTCTCCTTATATCTACTCTGAAGAGTAGAGAGAAAGTAATTATTAAAACAATGTTAGGCCATGATCCTCGGTTCTCTTGGACAGTTTGGAGACTCCTAGTATAAATTGCTAATGCCTAAACATCCACTTACATGGTCAGCCTAGGATCAAATAATTTGAGGGAGTCAGTGCAATATCTATGATTGAGTACTAGATTGATCCCATTAATAGCATATTATGAGTATAAATTTAAGATACCAATGGTTTTCTACCTGTGATCATAAGAAACACTAATCACTTTTGCCAGTTAATCTTTTGGGTATAGATGCCAATAGGGTAACTATGCAGTATTGGCTGAAGATTATAAAATTGCTTCTCTTTTTTGGTTTTTGGCAGCAATTTGTAAAAAGAAAACACATCAACATCGCATATGCCCACCACATAGAACAAAGAACCCAAGGGTGTACATGAAAACAGTAAAAAGTGCCACTGGAGGAGCAATACGTAAATCACCCTGCATTGTCTTATAATAAGGCTTATTTTTGGTGCCTATAAGTCCAAAGGTGCTGGGGTTAATCTATTGTTTATGGATCATTTTGGTCACTATGCTTCCTGAATTTATGCAGGTGGTTCGATATCATTCCCTCGTGATAGATCCGAAATCACTTCCAAAGGAACTCATACCTTTAGCATGGACATGTTCCACTGACATCTCTTCTCTGCGTGAGCAAAAGTCTGACCATGATGCTTATGATAATCAACTTGACCAAGAAACCTATCATACTTCCTTATCTAAAGAGTTCAAGAACGGAGCTCCTTGGCGGTCAAATTGTGCTGATGGTATGCCAGACAGTACAGTTCTAATGGGCATAATGCATGCCACAAAACCTCATTATGGTTTGCAGGTGCGTCTTGATTTTTATTTGCATTACGAGTCCTTTCATTGCAAGCTCAATTAAAATGGCCCCTGTAACTGCAGTTTCATCCTGAGAGCATTGCCACCTGTCATGGGAGTCAGATATTCAAAAATTTCAGAGAGATCACTGAAGATTATTTGGGCAGGAAAGACTCTTGCTCTAATCGTGGAATGAAGTTACAGTATAATGGTAAACTACCGGTATTAATGAACTATTTACTCAAATTGAGTATGGAACTATAGATGCTATAACACTATGTTTGCATTATTTTAGTTGCGACTTATGGTCAGTCTAGTGGCTTTGGATATACATAAATTGCACCCGACTTGTGTCATATGCTGTGTTTTAGCACTGAGCAGTAAACTTTACTTAGCGTGCATGCAGGTGGGAAATGGAAGCTGGCAGTTTAACGACAACCTTAGAAGCAATTATTTGTCTATTCTTAATACAAACCATGTCAACCTGTACAAGATGGTCAACTCTTCAAGTTTAACCAATGGTGTCAAGTTTTTGAGGTTACAATGGAGGAAACTTGAAAATTTATCTTGTCAAGTTGGCGGGGCAAAAAATATCTTCGTCAAATTGTTTGGAGATGAGAACGCTGGAAACACCTTTTGGCTGGATAGCTCCTCTACTGAAAAGGTATATCTCTTGCTTTTTCAAGCTATGGTTATTCATAGTGGTGGCTAGATGGGTGGTTGGTCGGGTTCGTCCAAAACACCATTATGTCAATGTTTTTATTTTTCTTATATTAAATAGTTGGTGCATTGAATGTGGTTAGCTGGTTACAAGTAAATTTATGTTACAATGATAATCTGAACATTCAAAAAAGCGATTTATGAGGTGTATGCTTTAGAATACATTTTGGGTGACTTGTAAACTACCTGACCCGTTCAGCCCGTATGACCCGTTCTCTTCCTAGCTAAGAATTATGCAGCTGACCAGTTTTATCCATTTGAGATTAAGAATAACCAAATCTGTGAAAGTGTGAATGGGTCGGAGTCACCATATATACGTGCCCGTCTGTGGAACAATTAGGAAAAATGTACTGCAAATATATTACTTGCTTGCATTGCCAATGGTAAGCACCAAAAGAATGTTTCCGTAATGTGACTGTTTCTGTTGCATAGCTGCCATAAGTTTGACATAAGACCTTAAATTTGTAGCTCGTTAGTCATTCCATAGTTTTGAGGGTAGAACCACACTTAGTTTATCCATCTAGCTTTTGGTCTTGCACTATACAATCTGATATTTTAAGATCTATATTTAATAGCAGCATAACACATATTAAAAAGGAGTATATAAAGATGGTATATATAGCCTACATTTAGAAAATAGTATAATACACTACCATGAGTATCTTTTTGTTTAATCTTAAGGGATCAGTGGTAAAATTTAATATCTAATATACACAAGTTTATCATGCAGAGGAGAGCAAGATTTTCGTTTATGGGTGGAAAAGGTGGAGCTCTTTGGAAGCAGATAACATTCAGATTGTCAGACCCAAGGTTTGAATGAATATCAATTAAAACTTGCTATCAATTGATTGGAAAATCAAAAAATGATTCTAAACATCAGTTACATGTTTTAGTGAGTTAACATGCGAAAGGGGAGGTCATATTTCAATTGAAGACACTCAAGGGTTATCTACAACCACATTCTTGGAAGATGGTTTCTTCCATTTTATGGATAAGGTCTGAAGGAACTATCTTCATGCTGCATGAATCAGATAGACACTGTCTTTGTTTAAACCTTTGCTTACCTTTCATGTTTGTTTATCAGGAACTTCAATCTATTCGATATGATGAAAAAGATTATAAAGGATTACCGTTTGAGTTTTATGGCGGATACATTGGCTATCTTGGGTATGTGAACTTTTATCAGAACTAGAGGTTGAAATTCCTACCCGTTTATACTTATGAATGGATTGATTCGGGTTAAATAATAGCCAACAAGAAACGAGTTAATCTGGGTCGAACAGTTCCACATACCACCGAGAGTGTATTTTGAAATCATAAAAACCTCCTATTGCGTTTTATACTAACCATACAAGTAAAATATCATTGATTTTTTGTTTGATCAGACAACATTTTTTCCTAGAATATCAAATTGTTGAATATTTTGACCCGTGACCCAGGACTACCCATCCATTGGCCACCTCTAGGTTGAAAGATCTCTGAGTCATAACTTGTTTAATTTACATTATCTTCAATGTTTCACATGCAGATATGGCCTTAAAGTGGAATGTGGTGCACCATATAATCGTCACAACGCAGGGACGCCAGATGCATGTTTCTTCTTCGCAGACAATCTTATAGTCATAGATCATTCCAATGATGATATCTACATCCTCTCAATACACGATCAGACCCAAAAAAATACAACTTGGTTGGATGATATCGAGCAAAAGCTGACCACCCTAAAATCGTCAACTTCCAAAACTTCACCATCTCATAGTTCTATCCAGTCCAACAAAATATCTGTCAAACCCGGTTTTCTTTCTGACAAAACTAGAGAGCAGTACATAGAGGATGTGGAAAAATGTCAAAAATTTATAAAAGATGGGGAAAGCTACGAATTGTGCCTTACAACTCAGATGAGAAAGAAAATAGGAGAAGTTGATCCCTTGGGGCTTTATCTCCATCTCAGAGATAAGAATCCCGCCCCATATGCTGCATGGCTTAATTTTTCAAAAGAAAACTTGACTATTTGCTGTTCTTCACCTGAACGGTTCTTACGTTTAGATAGAGATGGTATTCTCGAAGCAAAACCTATAAAGGGTACTATTGCCCGTGGCTTGACACCCGAGGAAGATGAAATGCTGAGGTCACAACTACAGCACAGGTATTACATTGTCGATTAGCATTATTGTTTGTGTTTTTTTTGCAATAAATACCAAATTTATTTTCCATTTATCCATTTAGTCATTGCACTTGTTTTGTACATTTGAGTCATTAAAAGATGACTTTGTGTCCCGTTTGGCTCATTTTTAACCCGCTTACTTAACATATCCAACGCTCGATGCTTTTATTTGAACTTAATATAAAAATTGTCAATTTTAACGTTTTGTAAGAGCTTTTTGGCTACAAAAGGATTAAAATGGGACAGAAAGACATTAATGGATGGGATGTAGATAAAAGAGTACAGTGACTAAAACGGGAAAAACTCAGAAGTATGATGGTAAGATATGCAAAAAGCTCTTATTTTTCAATTTACGCTCACACTCTTAGCCATTTCTTTGCTTATTGTGCGTTAACAGTGAAAAGGATCAAGCAGAAAATCTGATGATTGTTGATCTCCTAAGGAACGACCTTGGTCGTGTGTGTGAACCTGGCTCCGTTCACGTCCCACGTCTCATGGAAGTCGAATCATACGCAACCGTCCACACCATGGTAAGTACAATCCGAGGAAAGAAACTATCAAATCTAAGTGCTATTGATTGTGTTAGAGCAGCATTCCCTGGTGGATCAATGACCGGTGCACCCAAATTAAGATCAATGGAACTTCTTGATTCTCTTGAAAGTTGCTCCAGAGGCATCTATTCTGGTTGCATTGGGTTCTTTTCGTACAACCAAACATTTGATCTCAACATTGTTATACGAACCGTAGTCCTCCATGAGGGTGAAGCTTCTGTTGGAGCTGGTGGAGCCATTGTGGCTCTTTCTAGTCCCGAAGAAGAGTACAAAGAAATGGTTCTTAAAACAAGAGCCCCGGTCAATGCTGTGGTGGAATACGAACATAAATCGTTTGACCAATAGGTAAAACTTTACATACTGTCAAAATTATACGTGTGTCACGTGTTTGGAAGATGGTCAACAGATTGCTTGCTGCCATTTTTAGTTCAAATCCAACAGAAAGTATACAAAATTACGCTGTTATCATGTGTGTTTTTCAGGGATCTCAAAAATTATAGTTATAGTACAATTGATTCATTGTATTAGTTATATTAGACTTGTGATTCTAAATAGCACATGTAATTTGTGGCTGTTGTTGCTTAGCCATACCAAAAATCCACTCATTTAAACGTTTTGTATTGTACCATATTGCGTGTAATCCGAGTCTTTGATTTTGTGGCTGTGACCAAAAAATATCTCAATGAATTAAGCTTTTCTTTAGTCAAATCAGTTACCTAATTTTGTCTATCTTGCATCTCTCTTTTTTTTTTTAAAAAAAAAATTATATTCTTCGTAAACAATACTATGCGATACTTGTAATAGGCTGGTTTTACTGAAAAGTATTGTCATAATTCATAAACACCTAATTAATAAATTTCTATGTGAGATTGTAATAGGCTAGTTTTTTAATAACAGAAGCAAATAATAACATGTTGATATCGTACGGGAGTTTTAGACCAATTGGCTAAAGCCTATACATTCAAGATGGGCTCAAGACAAGCCTACTAAGGCTAAAGCCCGTCATAACTCGCCAAGGAGCAAGTTTCTAGGCCAAAACACCACGCCTGATAAATGCATACAGGCAAAGACTAGACTAGAAAGTGGAAACTTATCCACGATCGTTACAATGCACAACACCGTGTCACTACCTCATTTGAGTAGAGTTAGTGCTGCGAACAATACGCTAATACATACAATTGTGTATGGAGCATTTCATGAATCTGACAGAGCCAATGATAAGACGCTAAGTGTCATTATTGTCTCCTCCTTTGGATGTCCACGTGGACCATCCTCAACCAACGGATCGCATCCATGGGTGGCACAAAACCATAAATGTATCTCTATAAATACCAGGTTCATTTCCATAAAATAGACCAAGTCATAATCGTGTGAAGCTAATCAATTTTTACACACACTTTATAGTCTTATCGTAAGTGTTACCTCTAAATCCTCGATCTTATCTCGGGGTCCTTACCATACGTGGGAAATCAGACGTGCGACTATCCTCACCAATCCATCCTAAAACCAATGATTATATACCATATGTAAACATGGCACAATCCGTGTTATAAGCAACATAAACAAGGTACTGTTTCCATTCTTTACTTCAACGGAAAACATCCTTTCACCGGAAAATTCGCAAACCTTTGTTTTTCATCAGAAACAAAATTTTTGATTCACAAACCTTGTTTTGCAACCATCATAAATAAAAAATAAATCATTCAAATCTCACAAATAATCCAAACATGGATTCCGATCAAAAAACGAGACAACGAAGTATTGGGAAACAGGGCTCCGACAAACATGGAAGAATTTCCTTGGGAATGGTTCCTTCCTTCTAAGGATCCAATGGTTATTACGGTGGTAGTTACTTCACACAAAATTAGCAGAATCTACATGGATGGAGGTAGCCCCGTCAACATCATGTACGACCATATTTCAAGCAGTGAAAACGTCAAAAAATTATTCCGTCCAACAGCTATTCTACTCATTAGATTCTCGTCCTAGAGATCCATACATGAGGGAGTAATACACCTGAAAAACACAGTGGGAACTCACCCATTGTCGAGGACTGTTGCCATGGAATTCCATATCGAAATCGAATTCCAAATACAACGCTTTGTTTGGAAGAACAACAATACAACAACTATGTGTGGAGATGTCTATGATCAGGTCATAGGTGAAATTCCCAACCAAGTCAGGGATGGCCACAGTCAGGAGTGATTACCAAGGAGAAGATGTGGAGCTAGCAACAACAGTGGAAAACATGACAACCGGGGAAATACAATGGGAAACTTTACATGGAGATAACGGCAATGAAGAAAAGGTGGTACTCAATGAAAAACACTCTGATAAGCCAATCGTCATTGAAAAAAACCTCCTACCCCAAGTAAAAAATCAATTCGTCCAATTGCTAGCTAATAGCCTTGATGTGTCCTTTTTTAGAAATGCAACAAAATTATAGAACCCACAAAAGAAACAAAATACAAAGAAAAGGCATCCCACCCTAATTAATCAAGAAAATTAAATAGCTGAGGGACCCAAGAGTTCAAAATGCAGAATACAAGGACAAAAAATGTCCGAACGAAAACCAATTCCTACTCTAAATTGCCACATGCTTAACTTAACATAAACAATAAATTAGCACACACTCACTTTCATGGTACATTGACACACTCATATCTTTTCTTGCCTTGATGTTTTTGCTTGGTGCCAACCATGCCAGAGCTCGTGCCATACACTTTCGTGTCATAGAGGGAGCCATGGCACTACATTTTCTGGTGCCAACGAGAGAGAGGGGTTTTGGTGCCATGAGAAAGAGTGGTGCCATGAAGACATGGTGACACTTTTTAGCCATGGCTTGAAGCCATGCCACGAGGGTACCCAACACTTTAAGTAAAAGTTAGAGGTGTGATTTGCACACTCTAAAATTTAATTAGCACGCTCCAATTTATGCAGTAAACACTTGTACATATATTACAGGGATAATTCCATATTTACCCAACTTGAAAATCAAAATACCATATTTCCCCAAAACACAAGTTTTTAGTGCATAAGTACAATGCTTTTAAAGCATGTGTTGGAGAAATATGGAATTATGATGTTTAAGTTGGGGAAATATGGAATTGTCCCTATATTACAGGATGCTTACTATACTTGTACATCAGAGTGTGTCAATCAAATTTTAGAGTGTGCAAATCACCTCCCTAAAAGTTATTATCTAATCATACACAACCATTTGCATGTAATGATCTAGCATATAAGACTTGTTAACATATAAAAATCTTTCATTTAAAACAATTAACATGTCAAAATCAAGTTTATATAACTTTTTTCTTATATGAAGATCATATCTATCGTATAAAATCAGACAAATTTATAATCTAGCATATTTTACTATTTCATGTATTTCATTTAAAACAATAAACATGTTTATAGAACAAGTTAACATAAAATATAAACTTTCAAGTGTAAAGATATACCTTATGAAAAAAGTTGAAGATAATTGTTTGTAAATGAACCTTCTAAAAGCCAAATAACAACCCAATCAATACTTAGTACTTAATAAAATAACTCCAAGCTTCTTTACACCTCGATTATTATACCCAATTAGTTCAAACTCACTTTCTCTTTCTTTGTTCGTCCGATTGGTTCTAACGAAGGAAAAGAGATGATATCAATATTTCTCTAGTTTGCATGTGGTTCCAAATAAAGTAATAATGATGTCTAGTATTATGTACAGTATTTTTTTGAGTTTGGACATTTAAAAGTTACCCCTACATAGTATTATGCAATCCAGTTTTCATTTGGATTTTAACCATTTTTATTCGTATCAACAACAACAACATGCTCAATCCTGCAAAAATGAGGTAACCATTTTTTTTCATATTGATCCATATAAAAATACTGATTTTCCACAAAAAAGTTAATGAAAGTGTTTGATAACGTGTCAAAACGCACATTGGTTTTATAATAAGGTTATGGTAATGTATGCACTAGTACAATCGCCGGAATTGGCGACGACTTTTTTGCCACCGTGCCGACGTCTCCCGATGTCGACACCTACTTTTAAAAATCGACAGCATCTCCTCCCGACGTCACTGAACACACATTTAGGTGTAATCCAAGGGCGGAACTATGTAGGGGCAGGGACAGTTCCCCCCCACCCCCCCCCCCCCCCCCCCCCCAAAAAAAAAATAAAAATAAAAATAAAAAATTGTGGCACGTTGTAAATATTATAGGTTTTAAAGGTAATTCGATGTTATAAACGAATCTCCGATTTGATTCTTCAAAAATAAATTCGGCCTCTCAGGAAAAATATTCAAGCTCCATCACTGGCGTAATCATTAATGTGAAAAAAGTTCAACAAAATATTAAACGTTGCATCAAGTAAATCAACTTATATAATTGTTAAAGTTTGTTAAGTTAATACGTGGATGTTGCTGGAAGATAAGACTTTTAAAAATATTGTGTTGATTGTTTACGACAATAAAATATTAAACGTTGTATCAAGTAATATAATTGTTAAAATATTAAAATAATATAGTATAAAATTAATAATATATTAAAATATTAACATAGTTTAAAGTAATATAATTGTTAAAATATTAAAATATAATTGTTACAGTTTTTTTTTAGGTTAATACGTGGTTTTTGCCTGAAGATAAAACCTTTAAAATATGGGATAATTATCAAAATAAACCGGGCAATCATGATCTTTCGGTTTTTTGCCCCAGATCTAAAAATATATTTTTTAGACCGGGCAACTGGGCAACTCGACCCATATGATGACAAGTGTTCCCAGTTGCCCAAAAAGTGACGGCTGCTGCCCAAAAAATTCACAAGTTGCCCAAAAAACTGACAGACAAGCGACACTTGTCACTTGAAGAAAAGTGACACCTCGTCAGTTCCCCAATTGTACAAGTTGCCCCGGTCTAAAAAAGATATTTTTGGATCTGGTGACAGGAACCGAATTGACCATGGTTGTCCGATCTATTTTGCTAATTATCCCTTAAAATAATATAGTGTCGTTTGTTTACGATATTTTGTGATAAGCACTGATCATTTTGCTCAGGGCGTCACAAAACTCAGGACCAGCCTTGAATCGGCCTAGTCTATATTTATACTACATTATAATGCATTTGAGACTATTTTATAATTAAAAAGGCTTAAAATTCAGATTTTTTTTTTCTTGCTTATTATGGAAAGAGTTCAAAATTAATTTGTTAGGAAGCAAGTTTGTTAGAAAGTTTGTTAGAAAGTGGTTGGTTGTTGAAACTAAAATTATTTTGCTTAATCATCTCTAACATCTCTACTTAACGTGTAACCAAATAACGCAAAATATAATCACACGGTACCCGCCGCCGCATTGCGCGGGTACCGTTCTAGTCTAAATTAATAAGAGTTCAATGGTAAAAAAAAAAAAGTTGGCACGACACTTAGTTTATTTAACCGACGACTATTAGAGTTGTGGAGCTCGCCACTCCAAGCTGGCACCTCCTCACCCCTCGCCACTGCACCGACCCCCATCTTCGTTGCTGGCCACTTGAGGCCTCCTCGTCTGTACAACGAGGCTAATTTTCTGAATATGTTAGTTTATTATTATTATTATTATTATTATTATTATTATTATTATTATTTTCTGGCGGGTGTGTGTATGTGTATGTGTGGTGTGTTTGGTTTTGCAGGTATATATGGAGGAAGAAGATAGAGGAAGAAGATGACCAATCTTATAGTTTTGGTCCTTTGTGGTTTAGTCCTGTGGTTTTCTTTATTTATGTTTTTGGCCCTTGTATTTTTCTTTTCTTTATTTACAGTTTGCTATTTTTTTTTAAGTAAATAACATTTTATGTTTAGTTGCTTTGAATGAAATAAATTCAATTTGTTTGAAAATTGAAATGAATTAAAAAAAATAAAGTTGTAAGTGATGGTCACCAAATGAGTAAGTTGAGGTTAGTTGTTAGGGTATATGGTGTGGGGTGGGAATACATGGAGGAAAGGGCCTTTTCATTGCGGGAACTTAAAAAACCCCGTACCATATTTTACGGGAAAGTGACTATTTTTTTCTTTTCGGGACTCAAGTCCCGTTGCATTTAGAGAGATAAAAGTGCTAGACTTTACTAGAGAGAGAGACTTTATTGGAGAGAGAAAGCAATTTATTTGTTTATTAATTGTATGTGGGGTATTTAGGGGTATTTTTAAATGATAAAAATTAATATATATATATATATATATATATATATATATATATATATGAAGAAAGATAGAGTGTTGCAATGGTTGAGGGAAGTTGAGGGAAAAGATAAAGAGGGTGTTTTTTTGCTAATGTGGAGCTGATGTGGTGATGGAAAAGCCTAAACCACACCTTACACACTTAGTGAGGGGGTAGTTGTGGAGGTTTTTTAAAGTGATGTGGCACCCTATGGGCCCCAAAAGAGGAGGTAAGGGTGCTCACTGCACCTAGTCTATACTACTATTTAATGCATTTGGGACTATTCTATAATTAGAAAGGCCTAAACTTCAGACTTTTACTTACTTATTATGGAAGAATTTCAAAATTAATTGGTTAGGAAGCAGGTTGGTTAGGAAGTTGGTTAAAAAGCAAGTTGGTTAAGAAGTTTGTTAGGAAGCATGTTGGTTGTTCAAAGTAAAATTATTTGGCTTAACCATCTTTACTTATAAAGTGTGGAAAACTAGAAGGGGGGTTGAATAGTTTACCGATTAAAATCTTTTTAACTTGTTAAGTTAGCTTTGAAACTTTCCGTTTGATCAAAGATATATGCACAAACACAAAATATAACATGCAAGTAAATGAAATAAACGATCAAACCACAACACGAGTATTTATCGTGGTTCGGCTACAAGGACTCTTTTTCCTTGCCCTACGTCCACGCCCCGAGTATCCAACTCGAGAGTTTCTTTCACTAGTCAACAAGCTCCTTTCACCGGCGGGGAAAACCTTACACGTCGCTTATACTTTTACCGACACAAAGCTAAATGTCGAGTTCTTTTACAAGGGCACAACCACTCCCGTTAGTTCTTTTACTAGGGTACAACAACTCCCAACACTCTTTGTATTTTGAGGACTAAAATACTAACCGATCACTACTGAAAATACACAATCAAATGAAGTGTAAACTACGCAAGTCTACACAATGCTAAGCTAACAAGTCTTGCAACGTTGTGTTGAATACTTGTTACTTTTAGTAATCTCGTGAATCTCTTTGCTACAAAAAGAAACTTCACATATGAAATATTAAGAGGTTAGATGAAAGAATGAAAGTGTGTGTAAAATGTAATGTCAAGTGATGAGCCAAAATTCAACTTGTGGCTCAATATTTATAGCCAAAACCTTCTGCAGGTCTGGCGGATCAGGCGGACCCCTGAGAAGGGTTCCGCCCGTGTACCTCCAGGGTACCGTCGGGCTTGTAGTTGGTTTTGCAATAAATCTTGCAAACGAAACAAAGTCACATCTCATTACTCTTGCAAACCAAACAATGTCACATCACATAATACCAAGTCAAACACTAAACTTGCAAGCAACATCAAAGTAAGTCAAACACATTTCTTTCCATAAATGTATAATGAAAAAACTTGCCATAAATGGGATGTGACAATTCTATTTTTAGAAAATAAAAGATGTTGTGTTTTATGAAATGTAAAATATAGCAAAAGTCTAGTTTATGCAAGTCTTTAAAACTAAGATTATGTTTTACTTAGAAACTAAAGTTTACATTTGTCATTAACAAAACTTAGCGAAGATCGTAAAATATAAATAACGTTTTTAGGCGATATTTGTATTAACAATCTCCCCCTTTTTGTTGATGACAAAACATAAACATTGTTTTTAAGTAACTCACAAAATCTTGGTTTTTAAGACTTAAAAAATTAATATTAAACTTGTTTTTCTTAAGTTATGAAAATCATATCAAGTTTTGAAAGTTTAATATATTTCTCCCCCTTTTTGTCGAAACAAAAAGAAGAGTGGCGAAGCGGAATAATACCAATGCTCCCCCTTGGTCGATACTCCCCCTAAATGGAGTGCCAAGATGGGAAACATGGATTTTGGACCCTACAAAAAAAAATTGTTAGTTGGTGATATATATAGTCAAGAATGTAGTTACCACACACATTGCAACCACAATGACAACACAAACATGATCAACCAACAATGTACTAAAGTGAGTAGAAAGAAATATCATTCCAAGTAAAATTTTGACTTTTAAAAGTCAAAAGACAAGAAATGAGAACTATTCTTCTACTTCTAAACAAAAACTTAAAAAAATAACCAAGAAAGAAAAATAAAATCCTACTTTCCTAAATTGGGGCAAACGGCCTCTAAGGATTGTCTAGGAGTTGTTTGGGTGGGAAAGAGTATCCAAACGTTCTATGACATGTTGGAATGCAAAACGGGTTTCATTTTGGAATTGGTTAAGCAATGTTTTGATGGTTTCACCCATTTGCTCACAATTTGAGCAAGCATGGGGATGGGTGGGTTGAAATGGGTTGGTTTTGGTTTCTTGGTTTGAGGGTTGGTTGGTTTTTGGTTCTTGGGTGGAGGATGGATTTGGTATTGAGTCAAGCAAGGTGGTTTGAAATTCCATTGCTTGATGAAGGTGTTTCTCAACCATGCTTTGGATTTCCTCATATGAGGGGAAGAAAGTCTCAAAGGTTTGGGCTTGAGAATGTGGTGGATTTGGGTGATCATTGTTTTCAAAGTTTGGTTCTCCATATAGAGGACCATGGATGTCATGGTATATGGGGTGAAACATTAATGGTTTAGGTGGATGGTACACTTGTTGTGGTGGTTGAATGTGGTTAAAAAGGTTATCTTGGTCAAGAATTGACCTTGGTGATTCATTTGCAAAAGTTGGTGGTTGTGTAGGTCTTGGTGGAAGATCATTAAGATCTTGGACAAATGGGTGTGGTGATGTGGGAGGAGACCCAAATAGTTCCATTGGCTCAATTTTGGGTAATGGTGATGGTGATGAAGTTTTGGATGGTTGAGTTGGAGCACTTGGTGGAGTTGGGTCAATAGGTGATTTAGTTGGTGGTGGAGTGAGCTCATTTGGTTCATTGGGTGATGGTGATGGAGATGCAAGCTTCAAAATGTGTTCAGTTTTTATGGGTGATGTGAATTCATCCGAGGATGAGGAGCTTAGGTTGATGGTTTGATTGGACCATAGTGGTTTAACACTAATCCGGGCGGTTTTCCGAATGGGTCTTGATGGTTGAGAGGTGTTTGTTGACTTAGTCATGGTGAAAAATGGTTTATAAGTTTCAGAAATTGTGTTGAGGAAGGTGTGATTCGATGGTGTTTAGGATGGGTTAATTTATAGTGTTGATGGATTATGGAAAGGAGTGTTTGGATTTGATGTTAGTCCATACAAAAATGGAGGTTTCTAATGATTTGGAAAACTAATTGTGGGTTGTCAAATCATGGAAGTCAATCCAATGAAAATGGTGAAGTGAGAAGACAAGTTTTGCACTAAATGCTTAGTGGTTTTGGTGGATTTGTGGTAGTATAAATCTCAGGGATTTCAAGGATCCCTTAAAAGGGTTCCTTCCTTTATGTTTGAGGGGTCCTTGAGGTTGTTATGGCTAAATTTGAATTTTGGCGGGAATTGGTTTTGGTTAAGTTTATGGAAGAAGGAGTATCCTATTATGCTAAACACATTGCAAATAATGGGTTTCTACCTAAAAGGATTGGATTTTGGTGTTTGGATGTTGAATTGGTGAAAATGAAAACAAAAATTCTGTAGGTTGCTGGTGGCACCCTCAGAATACATAGGCGGAACCCATTTGAGGGTGCCGCCTGGTCCGTTGGGCCAATTCTGGAATTCCCAGAATTTACACTGGCGGAACCCAATTTTGGGTACCGCCAGATCTGCCAGACCCAAAAAAGTTGGCAGTCCGCGTTTTTGACCCACGAGACGATTTTCAAAATTTTCGAAAACTCCTAAAATCAAAGAGATAAGGCATTTCTGGTTGGGCAATGCAAAAAATAGACACATAAACATGCATTTCATAGGACTGTGACCTTAAGGTCGAGAATTTCACTATACTTAGTGAAAATATCATAAACTTGAAAATTTGACAACTTGCCAAGAGTTGTCTACCTGCATCAAAGTTAGATACTACATGTTCCAAATTGTATCAAACAATGTAATAACACACAAATTCATCATAAATATTGTTTAAACGACCAAATTTGTTCAAATAGCACCTAGTGCCAAACACTCCTACACACCCGCACTCATTGACGGTCGATCTTGTTCTTGAGCTTTCCAAGGAACCTTCCAAGATTCTTAAACATCCCCTTTGTTTTCTTGAACTCCTCCGACTCATTAGGAATATCCGGAAGTTGAGAAAGGTATTCGAGAGGAGGGAGCCTAGAGTTTAGCAAATTGTCATCTTCACTCATTGAGGAAGACGAAGATGAGGTAGGAGGATGTGGACGTTTTCCTTGGGCTTTGTACACTCTCTTATCACTTAGTGGGACAAAGGTGTGTGGGATGAGAGAGTAGTTAAGGCGAAGACCGTTTGGAGTTGGTGGAATGGGTGAGATAAACCTAAAGAGACGGGTCAAGAGCATTCCATACGGCATAGCCGTTGTGCCATGCACGGGAATGTCGGCCATTCTCTTGGCCATGTAGTAGGCAAGCTTGAAGGGTTGCCTAACGGACAAGGAGTAGAGCATTTAGCAAAGGCAAAGGTTGATATGGTCACGGTTCCCTATTGTGCTAATGACATTGGCTCTAAGGACTTCCTCCCATTTCTTAAATTGAGGTTTAAGTTCGTTCATTTCCATTCCATATGGGTCCTTATCGACCTCATTCCCCGAACGGGTTCTCCTAGTGGTGGTGGTCCTAACAAAGAGGTGGTCACGGAGAACGTCTTTTGAGACAAGGGGTGTGTCATAAGGGTGGATACGGTCTTGGAGGTTGTCAAGAGTTGAGAGGGAGTGCAAGTCGGAATAGAGGCAAGTACCACGGTTTGGAACACCTAGGATTTGAGCAAACTCCTCAAGAGTGAAGGAGTATTGATGACCGCTAACCCTAAAGTTGATAGACATATGACCATAATCATCCGTGGAGAGAACGGAGGATGCATAGAACTCTAGAATGAACCTAGGACAAATAGGCTCGTCGATATTCAAAAGACACTCAAAGTTGATTGTGGCAAAATCGGTGTAAAGGTTTGTGCCTTCTAGGAAACACGGGTCAATGGTTCTACCCTCATGGACATAGTGTTTTTCTAGGGCTTTGAAAACGTTTACTTGATTTGCGGTAAGGCCTTTGGTTTTGTTGTGTTTTGGTAGGTACTTAATGGTGTCCTTGTGGTCGTAGTGGGTTAGAGGAGGCATGATGATTCCTAGAACAACAAAATTTCACATTTTAGTTTACGTAAACCACTATTATAATGTGGAAGTTCTAGTGTGTGCCTATATGAAAACAATGTGGAGGTGCGGTTATCTTGACTCATTTTGATGCTTCAAAATAGTTTTATGCAAGTTTTGTTATAAAACAAAAGATAACCCAAACGCTCCTAGTTCAATGTAGCTTCGTTTGAATGTACCCGAAAATACATATTGGTTATGTATTCCCTTTAGCATTCAAGAGACATTATGCAAGTGATGTTTTAAACATAACGTTTTGATTTTGTATTCTCAATGTGAGACGAAAAAATATTTGTCCTACTTGTGAGAAATTTTTGGAAGGATATGACATGGGGTGTTTTAGCAAACATGTTTATACTAATTAAAGATGCAATTTCTAACTATGGAAAACATGATTAGTTTTATTAAACACCTAATCTAATGCATGAGTTTTTCAAGTTAATGCATAACCCCAAGTTTTTGTTTTTGTGCAAGAAATAGAATTCCTAGACTCAGATCAGGATTGTAATCATGTTTAGAATACTTACAATGATGATTTAGTTGCAATGTAAATGAATGGAAAACCAAGAATTCGTAGGTATGGATGGATGGTAAAGTGAATAGTAGCAGTTTGGAAGTGGTGGTATGAGATAATGGGTGTTTGGTTTAATATAAACAAAGAAAATGATTCTGCAGGTCAACGGACATGGCGGAACCCTGAGTTGGGTTCCGTCCGTTATGGCTGAGGGTTTCGCCGACCCTGCTGAGAAAAATGGTTTTGGATTTGTTTTGATTTTTGTGATTTTTGTCTAATGTCCAGAACTACAATGTAGGTTCCATGAGTCCTAAGCTGATGAGGCGAAAAATGATCCGTTTTTAGGGGGTCATTTAAGCCCGAATCCGAATTTATTTGATCAAATATTGCCCTAAATCGTTCCTTTTGTGATTTTAGGTACTTTGGGAGTGAAATCTGGAAAAGGAAGCAATTCGGACGTTTTTGGAGCATAAAAGTGAAGAAAACGCCAAAGTCTTAATTTTCCATGCTGGGAACAGTGCATGACGGCGTCAAGAGGAAGATTATGACGGCGTCAAGAGTAAAAGTCCATGACGACCCAGAAGAGTTTTGACGGCGTCATGAGGGTAGGGCGTCAAGAGTTAAAGTCGTGACGGCCTGGAAATGTATTGTTCTTGACGGCGTCAAATGTGGATCTAGGCAGTCCGAGGATTGTTTTGGCGGCGAGGTGACGGCGTCACCTATTTGGTCTTGACGCCGTCAGACCCCTTTTTCTATATATAGTTTTCTAATTTTTCACATTTAAAGAGAGAAGTTTTGGGAGAAACCCTAAGTACGATTTTGGTGTAACTTTACAGGTTTTTCAAGGGTTCCAACCCCTTGATACCTTGCATGATTAATCAAGATAAGTGTTCTTCTAATTCAATCAATATGTCTATGTGTTGGTTGTCTATATCATGTTCTTGTCTTAATTCTATCATGCTAGGCTAGATCTCTTTTGTGTTTGCTTAGATCTAATGAAACCTAGATATTGACTATGTGTTGATTACTTGTTTATTCTTGTCTTGGATGAATGATTTATATGTTAGGCTTAAGAAAACTGGCAGATCTCCAATTGGTAACATGCTTGAACGTCATAAGAAACATGAACCAACGCGCACTAGGTCTTTATTGGTTGTATTTAATGCATGAGCCACTGTTTACAATCCCTATAGTTGTGCTGGGCATGGTGTAGGAGGAGATAAGAGCTCATAGAATTGGGGAGTTATGTGTGCCACCCCATGAATGGTATTAAGGAATACGATCCGTCATCCATGCAATTATAACAAGTAATTAACGTGTAAAAGATATCTAGGGAGTAGTGAAATCTAAGTAAACACATTTTCTCCAATTACTGCTCACAACTTTAGTATAAATTAGCTTATTTTCATTTTTAGTATTTTATTTTGATTGCATCTTAGTATTGGGTTAGTTGAATAACAACTAATTCCGCCCACTCTTCCAAAACCCGAGATTTTAACTTACTTTCTAAAAAATATAAAAACACAAAAATAATCATCCCTCACCTTTAGAACTAGTATTTAGGCTTTCTAATCCTAGCGACACTATTCCTAAGCTGAACGATCAATCCCCCGGTACTTGTCACTATACTATACTACAACGATCAGGTACACTGCCTGGTGGGGGTTGTAAGCTTCTCGAGATCCCTCGAGAGGTAAAGCCTGTTGCGATTCCCACGCATCATAAGCCTAGCCTAAGAAGATTAAAAGGTTCACGTTTAAGAGGTTTTGTGAGAATGTCGGCTATGTTATCTTTGAAAGAAACTTTCTCAATTGAGATATTTCCTTTTTGAACGTTGTCACGAAGGAAATGATGACGGATTTCAATATGTTTGGTACGAGCATGTTGAACCGGGTTTTTGCTAAGATCTATGGCACCTTTGTTGTCACAAAGAATTGTGATGTCGTTGAGTTGAATTCCGTAGTCGACAAGAGCTTGCTTCATCCAAAGAGCTTGTTGACATGCCTTTCCGGCCGAAACGTACTCGGCTTCCGTTGTTGAGATAGCAAGAGCCATTTGCTTCTTAGGGAACCATGAGGTGAGACAATGTCCAACAAAAGTACAAATACCACTTGTACTTTTTCTATCGACATAGTCACCGGCATGATCCGAGTCGGCATACACTATGGTGTCTAGTCCCGTTCCTTTGGGATACCATAAACCTAAATGTGTAGTGCCCTTAATATACCTAAAAATCATTTTAACTACTTCGAGATGGGTAGTTTTAGGATCTTCTTGAAAACGAGCACATAGACAAACGCTAAACATAATGTCGGGTCTACTAGCCGTTAGGTAAAGTAGACTACCAATCATACCTCTATATTTAGTGCTATCTACGGATTCACTTTCCTCATCCTTGGTGAGTTTAGTTTCCGTGGACATGGGAGTTTTGATAGGTTTCGAATCTTCTAGTCCAAATTTCTTAAGCATGTCCTTAATATATTTAGATTGGTTAAAGAAGATACCATCTTCTAGTTGTTTGATTTGGAGTCCTAGGAAAAAGGTGAGTTCTCCCATCATACTCATTTCAAACTCGTCATGCATGATTTTTGAGAAATCCACACATAATTCTTGACAAGTTGATCCGAATATAATGTCATCAACATAGATTTGGACTATGATAATATGTGAATCTTTCTTCTTAGTGAAGAGAGTATTATCAACTAAGCCCATGGTATACTTATGGTCAACTAGGAATGTTTTAAGTCGATCATACCATGCTTTTGGAGCTTGCTTAAGTCCGTAAAGAGCCTTTTTAAGTTTGTAAACATGATTTGGTTTTTCAAAATCGATGAAGCCCGGTGGTTGAGCAACATACACTTCTTCATTAATGACTCCGTTTAGAAATGCACTTTTGACATCCATTTGAAAGAGTTTAAAATTGTGTGCACATGCATATGCAAGTAAGATTCTAATTGACTCGAGCCTAGCAACCGGAGCAAAAGTTTCATCGTAGTCAATGCCTTCTTGTTGGTTATAACCTTGTGCAACTAGCCTAGCTTTGTTTCTAGACACAATTCCATTTTCATCCATTTTATTACGAAATACCCATTTTGTTCCAATTATAGTTTGACTCTTTGGTTGAGGAACTAATGTCCATACATCATTCCTAACAAATTGGTTTAACTCTTCTTGCATTGCAATTACCCAAGACTCATCTTTAATTGCTTCATTAATATTTTTAGGTTCAATGGTTGACACGAATCAAAAGTAGTTGCTTTCATTTTGAACTTTTGACCTTAGTGTTCTTTCGTTAATGTTGTCAATGACACTATCTAATGGATGACTTTTAGATTCTTTGATATTGACAATTTCTTTGTTAAATAATTCATCTTCTTTGTCATCACTTAAAATTTCTTGATTTTCTATTGCTTGGCTTTCAACTAAGTCATCATCTACCAAAGGTGATGTCTTAGAGGGAGGTGGACTCTCGTCAAATGTTACGTTCAACGATTCCTCGACTCTTAAGGTTTCTTTGTTCAAAACAATGTATGATTTACTATTTTGTGAATATCCAAGAAATAAACCTTCATAAGACTTTGGGTCAAATTTGGTGAGATAATCCTTGGTGTTAAGAATGAAACATTTACTCCCAAACACTCTAAAGTATCCTAATGTAGGCTTTTTACCTTTATATAGTTCATAAGGGGTTTTATTCAAAAATGGTCTAATTAGGACTCGATTTAAAATGTACGTTGAAGTGTCGACGGCATTACACCAAAACTTTTGTGGAATGTTTTGTTCATTAAGCATTGTTCTACTCATCTCTTGCAATGTCCGGTTTTTACGTTCTACTACACCATTAGATTGAGGAGTACGTGGAGCCAAAAAGTTATGAGTTATTCCATTATTATCACAAAAGTTACCAAATTGAAATTCATTATCAAATTCACGACCGTGATCCGTTCTAATAGACACAATATTAGACCCTACTTGATTTTGAATTTTCTTACTTAGAATTTCAAATTTATCAAAAGCTTCATTTTTACTTTTCAAAAATTTTGTCCAAGTATATCTTGAGTAATCATCAACTATGACCAAAGTGTAGAAGTTACCTCCATAACTTTGTATAGCGGATGGACCAAATAAATCCATATGCAAAAGTTCTAGACATCTAGATGTAGAAACCAAGTTTTTAGCCTTATGGCTATTATGGACTTGTTTACCGACTTTGCAAGCATCACAAAAGTGTTGGTCATATTTCAACTTGGGTAGGTTTTGAACTAAGTCTTTGGAGGAGAGGTTTTGTATTAGTCTCATGTTAGCGTGTCCTAAACGTCTATGCCATAAAGTTGAAGATTCATCTAATGAGGTAAGACAAAGTTTGTCTCTAGATGTTGGATCCATCTTCATGACATATACGTTGTTCTTAAGGACACCTTTGGCTATGGTTATACCATCTTTAAGTATTTTACTTCCGTTTTCACTAAAAAGAACATTATACTTATTACGACAAAGTTGACTAATACTAAGGAGATTAAAACCTAAGTTATCAACATGAGCTACATCATCTATAAACAGGGAGTCATGAGAGATTGTACCTTTTCCGATGATTTTGCTCTTAGCATTACTACCAAACGTAACATTACCTCCGTCACATTTGTGATAAGAAGTGAAGAGGCTTTTGTTACCCGTCATATGCCTTGAACAACCGCTATCTTTAATCCATTCATCCGGTTCCAAACAAACTTTGAGGCACACCTATTTTATGAAAAACACTCAAACATTTGGTCCCCAATTTCTCATGGGTCCATTTTGGTTAAACATGCCATTAATTTGTTCCAAGTATGAAAATAGAGCATAAGGGTTCCATGGCATGTGGTTTGGTGTTTGGTAATGTCTAGGAGTGTTTTGGTTCCAAACATGTTGGTAGTTTGGTCGAGCGTTGAAGTTGCTCTTTGGAAAGGGGCGTTTGGGAATTGGAGTCTTAGGTCTTGGTTGAGTAGTTTTAGCTCTAAATTCATTTTTACTAAATCCTACTCCAGTTTTAAACACAGGTTTTGTTCCACTTTTGTATGTAACTTTAACAAATTTTGAATGATCCGAAGTGGATGAGGTTACTACTGCAGCAGGCCTGGCGGAACCTTCGGGACCAACGGGCGGAACCCTAAATTGGGTTTCGCCTGATCCGCAGACTGCTGTAGCAATTTTATTTGTTTCTCGTGCAATCTTTTCTTGTTTCATTTGACCCATTGAAGTTTCTATTTTCGTAAATCCTAGTCCTGTTTTATCAAAGGGTGACTTTTGAAGTTTCATAATTTCATCCGCACAAGAAATGCTCTTATTGAACTTCTTAAACTTTGTGGTTTGTTTTATTAGATTATTTTGAGTAATTTTGAGTTTCTCAACTTCTAGTTTAAGCTCTTCACATGATTTGCAAGGTGTGTCAATACCTTTACTCTTTTCTAATCTCTTAGCTTTTTCTTTTAACTCATAAACTTCATTTTCTAAAAACTCCTTTTTAGTTTTCAAAAATTTATTTTTGTTTATGATTTTTAAGCTTAATTCACAAAGTTTGTTATATTCTTTTTGTAAAGTGTCATCATCAATAGACGAGTAAGATGAGTCGGATAATACCTCATTTGAGTTGTGAGCCATGAGAGCAATATCGTCATTCTTTGGCTCATCGTCATCTCCTTCATAGTCACTCCAAGCACCACCCACGAAAGCTTGTTGAGGTTTGCTCTTGGGTGGTTTTGGACATTCTCCTACAAGATGACTTGTGTCTCCACACCTATAGCATTTTCTTTCAACCTTTCCTTTCCTATCATCACGATCTTTTCGGAAAGTTTTCTTGTCATCTTTAGGTTGCCTTACAAATTTTCCTCTTCTACGAAAGAACTTCTTGAAGTCTCTAACGGCCATAGCATATTCCTCATCATCACTAACCGAAGTAGATTCTTCATCATCACTTGATTGGACTCTAGCTTTCAAGGCAATGGACTTAACTTTTTATTTCTTGCCTCTAACTAGTTCTGAATCTTTTTCCATTACCATTTCGTGAACTTTGAGGTTTCCAATTAGCTCATCAAGTGACATGCTTGAAAGATCTTTGGATTCTTCAATTGCCGTCACCTTTGCTCTCCACTTCGGATGGAGTGCTCTAAGAAATTTCCTGACAAAGTTCTTACTACAAAAAGATTCGTCAAGTGCTTTAAGTGAAGTAATAATAGTATTAAACCTAGCAAAAGCATTACCAATAATCTCATCTTCGGAAATAACAAATTGTTCATATTGTTGAACAAGAAGATCAATTTTGTTATCTTTAACTTGTGAGTTTCCTTGATGAGTGACAATTAAAGATTGTCATATATCTTTGGCGGTTTTACACAAAAAGACTCTTTCATATTCTTTCTTAGGCAAAGCGTTGTAAAGCATCATTTTAGCTTCATTATTTTTACCTATTAATTTATTTTGATCATCATCTTTGATGTTAGTAACTACGTTATCACCATCAATAATTATATACCACAAATCTATATCTTTAAATTTCACGTAAGTTTCAAAACGGTTTTTCCAATATATAAAACCATTTGCTTCAAAGAGTGGTGGTCTTTGCATAGATTGCCCTTCTTTGTAATTTTCAAAATCCATGGATCGTTTCAAGTTTTAAAACACAATATATTTTAAAAGCTTGAGTAACGTAGCTCTTGATGCCAATTGTGGAAAACTAGAAGGGGGGCTGAATAGTTTACCGATTAAAATCTTTTTAACTTGTTAAGTTAGCTTTGAAACTTTTCGTTTGATCAAAGATATATGCACAAACACAAAATATAACATGCAAGTAAATGAAAGAAACGATCAAACCACAACACGAGTATTTATCGTGGTTCGGCTACAAGGACTCTTTTTCCTTGCCCTACGTCCACGCCCCGAGTATCCAACTCGAGAGTTTCTTTCACTAGTCAACAAGCTCCTTTCACCGGCGGAGAAAACCTTACACATCGCTTATACTTTTACCGACACAAAGCTAAATGTCGAGTTCTTTTACAAGGGCACAACCACTCCCGTTAGTTCTTTTACTAGGGTACAACAACTCCCAACACTCTTTGTATTTTGAGGACTAAAATACTAACCGATCACTACTGAAAATACACAATCAAATGAAGTGTAAACTACACAAGTCTACACAATGCTAAGCTAACAAGTCTTGCAACGTTGTGTTGAATACTTCTTACTTTTAGTAATCTCGTGAATCTCTTTGCTACAAAAAGAAACCTCACATATGAAATGTTAAGAGGTTAGATGAAAGAATGAAAGTGTGTATAAAATGTAATGTCAAGTGATGAGCCAAAATTCAACTTGTGGCTCAATATTTATAGCCAAAACCTTCTGCAGGTCTGGCGGATCAGGCGGACCCCTGAGAAGGGTTCCACCCGTGTACCTCCAGGGTACCGCCGGGCTAGCAGTTGGTTTTGCAATAAATCTTGCAAACCAAACAAAGTCACATCTCATTACTCTTGCAAACCAAACAATGTCAAATCACATAATATCAAGTCAAACACTAAACTTGCAAGCAACATCAAAGAAAGTCAAACACATTTCTTTCCATAAATGTATAATGACAAAACTTGCCATAAATGTGATGTGACAATTCTATTTTTAGAAAATAAAAGATGTTGTGTTTTATGAAATGTAAAATGTAGCAAAAGTCTAGTTTATGCAAGTCTTTAAAACTAAGATTATGTTTTACTTAGAAACTAAAGTTTACATTTGTCATTAACAAAACTTAGCGAAGATCGTAAAATATAAATAACGTTTTTAGGCGATATTTGTATTAACAATCTCCCACTTTTTGTTGATGACAAAACATAAACATTGTTTTTAAGTAACTCACAAAATCTTGGTTTTTAAGACTTAAAAAATTAATATTAAACTTGTTTTTCTTAAGTTATGAAAATCATATTAAGTTTTGAAAGTTTAATATATTTCTCCCCCTTTTTGTCGAAACAAAAAGAAGAGTGGCGAAGCGAAATAATACCGATGCTCCCCCTTGGTCGATACTCCCCCTAAATGGAGTGGCAAGATGAGAAACATGGATTTTGGACCCTACAAAAAAAATTGTTAGTTGGTGATATATATAGTCAAGAATGTAGTTACAACACACATTGCAACCACAATGACAACACAAACATGATCAACCAACAATGTACTAAAGTGAGTAGAAAGAAATATCATTCCAAGTAAAATTTTGACTTTTAAAAGTCAAAAGACAAGAAATGAGAACTATTCTTCTACTTCTAAACAAAATCTTAAAAAAATAACCAAGAAAGAAAAATAAAATCCTACTTTCCTAAATTGGGGCAAACGGCCTCTAAGGATTGTCTAGGAGTTGTTTGGGTGGGAAAGAGTATCCAAACGTTCTATGACGTGTTGGAATGCAAAACGGGTTTCATTTTGGAATTGGTTAAGCAATGTTTTGATGGTTTCACCAATTTGCTCACAATTTGAGCAAGCATGGGGATGAGTGGGTAGAAATGGGTTGGTTTTTGTTTCTTGGTTTGAGGGTTGGTTGGTTTTTGGTTCTTGGGTGGAGGATGGATTTGGTATTGATTCAAGCAAGGTGGTTTGAAATTCCATTGCTTGATGAAGGTGGTTTGAAATTCCATTTCTGGTGGAGTGGTTAAAACTGTTAAAGTTAAATCTGCTGATAATGTGGTAGATATCTTTAATTGCATATCTTAATTGATAAATAAATAGATAGCATGATTATTAGAAACTTATTGCTTATTTCAATTATTTCTATATCACTCTCTACATTCATGAATAGTATGTCCTATATTGCCTCAAAGAGTTGAACTTACTTGAATCCAAATCCAAAAACACAACCTTTTTGAAGATTTTCTGCCAAAACCCCATTTCTAGAATTCTGGGAATCACCAGATGGGCGGCCCCCTTAATTATTTAAGGTGGCCCCCTTAATGATTAAGGGGACCGACCATCTGATGGTCGGGGATACTGTTTTCTTTATCACTTTTTGACCCACTTCAGCCTATACTTCCCAAAATTCACAAACATATTTTGTCCCATGTTATCCTTCAAAATTTACCTTCCTAAACCACATTTCTCATACACTATAAATACCCTCTTCCCATCATTAATGCCATCACACCCAAACATGTCATCTCCCAACAACCAAAAACCTAAGATTTCAAGAACCGCAAGGATCTCCGTCAAACCCGTTTGGAGGAGGAAACTTGATTCTTGTCATAACTCAAGTGATGTTGTTCCAAGTCAACCAACTACTAAACCTCAAACCCACAACATTGATTCATCTCACAACCTATCACCCACTCATTCCCTCATTCATGCTTCTTCTTATGATGAGCATGCTCAATCCCAAAACATCAATCCCAATCTTTCAATCAATACTTCACATGTTGCTCATTCAACAAATACATCACCCACTCATGAAGAACCTCTCCCACACATTTCATGTTTTCATGACTATCCAAGCTCAACCATGTCTCCACCACCAAGAGTACCACCACCACATCCTACAACTTCACATGCCACTCCCATGTTGCATGTTCAAACTTTCACCCAAGACAACTATCAAACTCCACCACCATCACCTTCCTCCGAACACTTGAAGTTCGTCGAGGAGCTAAAAGAGGCACATGAGCTTAGTGCTCTTTTAGCATTACATCTTGCTCAACGCAATTTGGATCCACCACAATCAAGCTCACCATCATCACCACATAACAAAAACCAAATTGAGAAGCATGTTAACAATTGCCCTTGTTGCATCTTCCTTCAACAACAAACCATTGCATTGAATGAGCACTTCACTTGAATTGAGTATCTTCTTACAAGATCTCAACAAACATCATCACTTGAACAACATCAAAACTCTCTACCAACAAACCCAACTTCAATTCCACCACCTCCAAGCTCCACATCTCCAAACTCACCAACATCCATGCAACCAAAAGTTTACCTCCACTAAACCACCAAGCATTTTATATGCTTATGTTTCTTATTTTCAAATAAGACTCCTCAACCATTCTGGGATTCAAGAAAGTTTGGTGACACTCCTTGTTGGCACATTAGGATGTTCTACTTTGTTTGTAATTCTATTTTTATGGCCTTTGTAACAATGATTATGGGTTGACATAATCATTTTCTATTATTTAATGATTTAATATATGTTTCGAATTATCCTTGCCATGCTTACTAGTTGTTGATGTTATGATATATGTGTTTGCTTGTGCCATGCTTGTGCTTCTAATATTTTTCTTGCAAGAATTCCATTACTTGAACCCTTGGTGCCCTCAAACGAGGGGGAGCATACATCAAGGGGGAGTTTTCTACCCGTTTAAACTTCTCTCACGAAGCTTACTCGGCCTAACCTTTTTGATTCTACTAAAACGGGGAGAAGTGAATGTAAACTTACTAAATACTTGTCTAAAAATTAATTTTTGGATTTAATAAGTTTAGGTTTTGTAATCATCAAAAAGGGGGAGATTGTTGATATAAATAATTGACTAAAAACATTATTCATATCTTTCGATATCTCTATGTTTTGATAATCACAAAACTTAAACTCATCAAACCAAATATTATGACGTAAACAAGTATTTATGAATAAACAAAGTGTTTAGTGCAATTTATGATCAAAGGGGTATTTAATTAACTAATACAAAGTTTATTTAATTATATAAACATATTATATTTTTGAAAAACACTTTTGGTAATTAAGAAAAATGTTCTATTCATACTAAATATATGAATTCAAATTTTTAACCAAAATCAGTTAGTTTTTCACCAAATAAACTTTCCCCACTAAAAGACAAAGAATCTGGCCGTTTCAGCTGGGCGGCCCCCTTAATTATAAAGGGCGGTCCCCTTAATTTTAAGGGGGCCGGCCATGATTTAAGGGGACCGGCCACGCTCCTCTGTCAGAATCTGTTGCCTATAAATACCACCTTAAACCTGGATTTTTTTGCTCACCTTTTTGCACTAAAACTTTCTGATTCAAACCTCCATTTCAATTCTAAAATCCTTTGATCATACAATTCATAAGCCTTTGTTTCCAAGTGATCCAAAGCCTCATTCTTTCAAGTGCAAAGAGAAGAATACTCCTACTTATCAAGACTAGGAGTATTACAACTTAGTATCATCTTGCTATCTAAGTTGTTTATTTAGTTCATCTTGTATATCATTTTCTTCTTTGTGAACATTGTGTATACATTGGTTAGATAAATTTAGATATAGGATCTAGATTCATTGAAGGTGTGAAGTTGTACTAGTTGTGAAGAAGTAGAGGTGGATAGGATTTGGGTTAGAAGAAATAAGTTGTAATTGCATATTGAAGTGGAGATAGTTGTGAAGACAAAGAAGTTGAAGCTTTGAAGTTGAAAAGACCTTGAAGCCTAGAAGTTGTGAAGTAGTACCTATCTTGGGGTAGTGGATAGGACTTAGTAGTCAAGGTGTGAAGAAACAAGTGGCGTGAAGAAAAAGAGTTAGGAAGTATTAAGTTGTGAAGAAGCTAGGAGCAAAGTAGAAAGTTGTGAAGAAATTTGAAGTGTAGAAGATTGGTGTGTAGAAGATAGGTGTGAAGAAGATTGGTGTGAAGAAGTTGTGATTGTGGTGTGACATTGTTGTGGTGTGCTAATTGGTGTGTAAGGTTTTCTCCGCCATAAAGGAGGTTTTTTATCTAGTGAAGTAAACTCTCGAGTAGGTGACTCGGGGAGTGGAGTAGGGCAAGGAAGGTGTCCTTGTAGCCGAACCACTATAAATCCTTTGTCTCTCGGTTTGATCTTTCCATCTCTCACTCTTTGATTAATTACTTACTTGCATATCATTCATAGTTACAATTGCTTGTGTGGTGCGTATGTTGATTTCACATAAAGATCAAACAAAAATTCATTCATAAAACTAATTTTACAAAAACCAACCAAGTGCATAATTTTATATCAAAACACTTATACATACATATGCTTACATAAGACATAAGAAATTGTATATTCTTTCCAAACATTATACATAAGTATTGCTTATACAAAATCATAAATTAACTTGTATCTACGTTTGTGCATTAAAGTGATTTGAAATTTTTGACAAATCTTAAAAGCCAAGTTTTACAAAACAAATAAAACGAAAAAGACGTAAAACTATTCAACCCCCCCCCCCCCCTTCTAGTTTTCCACAATTGGTATCAGAGCCACGTCTAGCAAGATTTTTAAAATATATTGTATTTTAAAACTTGTAACGATCTATGGAATTTGAAAAATATCTAGAAGAGGAATTTACGCAAAAACCACCATTATTTGAAAATGATCATTTTCTTGAATGGAAGACTAAATTTGAAAATTATGTGAAATCAATAGATCTTGATCTTTGGCATATCATTTCAATTGGTGATCTTAAAACAACCAAAATGGATTTTGAAAATCAATATAATAATCTTCAAACTAATATTGATAAAAACACTAAAGCCAAATTACTTATTCTCAAAACTCTACCAAAAGTTAAATATGAAAGATTATTTCGTTGTAAAACGGCAAATGATATTTGGAAATGTCTTTTAAAAATTCACCAAGAGAAATGTAAAACCAAAGATGATAAACTTGATATTGCACAAGAAATAGTCAATCTAGAAAATTTAGTAAATAAATATTTAGTTGAATTAAACACATGTACTACTAGTTCAAATGTGATCATTGAAGGTATCTACAACGAAGAATACATGAGCCAAATCCGAAGAAAGAGCGTGAATAAATTATGGTGCAACAAGTGCAAAGAAAACGATGATAATACGGCTTATGAGAATATTCAAACAAATGAGAACACAAGTATTGATGGCAAGAACTACATGTTTCTAGATCCAAGTGAAACTACAAACAAAACATGGAGCGACATGGAAAATGGAATTGATCACCGTATAGCATGTCAAGAATGTACAACTACAAAGAAGGTACAATCCAAAACTAAACATTTTTGCTATGATCAATTTATATTAGAATTTTTAAAAATGGAAAACAACCTCAAACATTTTTGCAACATTGACTCAAAATTTATTTTTAAGAACGAATTTTCAACATCCGCTGAAAACAACTTTGAAAAAGAAACCATTTTAGAAGATAAAATGTCTAGACTTGAAAGTAATATTGAAATCGATCTTGAATGTAAAAAATGTCGAGACTACAAACATGAAATTAAAATGGAAAATGAAAAAGCAAAAACATTGGCAAAATTTGAAAATAGTTCTAAATCTTTAAAATATCTTCTCGACATTCAAAAGCCATTTTATGATAAAACCGGGTTAGGATTTATCGTAAATGATCCTTCAACAAATGTATCAAAACAAATAAAATTTGTTAAATCTAGTGAATAAATTTAGGACTAATACTATTAACATTCATTACTTATTATTCTAGTCAAGAAAATCATTGTTTGTTGATTAAAACAAACTATTGATGAATTCTGGTACTTATGAACGACATCCCATCATGTGCATTCAAATGCAATGGATGTTCTCATCTAACCAACTAGGACCCATGAGAATCTGAGTACCAAGCTGTTTATCATGTTTAGGTAATTATCGAATGAAGAGTCTATTACGTGTTGATTTACTCATCTCGCTCTATTACCTTTGACGGATATTGGTCTCTATCACGTTGTTTCACATTCTGCAAATGTTTCGCCTTTGACGTTGTTGCGGGAATATTCTTGTCTCGGCTTTTTGCTCTTCACTCTTGGAGTATTGGATATTACTTGGCTACTTCGACTTGTTGTGGACTAACTCTTATGATTTCTTCTATCACCGTCATGCCCACTCTTTTTGAAAAGCTGGACCTGAGATAAGTTTTCTTTTCAAAAACTTGTCAATGTTACATTATATTTTAGATTGTTTTAATTAGTATGTGAATACGATTTAACTGATAAATTGCCATGCTTTTAGATTATCAACACTAATATATACATGTATGATATTAGCATTATTAACCCTCTTGTGGTTTAGTCTATTATCACTTTTCTTAATCTTCTATGATCTATAGTAGAACCCTTCCACTTAAGCTATATGATCTTACTAGTTGCATAAATAGATGCATTATAATTGATATTTGTTTGCAACTTGATATTATGATGTTCTTTGTATACATATATATATATATATATATATATATATATATATATATATATATATATATATATATATATATATATATACATATGTCTATCTTGTATCCATGAACTATTTACCTTGCACCTTCCTGTCCCATTGCATTTAGATCATAAGTATCTATCATTTCACTTTAATATCTTTAGGTGTCACTAAGGATGATTATGTGTGACAATGGGCTTAAGTGATTCTCTTGAAGCATGACAAGCTTCCATTTCAAATCCTTCACTTGCAACTTCTTGATTATCATGATCAAAACATCATGTTTAAAACTTCTCTCTTTTTGAATGAAATATATTTTTTTTTTAACTAAAACTTCTTTCATAACCATTACTTTAAATCAAAAACAAGATTGAAATATTTTTTTTTGTCTTGTTTTTCTTCACATTATGAAACAAAATTCAATCTACGTTATTGTAATGCACACTTAAATTTACTTCAAAACATTGTTGAATAAAACTAAAAACGTTTTGCTTAAAACACATTTAACTTTCTCACATGTGTCATACATCTCTATTGGAAATGACATTCAAAATTTAATCAAATCATTTCATGAGAATCATGACTTGCCCATATGGATCTTGTTTGTAACAAGTCTTGAAGTCCATATAATCATATCCACCTATTTGTTTATTGTTAACAATCATCAACATGTTTGTTCTAGGCTAAATGTTATCATTTTCATATAATTGCACATTTAGTTTATTTGCCTTATTGCCTCCTTAATTGCATATCTTAATTGATAAGTAAATAGATAGCATGATTATTAGAAACTTATTGCTTGTTTCAATTATTTCTATATCACTCTCTACATTCATGAATAGTATGTCCTATATTGCCTCAAAGAGTTGAACTTACTTGAATCCAAATCCAAAAACACAACCTTTTTGAAGATTTTCTGCCAAAAACCCATTTCTGGCATTCTGGGAATCACCAGATGGGCGGCCCCCTTAATTATATAAGGCGGCCCCCTTAATGATTAAGGGGACCGGCCCCTAATTAAGGGGACCGGCCATCTGATGGTCGGGGATACTGTTTTCTTTATCACTTTTTGACCCACTTCAGCCTATACTTCCCAAAATTCACAAACATACTTTGTCCCATGTTATCCCTCAAAATTTACCTTCCTAAACCACATTTCTCATACACTATAAATACCCTCTTCCCATCATTAATGCCATCACACCCAAACATGTCATCTCCCAACAACCAAAAACCTAAGATTTCAAGAACCGCAAGGATCTCCGTCAAACCCGTTTGGAGGAGGAAACTTGATTCTTGTCATAACTCAAGTGATGTTGTTCCAAGTCAACCAACTACTAAACCTCAAACCCACAACATTGATTCATCTCACAACCTATCACCCACTCATTCCCTCATTCATGCTTCTTCTTATGATGAGCATGCTCAATCCCAAAACATCAATCCCAATCTTTCAATCAATACTTCACATGTTGCTCATTCAACAAATACATCACCCACTCATGAAGAACCTCTCCCACACATTTCATGTTTTCATGACTATCCAAGCTCAACCATGTCTCCACCACCAAGAGTACCACCACCACATCCTACAACTTCACATGCCACTCCCATGTTGCATGTTCAAACTTTCACCCAAGACAACTATCAAACTCCACCACCATCACCTTCCTCCGAACACTTGAAGTTCGTCGAGGAGCTAAAAGAGGCACATGAGCTTAGTGCTCTTTTAGCATTACATCTCGCTCAACGCAATTTGGATCCACCACAATCAAGCTCACCATCATCACCACATAACAAAAACCAAATTGAGAAGCATGTTAACAATTGCCCTTGTTGCATCTTCCTTCAACAACAAACCATTGCATTGAATGAGCACTTCACTTGAATTGAGTATCTTCTTACAAGATCTCAACAAACATCATCACTTGAACAACATCAAAACTCTCTACCAACAAACCCAACTTCAATTCCACCACCTCCAAGCTCCACATCTCCAAACTCACCAACATCCATGCAACCAAAAGTTTACCTCCACTAAACCACCAAGCATTTTATATGCTTATGTTTCTCATTTTCAAATAAGACTCCTCAACCATTTTGGGATTCAAGAAAGTTTGGTGACACTCCTTGTTGGCACATTAGGATGTTCTACTTTGTTTGTAATTCTATTTTTATGGCCTTTGTAACAATGATTATGGGTTGACATAATTATTTTCTATTATTTAATGATTTAATATATGTTTCGAATTATCCTTGCCATGCTTACTAGTTGTTGATGTTATGATATATGTGTTTGCTTGTGCCATGCTTGTGCTTCTAATATTTTTCTTGCAAGAATTCCATTACTCGAACCCTTGGTGCCCTCAAACGAGGGGGAGCATACATCAAGGGGGAGTTTTCTACCCGTTTAAACTTCTCTCACGAAGCTTACTCGGCCTAACCTTTTTGATTCTACAAAAAGGGGGAGAAGTGAATGTAAACTTACTAAATACTTGTCTAAAAATTAATTTTTGGATTGAATAAGTTTAGGTTTTATAATCATCAAAAAGGGGGAGATTGTTGATATAAATAATTGACTAAAAACATTATTCATATATTTCGATATCTCTATGTTTTGATAATCACAAAACTTAAACTCATCAAACCAAATATTATGACGTAAACAAGTATTTATGAATAAACAAAGTGTTTAGTGCAATTTATGATCAAAGGGTTATTTAATTAACTAATACAAAGTTTATTTAATTATATAAACATATTATATTTTTGAAAAACACTTTTGGTAATTAAGAAAAATATTTTATTCATACTAAATATATGAATTCAAATTTTTAACCAAAATCAGTTAGTTTTTCACCAAATAAACTTTCCCCACTAAAAGACAAAGAATCTGGCCGTTTCAGCTGGGCGGCCCCCTTAATTATAAAGGGCGGTCCCCTTAATTTTAAGGGGGCCGGCCATGATTTAAGGGGACCGGCACGCTCCTCTGTCAGAATCTGTTGCCTATAAATACCACCTTAAACCTGGATTTTTTTCCTCACCTTTTTGCACTAAAACTTTCTGATTCAAACCTCCATTTCAATTCTAAAATCCTTTGATCATACAATTCATAAGCCTTTGTTTCCAAGTGATCCAAAGCGTCATTCTTTCAAGTGTAAAGAGAAGAATACTCCTACTTATCAAGACTAGGAGTATTACAACTTAGTATCATCTTGCTATCTAAGTTGTTTATTTAGTTCATCTTGTATATCATTTTCTTCTTTGTGAACATTGTGTATACATTGGTTAGATAAATTTAGATATAGGATCTAGATCCATTGAAGGTGTGAAGTTGTACTAGTTGTGAAGAAGTAGAGGTGGATAGGATTTGGGTTAGAAGAAATAAGTTGTAATTGCATATTGAAGTGGAGATAGTTGTGAAGACAAAGAAGTTGAAGCTTTGAAGTTGAAAAGACCTTGAAGCCTAGAAGTTGTGAAGTAGTACCTATCTTGGGGTAGTGGATAGGACTTAGTAGTCAAGGTGTGAAGAAACAAGTGGCGTGAAGAAAAAGAGTTAGGAAGTATTAAGTTGTGAAGAAGCTAGGAGCAAAGTAGAAAGTTGTGAAGAAATTTGAAGTGTAGAAGATTGGTGTGTAGAAGATAGGTGTGAAGAAGATTGGTGTGAAGAAGTTGTGTTGAAGTTGTGATTGTGGTGTGACATTGTTGTGGTGTGCTAATTGGTGTGTAAGGTTTTCTCCGCCATAAAGGAGGTTTTTTATCTATTGAAGAAAACTCTTGAGTAGGTGACTCGGGGAGTGGAGTAGGGCAAGGAAGGTGTCCTTGTAGCCGAACCACTATATATCCTTTGTCTCTCGGTTTGATCTTTCCATCTCTCACTCTTTGATTAATTACTTACTTGCATATCATTCATAGTTACAATTGCTTGTGTGGTGCGTATGTTGATTTCACATAAAGATGAAACAAAAATTCATTCATAAAACTAATTTTACAAAAACCAACCAAGTGCATAATTTTATATCAAAACACTTATACATACATATGCTTACATAAGACATAAGAAATTGTATATTCTTTCCAAACATTATACATAAGTATTGCTTATACAAAATCATAAATTAACTTGTATCTACATTTGTGCATTAAAGTGATTTGAAAATTTTGACAAATCTTAAAAGCCAAGTTTTACAAAACAAATAAAACGAAAAAGACGTAAAACTATTCAACCCCCCCCCTTCTAGTTTTCCACAGTGATAGACTGATGTTGTGAATAAAGTAAGTGGGGAGGTTGGTTGAATTTTGTTCAAAAGGCTAATCTAAGCCTTGTAGTCTTGACTTGGTGTTTGACCAAGTATAGGGACTTGTTTGTAATTAAGGTAAACTTCTTTGTTTGTTTTTTTCTATTGTTTTGTATATGCATGGACTGGATGTGTAGTTGAGCTAAAGTAGAAGGGCTAAATGTGTTCAAGATGTAAAGACTATTTTAGGCAGCTATTTATAGACCATTATAGCTTTAGGGTTTTTTAGTTGCAATCTTATCTCTCTGTGTATTCATATACTTCTCTGTGTTGAGAAGTGATTTATAGTTGTTGTAATTCTTTCTTTCTTTCTTTTGTAATTGTTTTAAACTCAAAACTAGATATTATATTTGAAGTGATAGTCTGATGTTGTGAATAAAATAAGTGGGAGGTTGGTTGAATTCATAATCAAGGTGTTTTGAGTGATCTTTGCATACTTTTCCACATGGTATCAGAGTGATGTTGGCTTTCATGCAAAGATCATTCGGTTAATTTTTTTTAAAATTAGGGTTTCAAAATTAATTTGGGGTTTTCAAAATTAAGACCTGATCTATGTAGATCTTGTTGTTAATCGTTTTTTGAGTGATTGAATCTTGATTTTTGGGGTTCAATTTCTGGGTAATTAGAGATCCTAATTTTTAGGGTTTTTGGAAATTTGGGGATTTTTGATTCTTGATGTTTGGGAGTGATTAACAAGTGTTAATCAGTTGTGATCTTTTTCAGATCGTGTGATCTGTTGGTTGATCGTTGTTTACTTTAAATTAGGGTTTTATGTATCAAACCCTAATTCAGGGGTTTTGGTTTCTTTTGATAAGATTGATTTAATCAGTTATATTGTATTAGATATTTGTTGGTTTCTTAATACAACTTATCTATTATTGATCTTTTCTTGTTTTTGTTTAGGTTCTTGGTGCTATTCCGCTGTGATGATTGGATTCTTGATCTTCTTGATCAATTGTTTGCTTGGCTTTGCGTGTTGTAACACCTCTCACACTCTCTCTTAGGATATTTTTTAGTCTTTGTAGAATTGCATGAGACGAAGTTTAGGTTCAAGGGATTGTTTGTGTAGGAGTTGATTGTGTTGTTTGGGATTACTTGTGCTTGCTGGTGATATAAGGAGTATTTGTTTTTTTTTTGTTTTTTTTTTTTTTTTTTTTTTTTGGTTTTCTTTTTTATTCATTCTCATGGCTGTGGGTAATGATGTGTTTTTTTAGGTCTATAACAAACTACCAAGTTTTAAATTTATTTATTGCCGAACTAACCTATAGACTCTAAACACTAACGAGCAGTGTACCCAATCAATGTAGATAGTTTCTATGTAAGCAAGGGTCGTTCACTAGGAGCGAAGCTAAAGTGATCTAATGGTATTCTAATTACTAAACTAGAAAACAAGTAAATATTTTTAGGGTTTTAGCCTGAGAGGCTATCACGATTTTAGTTGTTTTAATTAAACTAATGACAAGTAAATAAATACTAAACTAAAGATAGGCGAAGTAAAGATAGATGAAGATAGACAGGAAGAATGGATTAGCCAAGCCTAATCCATCTATTAATTATATATGCTTATGTCTACTTGTTTTAATTCATTCAATTGTTTATTCGCCAATCCGATTATTAACCCTGTCACGATTAAATAGCCTACCATCTTGGTGGGAAAGAGGATAAGATCATAGTGACCTATCTAGCATCAATACTAACTTATTGCTTTAAACCATCTAACCTAGTTCGATATTACACGCTACTAGTCCTATTAGGTTGTAGACACGTTCCGTTTATGCCAAACAATGATTCCTAATAGAGATACAAGTTAATACACATATAACTCAACAAAAGTAACCACAATTGTAGTAAGTTAAATCACATCAATTAAAGTTATATGGATCATAATCTAGTTACATAGACTTCTACTAGTTATAAGCAATAAACAAGTTTTTAACGACAAGCACCCAATCCAATAACAAAGTAAATCAAATCAACACAATCATATAAACTAATAAAAATTCATAAACTTGGCTAACACCTAAGGGTGTTAGCCCATAATCTCAGCAAAAGATAGTGCATACATTACAATTAAACATAACGAATTCATGGACAAAATACTTATGCTAACCGAATGATACACGGCGTTAAATATTGAGATGTTCTTCATCGATCTTCGAGGATGGAAGGAGGAGGTGTTAGGGACGTTTTTGGGGTGTCCCCAACTGATAATAATGATGCCAAAGTCGTTCTAGGGCTTTGGTATTTATAGGAGTAAGCAAGAGTAGCCTCCAAGGTTTACCAAAAATAGTCTGCTGCTTTTCCGACCCCGATACGGCACATCTACCAACCTTATGCACCGCATATCCTTCAGAAACATGTAGATCTCCTTTTTCTCTTTCCGTGGCTGCTTGAATCAACTAAATTAGAGTCCGGATGAAGATTTTATGGCCAAGATACTAAAGCATCTTCAAGTGTCGTAAATCTTGATCTCTTCATTAAGCTTTGGTTCTTCACTTGATTACTCAGTTAAGGATTATATAAGGCCGATACGGCGCATCGGATTACTCCGATGCGGCGTATCAAGGTAACTTCGCGTGGGGTCCAAGATTCTAATATTCTGGAATATTCGTACACCGCCTTTAGATGCGGCGTATCTTCAATATCTTATGCGGAGCATGTTCTTCTGTATCTTAGATAATCTTTGGTGAAGTCTTGAGATTGATACGCCATATGTTAGGAACTTCATGCGGCGCATCTGGAGTAGGATTGTCAGATCTTCATCGCTAGTTTAGTAGACTTTTCCAACTTGATCCATTTTGCTCCATTTTACGTCCGTAATAGCTAACTTTTACCAAATGCTTGTTTATAACTGAGAATTACTAAAGTAAACGATTAAGTATCAAATCTCATATAAAGTAATATAAAACAAGCAATAAACATAGGATAAATGATGCTAATAATATGTCGTTATTTGATGTCATCAAATATCCCCTCACTTTAACTTTACTTGTCCTCAAGTAAACCTTAGATTTAAACTTATGATTATGTATCCTAAACATAGTCTAGGAATTTTATAGTTAAGCATTCATTCGTTTAATCTCAATTGCACAACCAAACACCTCACGAAATAGGAAAATGAAAACACTCAAATCACTTAACTAATCTATGTGGTAGCATTTAAGTAATTCGCTCAATTGCTCGGTCATGACAAGTATTCTATCATAAGCTTGGCAAGGATACACATCTCCACTACTAAAGCTAAGGAGTAACAAGTCTAAAGTGGTAAATTGGGTTATGACAAGGTTTAGGGTTAAACCTAGCTTCGTTCAAACATCTCCTACACAAACTTAGTAGATCGCTGGCGCGAGTCCTCAATGCTTCAATTAACGGATGGTCACTAATGCACTTCTTGGATCGCTGGTGCGTTATTTGCATAACGGATGGTCACCAAGTCACACACTAGATCGCTGGCGCGTTAGTCAATTAATCTAATACTCGGATGGTCACTACCTTATTCATACATTCAACATTCTTACTCGGCCATCATCATATCCGGATGCTCGAGAGCTAACAACGAATATAATGATACGGTTGGGTATGGATAATATTTGGGATATAAATTGGTGTAAAATAAAAATAAACAAACAAATAGATTAAAGTCCTAAGTGTGGTTAATCACTTTCCTAACCATCCCATGAATAAGACACATATCATTGACTAACTCACGCTTTGACACTTGAAACTCACGCTTTGGGTAAACACGAATTAGACTCAACAATATCTCAATCAGAGATCAAACCTTAGTTGGCGTTCCCATAATGGCCAACTCCCTTGCAAACCATAAATATAGTACAACAATACTGATGATATCTACCACTTATACATAACTTTACAACGTTGGTTTAACAAGCTTCCAACTTTCTTCTTTCTTTTGCTTTTCTCATTTTTTTGATTTTTTTTAATAACTAACTAATGGTGTAAAATTTCACCACTTTACTATAATAATAAATATGGATAATTTTTCCATACACTTCATAACTTCAGATATAAAAATAATGGTGAAAGTAGTAAACACACGAAATACAAAAATATACAATATCTACTTTCACTTCCCATTGCATTGTGCAATTCCCGACCTAACCAAAGATAATAATTATGCACACGAACACAGGAAACGCGGGGAAACACACACTTTTACCAAAAGCAACTAACCACGGACTTAAATCTACAGGGTAGGCTAACGTGTATAGGTGTAACGAAACATTTAAACATTTGGGTATAAGAAACGAAGGGAATGGCTCTAAGGGTTTTTCTAGGGGTATCTTACTCTAAAAATGAGAGTAAATAAAGGGTTTAGACGGGGGTTAACTAATCAGTGTGTCACAAGACGTGTTCATGGGACAAGTGTTTTCTAAAAATTATAACTGTTTGGGATGAATTGGAAGAAACATATAATAAAGAAGATGGTTCTATAATATTCGATATGCATTATGAAATACATTCATTCACACAAAATGGCATACCAGTATCTGAATATTATCTCAAATTTAATGCATTATGGAGGTAATATGACTCCCTTGTGGATTTGCCTGACTGCACTTGTGCAGGTTCTGAAAAACTTAAGAAACATAATCAACTTATCAAGTTGATGCAGTTTCTGATAGGATTGGATGAGGTTTATCAGGAGTATTATTCTCACCTCTGATCCAATTCCTGATGTGAAGAGTGCTTTTGCTACTCTGTCTAAAGATGAGTCTCATAGGAGTACTCCATCTTCTTCTGGTTCTAAAAACAATAATTATGCATTTGCGTCTAAAACTAATCAAAAGCCTAATGAGTGGTCTGTGAATAAAAATGTGAATAATAATCAAAATAGAAGGCTAAATAGGCCTAATTTGGTCTGTACTCATTGCAATATGAATGGTCATACTGCTGATAGGTGTTTTGAATTAGTTGGATATCCTGCTGGTTTCAAAAAGAGACCAAATAACTATCAAAACTCTGGTAGCAGTAATGCTGTTTCAGGTCATAAGGATCAGTTTACTGCTTCATCTAATTCTTTCATAGATGATCAGTATAAGAAACTGATGGCTTTGATCACTGAGAAGTCTGGATCTAGTTGTATACCTGCAAATGTTGCAGGTATGAACTGTGTTGTCAGCTTTTGTTCTTCTAGATTCTTCAATCACAATTCCAACATAAGCACTTATAGTTTATACATAAGTTGAATTGTTGACTCTGGTGCAAGTCAACATATGACTTACACCATTGTGAACATGTTTAATGTTGTTGAGGTTTCAAAACTTAATATGACTGTTGGTCATCCTAATGAGACTAAAGCTATTGTCACACATATTGGAAGCTTAAAACTTATTGATAGAATCACTATTCACAATGTCTTGGTAGTTCCTGACTACCAAGTCGGTCTTTTATCTGTGCACAAACTCAATATAGAAAATAAGTATAGAGTGATTTTTGATGAAGATACTTGTGTTGTTCAGGATTCTGTTCTAAGGACCCAAGTGGGACTGGTACTCATAAAGATGGGTTGTATTTTCTTAATACAGGTACCAAATTCACTAATAATAATATTCAAATATGTTGTTTGTCAAAATGCATTTGGCACAACAGACTTGATCACCCTGCTGACCAAGTTCTCAACATTTTAAAACATAAACTTGCTTATAAAGGTGATCCTACTGCTGAACCTTGTGAGGTTTGCCATAAGGCTAAGCAAACCAGAGAACCATTTCCTCTAAGTGACCATAAAATAAATGTCATTGGACAATTGGTTCATTCAGATGTGTGGGGTCCTTACAAGGTTCAAAGCAGAGAAGGATACAAGTATTTCTTAATTGTTGTAAATGATTTCTTTAGAGCTGTTTGGGTTTTTCTGTTGAGGGGGAAATATGAGGTTTTTCAAAACATTGTTAATTTCTATAATTTGATTAAAAATTAGTTTGACAAAACAGTTAAAGTGTTTAGATCAGATAATGGAACTGAGTTTATAAATCAAAATATGGAAAAGTTTTGTAAAGATAATGGAATTTTACAACAGACCTCTTGTGCTTATACTCCTCAATAGAATGGAATAGTTGAGTGAAAACATAGGCATTTGCTTAATGTTGCTAGTACCCTCATGTTTCAGGGGGATTCAATTAAACATGTGGATTGAGTGTGTTCTAACTGCTATTTACCTGATTAATAGGTTACCCAGTTCTGTCTTATCTGGAAAATCTCCATATGAAATCATGTATAATATTGAACCAAAAATCTCTCATTTAAAAGTTTTTGGGTGTCTCTGTTTTGCTACTGTGTTAAACAATTCTGATAAGTTTTCATTTAGGTCTGAAAAATCTGTGTTTATTGGGTATTCTTTTGAGAAAAAAGGTTATAAATTGTTTAGTCTTGAAAGTAAAAAGATTTTGCTCTCAAGGGATGTTACTTTTTATGAAACAGTGTTTCCTTTCAAAAATAAATCTGAAAACAAGGATTTTGAATTTCATTTTCAAAACACAGACAGTTTAAACTTTTTTAATCATTATCCTGATGATAAAAATTTGTTAGATGAGACATATGATGAAAAAAGAGATAAGAAACCTAAGGGAAGTGAAGGCATAGACCCTTCATTACTGAGAGGTACTGAGAATACTGGTATCACTAATAAGGATGATGGGGTGCATCCTAGTGATCCAGGAGAAGCAACCAATGATGAAGTGGAGAATGTTACACTTGAGGAAAATGAAAACAAATATGAGGGTGATGACAATTACTACAATGAGTTTAATAATATTTTCAATGAGTCTGTTGTGACACCAGATAGACAGAGCACACTTAGAACATATATTAGAAAATCTTCTAGAAAAACTCAGATGCCTGCTAAGCTGAGTGATTATGAAGTTAATACCAAAGTTAAATACAGTATTGACAAACATGTTAATTACTCTAAGTTGAGTACAGAGAATTATAATTTTTCAACCAATTTAAATATAATAAGTGAACCAAAGACTTATAAAGAAGCTGCTAATTATATAAGATGGATAGAAACTATGAATCTTGAAATAGAAGCTCTTAATAGAAATGGAACATGGACTATCACTGATCTTCCAGATGGTAGAAAAGCCATTGGAGGAAAGTGGGTGTTCAAAATTAAATATAAGTCTAATGGTAAGGTTGAAAGATATAAGACAAGGTGGGTTGCTAAAGGTTGTAGTCAAAAGGAAGGTGTTGACTATGTTGAAACTTTTTCACCTGTTGTGAAAATTGTAACACTTAGGTGTTTGCTTGTTGTTGCAGTGCAATATAACTGGCATATTTTTTTAAATGGATGTGAATAATGCCTTTTTATATGATGATCTTGATGAAGATGTGTATATGTGCTTGCCTGATGGGTATTCTGATAAAAATGATACTAGAGTTTGTAAGTTGAATAAATCATTATATGGTTTAAAACAAGCACCTAGAAAATTGAATGAAAAGTTAACTTATATTTTAACTGAAAATGGTTTTGAACAAAGTAAGAATGATTTTTCATTGTTTATTAAAAATAAAAATGGAATTTTCATTGTTTTACTTGTGTATGTGGATGATATAGTCATCATTGGTAATAATGTTCAAGCTATTAATGAAGTTAAAAGTTTCATGAGTTCCAGATTTCTTATTAAAGATTTGGGCAAGTTAAAATATTTCTTGGGAATTGAAGTTCTTAAGTCTGATGAAAATTTGTTTTTGACTCAAAGAAAGTATTGTTTAGAAGTTTTATCTGAGTTTGGTATGTTGGCATGCAAACCTTGTAATTCTCCTATTGAGACTAAGGAAAGTTCTGCTAAGCCTGATCAGGTTATTGTTGATTTACCTCTAGTAAGTATCAATAACTATCAGAAGTTGGTAGGTAAACTTATTTACCTTACCCATACAAGACCTGATATCAGTTATGCAGTACATGTCCTAAGTCATTTAAAATTGGCATTCAGGGTGTTAAGGTACTTAAAAAATGCACCTGGTAAAGGTATTTCTTTTTGTAAAGGAAATAATCTTGATTTAAGTGTGCTTGTTGATTCTGATTGGGCTAAGTGTAAAGTCACTAGAAAGTCAGTGACTGGTTATTGTGTGTTTCTGGGAAAAAGTTTGGTTTCCTGGAAAAGTAAGAAACAATCTATGCTCTCTAAATCTTCTGCTGAAGCAGAATATAGAGCTATGAATACTGTGACATGTGAGGTTATTTGGATTCAGAAAATCTTAACTGAATTAAACATCAAAGTCTCTCTTCCTATTCCTATTCATTGTGATAATAGTTCTGCTATTCAAATAGCAGCAAATCCTGTGTTTCATGAGAAAACAAAACATTTTGAGATTGAGTTATTTTTCCTAAGGGAAAAAATTTCTGCTGGAATTGTTAGAACTGTTAGAATCAAATATGTTATCTTTACAAAAGGTTTAAGTGTGCAGGAACACAATAAGTTTTGTGATAATCTTGGATTGTTTGATATGTACAAGGCTGAGATTAAGGAGGAATGTTCAAAAGGCTAATCTAAGCCTTGTAGTCTTGACTTGGTGTTTGACCAAGTACAGGGACTGGTTTGTAATTAAGGTAAACTTCTTTCTTTGTTTTTTCTATTATTTTGTATATGCAGGGACTGGACGTGTAACTGAGCTAAAGTAGAAGGGCTAAATGTGTTCAAGATGTAAAGACTATTTTGGACAGCTATATATAGACCATTGTAGTTTTAGGGTTTTTTAGTTGCAATCTTATCTCTCTATGTATTCGTATACTTCTGTATGTTGAGAAGTGATTTGTAGTTGTTGTAATTCTTTCTTTCTTTCTTTTGTAATTGTTTTGAACTCAAAATCAGATATCACATTTGAAGTGATAGTCTGATATTGTGAATAAAATAAGTGGGGAGGTTGGTTGAATTCATAATCAAGGTGTTTTGAGTGATCTTTGCATACTTTTCCACAAATTCATAATCAAACTATTTTAGTGACCTTTGTATACTTTTCCACAATTACATTATCAAAAGTCTTTCTCACTGTAGGAATGTTGTCCATTTTTTTTAGTTGTATTGAATTTGTACAATGAATCAACTGTAGTTCAATTCTTTGTGTTCTGCAAACTAATTATAAGCTTTGACCACAAAAGGACCAAACTTTATACATAAGGTACATGAGTGATATTAGTTTCATGTTTAGGATTTCAAGTGTAGGGCTAAACATGTTAGTAGTATATTAAATCTGTAATTGTGAACCAACTGTGCTCAGCTTAGTTGGTCACATGCCCACATGAGGTCTACTAAAGAGTTTTTTGGGAGGTTGTTCAATGAAGTCTCACATTCGAGTCTCATTGGGTTTTCTTTGTAGGTAAGAATCTGTGTTAGGCTCTGTCCACTCAAATGTGTCGAGTCTCTAACTCGCTAACTGATAGTATTGTACTAACTTGCTATTAAAATAATAATAATAATAATAATAATAATAATAATAATAATAATAATAATAATAAAAGTAAACAAATGAAGCAAGTGTTGTTGCATTATTAACTTTATATCGTAGTTGCACTTGTGCTTGGTCTACATGGGCAGACAAATGAAGCAAGTGTTGTTGCATTATTAACTTTATATCGTAGTTGCACTTGTACTTGGTCTACATAGGTAGACAAATGAAGCAAGTGTTGTTGCATTATTAACTTTATATCCTAGTTCCACTTGTACTGGCAATATCGGGGATGATTTGTGCACAACTATTTTATTACTATTTGCACATCTTAATACAAACAGCTAAAGCAAGATTTTAATATTATACAAGTATTTGATACAATGTTTGTAGTGTTTCAATCAATTGTCTATATACTTTATGGCGCATCATATGCGCTGTCATTTTCTAATTCATGCCACAAGTAAAAAAAAATTCGAAAAAATGATTCGTAGCTTCCTGATGCCACAACTAAATAAAAAAAATCATAAAAAACGATGGGTGCTACAAGAAAAATGCCTTTTAGCGTCATTTATAGTGACGCAACTAGCGACGCATTTTACGTTAGCGACGTGTTTAGCGGCATTAGATGATAAGTCGCTGGAAACGAGTCGCTGATTTTTGCGACTCCTGAAACATGTCTCTAAAAACTGCGACAAGTGTTGCGACTTCTCATAATATGTCGCTATAGATTTGCGACATAGGCTGTTTCGTGTCACCATTTGTGACGCTGTTTCATAAATACGTCGCTAGATAAGTTGCTACAAGAGTCGCTAAATTTAGAAATGACGCTGTTTTTGTCGCCAATGATGTCGCTATTTTCTGTGTGAGTCACAGTCTAATCTGCTATCCGCATCGCCATTCAGGTCAACCATCATATTTGAGAGTGAAATCTTTAATACAATAATAATATCATTAGAACTTCTGATAGAAATTATCCATACATATTATTATAATATCACAAGGAATGCATACAAATATGAACTTTTTGAAGGTACAAACATAATAGACTGATCTATTACAGTTACAGTTGCAGGTGCCCTTTTACATAAAAATTGACAAATGTTGTAACGAGATTTTGAAGACAGACCAAGCGTGCTGAAAACTAATATCCCAAGATTTCTTGCCCAATTCAGAATCTTTGGCTCCCCTGAAAATCAATATCCAAAACAGTCAAAGTTAGCTAAACTAGCAAAATATCAATACTAGTGTTTCATCATTTACTGCAATGTACAACTTATTTAACGAAACAATAAAATCTGGCAAACTCATGGTGCTTATGCTATTCAAATCATTCAAAGACAAATTCTTGTAGGCGGTGAAGAACTACCAAGGACATCAAACAACTAGTAGGCTGTTATTTGTAGGAACGTCAGTGATAAATAAGCCTTTGTTATTTGTTAATTCAGAATCTTTGTTAATCTACACATCACTTTTGTGGCACATACAATAAGTATCATCTTGGTAGCAAGACAAAAGCCTTTGGTAGTCCATTTACCAAACAAAATAGGGAGAAGGGGAAAATAAATACAAATAAGATAAGTTTATACCTGAGGCATAATACGTGGTTTCTCTGCATCACAATCTGCTGTTACTAGTGTACCTGGAACACTGCCATCAGTCAAAACGAAAAAGAAACAGATGGTATTAAAATTTAACTTAACAATGTCACAGAAAATAGCCTTATGGAACGTGGGCTGATTGTGTTTGACAGTATGTGTAAAGAAGATACCAATAACTATCATTTTGACTCGCCCTAAGATTTGAACTTAGACCTGACTCGTAAAAACTTACATAGGCCAATTACAGGAGGCAGATTTGCAAGATTCACATAACTTATTCCCTGTAGATCTTTTTTCCTCATAGTGTCTAGTGGTCAAACAAAAAGATCTTTTTTCCTCATAATGCTATTTTAAACATCTATAATAAGTAATAACTTTTATGCCATCCTCAGTTTTCACCAGCTGAAACATATGCATTTAATTCAAATCAAAAGTGGGACACTATAACGTTTCGAAGGTAAAATCATTAATTAATGATACAAAAAGAGAACCCGTGTCAAATTTGACTGTGGGTGCAAGATAATGCCTCTGCCCTCGAGATTTCTTGCAACCAGAGCTCTCATTTCATCATCAAAACCCCTGCAATGTTAATTTGTCAGAAAGCAGTCAAGATTACTGAAGCATGTTGATTTGATAGAAGTCTAATGATCATATAGTAGACAGGTTATTAACTAAAAAAAATGATTGTTAACTAAGTAACCACTTTCTTAACTTCGCATCTGGAAGTGAAAATTATCTAAAAGAGTGGTACCTGTCCAGGAATACCTGGTCGGTGTGCCCTGCTACCAGTTGCTATTAGTATATGCTTTACTGTATCGGACAATATAGTGCCATCCAACTGTATCACCTCCACTTTATTAGGGCCGACAATCCTCCCCTCCCATTCAAACAGCTTGACTCCCACATTTGAAAGCAAGCGCTTGTATACCCCATTTAGCCTCACTATTTCCTCGTTCTGCATTAACAAATATATGATGATGAACAGTACTACCCTGCTAGTTACACTTCATAATATCCAAATTCAGAAAGAAGATGATTTAACCAACTGGTATTTGCATATGCGATAATACTAACTGCTCTAGAATCATTGCAATGGATCTCGTATGCGGTATAACTAAGAAGTGTTAGCCATCTCCTCTGCAACTCTTTCTTCAACTATTCTTATCGCTACATTCTATCATTTCAATCTTTTTAGTCCACTGTACCACTAATCTATAGTTCCATTTCAACATTATGAAGAGGATAGCGTGGGAGAGAGATGCATGCAAAGGGTCTAATCTCAGACAATTTTAGGACATGCTTTAGTACTTTACGATATAGATCATATACAATGCCAGCTAATCGATTCCAAAACTATTGACGAAAACTAAATGGAGCATCGCAACTAACTGATTTCCACACTTCCATGGATTGTAAAATGATAAATAGAATCATCTACACATATGGATAACTCATCTGTATGTTCTAACACGAAAAAAAGATACTCAAGAGCTGAAATTTACCTTACTTGTAGGAGCATTTCGAGCCTTCTTAGACGTCTCAAACTGCAGAGAAATGATAATTACCAAATTTGTGTTAAACAACTTGTTCTTTTTGAATAAATTTAAGCTAAATTATCATAAACACGTATTAACCTGGGTTTGAGAATGCAATCACAACTATAGAATACGCTTATAAGGCTTGTCTCAAATACAAATACTCGTCCTAAAAATTCAACCCGATCAACCTGTTATATCTACAACATGACTCTCGAGCACCACTATATCAACTAAAACATAAACTAATATTCCTTGAATACCTAAAAATTCATCAAACACATGGCGTCCTCTCCATAAACACGGACGAAACTCTAGAATTGAGATGTAAATAGACTAAAACGTGAAGGACTTAAAACAAACACTTAATAGGCAATATATTCATGTTGTAGTTTTAACAAACAGTTGATATGCAAAACAAAAAAGAAAAATACGAGCTTAAATACATGAACGCGAAGATATATAATATACTCGTGAAGAAAACTAACCGGATTGAGAAGTACGGTGGAGTGCGGTGGCGGTACAGTGTTGGTGCGTGGTGGTACGGCGTTGGTCCGTGGAGGCAGGGTGCAGGAGCGGTGACGGTACGGTGTTGATACGGTGGCGGTACAGCGTTGATGTGGTGGCAATATGGTGTTGGTGTGGCGGTGGCATCATTTGGGGAAGATGAATGAAAGCTTAAAGCCTAATTCAAAAGCATTTGGGGAAGATATATCAGACCTGAAAAGCTCACAACAACTTTTTTTTACCTTACAAAATGATAAATACTTGTAATTGTAATAATAAATAAATTAGAGTCGAGTTATATTACAAAACAAACATGCTCATCCACACCATCCATCTAAAAAGGAAATCAATTGTTGAGATTAAAAGGATTTTATTATTTCACCCATTTTTTATAATTTAAATATCTCTTAAACCGTTAATCGTTAAGCGAAAATAATTACACCATCGCGACGGGCATTTAATTATCTTTCTATAGACGGGCACTTTGATATACTTTCGAAAAAAAAAAAAATCATTTTTTTCACGTTTTTTTTTCCTGGCCGAAAAAAAAATTCATATATGATATTGCATATCATATATGATATGCAATATCATATATGATATTACATATAATATCATATATGATATCATATATGATATTATATGTAAAATCATATATGATATTGCATATCATATATGATATGCAATATCATATATGATTTTACATATAATATCATATATGATATTATATGTAATATCATATATGATTTTTTCGGCTACGAAAAAAAAACGTGAAAAAAACGAAAAAAAAAATTTTTGTCGAAAATATATCAATTATCCTATCTATAGAAAGAAAACCCAATAAGAATTTAGTGTATATTTTACGTCAATACTAGTTTAGTATTGGGTATATTTTCTTTTGTCGAAAATACACAATACTAAACCTGGGTACACATTACATGTTGAATCAAAATGTATCACTTAGTTTACGTCAATTTTTAGAAGAAAACCCATCAAATTTTTAATACTTTTAGTTGTAATTAATAATGTTTTTATTTTCTTTTAAGTTGAGTGTCATTTGTGAGATTTTGGTTGGTTCTCATTTTTACAACTTTAGGAAAGTTCTCATTTGATCTCAATTATATATATATATATATATATATATATATATATATATATATATATATATATATATATATATATATATATATATATATATATATATATATATATATCACACCTTCAGCTTCTTACTATTTACGACTGTTTTATACAACAAACTTTATTTATCAAGTAACTGACAAATATCTCGCGATTTTTGGACAAAAAAAATACCTGCAGAAAGGTCTCTTTATAACGTACAAAACTAGCCTAATATTAATATGTTTTTGACATACGTACGATTTTATAAACATTGTTTAAAATTTGTGTTAGCTTTACATATACAAACCGTTTAAACAAAAAAGATATTATTTTTTTTACTCGGCCTCGGAGACACATCTCATACAAACGGGTTACTATTTAAAACACGTTAGGAAAAATTGTTAGCGGCAACGCGGCTGGCAATAAAATGCTTGTTATGAATATGTACAATCAATTCCCAATATCATATTATTGCTCTTTCAATAAATAATATCTTAAGGGTCCCCCTTAAGAACCCTTCTGAAATAGTGATGTCGGCCAAACAGGACTAACCCATACTGGCTATTTAAGCCAACCTCTTGTTTTTCAATCTCACGAATTCTGATCAACTAACAGAATGAAATCTAGATGGTGTTACAAGACATGTTTATTAATTGTGTAAAAGCAAATACAGATTGAGTGTATCAACAATCGATTAGTCGACCAACTGAAATAGCATATTGTGTGGTTTTTGGTCGGGTTAAATGAAAAAAAGATACGGACTAATCACTTTTAGATCTATCCAACTAGCTATTATATTCTTTTGTGTGTATCATATTACTATATTTTTTTCTATTCTACATACGAACTTTTAATAACTTCTATTATGTGTATCGTAAACTTTAATAACTCTATTGCATGTATCACTATGGTATGGATTATAACGTGACACAACTGTATCCCTTTCTGTTTAATATATACATGTTCCGTTTAAATTATATACATTATATATTGATTACTGATACTCCAAACACCTTGTTCTTGCCGTTACCACATTTTTATTTATTTATTATTTTTTTTTTTTGGGGAGGGTTGGGGGGTGGGGGTAGGAGATGACTTAAAAGTTAGGTGGGGGAAATGATAGTTAATTGGGCGTTAAGTGGGAGAATAAGATGTTTGGGGTATCAATAATTATTAAATGAAACATGTATATATATGGAACGGAAAGGGATTACATGGTGTTCATCGTAATGAAGCAGACAATAGAAGTTATTAAAGTATATGTAGGGCTGTTCATTGGTTCGGTTTCCGGGGTTTTTAGGTTGCATGATTCGGGTTCATTGGTTTGAAAATTTTTAAATTCAAAACCAAAATTAACCCAAAACAATTGTAAAATGGATAAAATAAAACAAAACACCAAATTAGAATTCGGTTTGGTTTATGTTAAATCAAGAAAATCAAATTCAGATGCACTTCACCTTTAATTCATAAACAAAGACGCAAAATTTCAAATAAGAGTAACAAATCAAAAGATCTCATAGGTGCTAAAATAAATCAAAACAAAACATACGTCTAACAAACAAAAAGATTTCTCAACTAAATATAAGTAAATTATAAAAAAAAAAAAATTAAAAGTTTCTTAAAAATAGTCTTTAGAACTATTAGAAGTTTTTACAAAGTTTGAATATTTCATTTTAAAGCACTTAAATCTAGTTTATTTTAAAATATATATTAGGGTTTTAAAATTGTTCGTTAGAATAACCGAGATAGAAACTATATAGAGACAATTTAAATTTTGTTTTTTTATGTAGATATAGACGTTTGGGTTTTCGGTTTCAGTTTGGTTAAATTTTTATGAAACCTAATCAAACCAAACACGGATTACATACTTTTGTTCGGTTTTAACCCAAACTATGCACTGGTTAAATTTTTAATTCAATTTTATTCAGTTTAGGTCTGGTTTATATTTTGGTTTATTCCATGTCAATCCAAATACTGAACACCTCTAGCATACGATACACATAATAAAACTTATCAAAATTCGTGTGTAGAATAAGAAAAAGGTTGCTTGATACTCATAAAAGAATATAGTGGTTATTGTAAGATATCAAATAGAGAAATTATTGATTTTATTTATTTATTGATTTTACTTTTATTTTTTTTAAACTGTTTTTTATTTTTATTTATTTATTATTTTTTTGTCTTTTATGGTTACAAGATTTCATGTGTATTTATAATAAAACATGACGTAGAGAATAAGCTAACATAACTATAAACTTAATGGACCTTAAGCTTTTAGGCTTGGGCCTTAACCTATCATCTAACATTCCCATGCAGTTTGAAAGTGAGGTTTCCGAATGTACAAACTGGATAAAATGTTGAAATCGTCTTATTCTTCTCTTCTTCTTTTGTTTTTTCTCCTCTTATTTGTTGTTCGTTTGTACAAAGATTAACTTATATATGGCGATACAATTGTATACTGCTTCGCGGTTTACTCCATTTTATGACGTTTGCTATTCTTTTTTACGCCATGACTTGCTTTGCCTTTAGGAGGGAGCAATAATTTGGTGGTCAATTTTTATTTTCAACGAAAATAATTTGATGAGAAAGAAAAATATATGGTTGATTGAAGGAAACTCAACATATTTTGTGTGTTTTGACGGCTAGGTCTTAGGATTTATGCATTGAATACGAAAAACAAAATCCTAATTAAAAACAATGAAGCAAAAATAACTGGGATCCATTCGGATCATTGGCGGGTAGCTGATGACCGGACAATAGCAAATTTTGTAGATGGATTTTAGCTAAAACTCGGATATTATGTAAGATAGCAGATAGATATATTATTTGTTGTTCGTTTGTACAAAGATTAACTTATATATGGCGATACAATTGTATACTGCTTTGCGGTTTACTCCATTTTATGACGTTTGCTATTCTTTTTTACGCCATGACTTGCTTTGCCTTTAGGAGGGAGCAATAATTTGGTGGTCAATTTTTATTTTCAACGAAAATAATTTGATGAGAAAGAAAAATATATGGTTGATTGAAGGAAACTCAACATATTTTGTGTGTTTTGACGGCTAGGTCTTAGGATTTATGCATTGAATACGAAAAACAAAATCCTAATTAAAAACAATGAAGCAAAAATAACTGGGATCCATTCGGATCATTGGCGGGTAGCTGATGACCGGACAATAGCAAATTTTGTAGATGGATTTTAGCTAAAACTCGGATATTATGTAAGATAGCAAATAGATATATTATTGACTGTGCTTTTTTTTATTACCAGAATTTATGTCTAATTATGATAGAACATGATCTTAGAGAACAAGTTAACATCACACTAAACCTTATGAATCATAAAGTTTATGCTTTAACCTATCATCTAACTTGAATAACAAATAACTATCTCATGAAAAAAAAAAGTCAGTAGTTATACTTCGTCTATCTCTATATAAATATTCGAATTATATTTTAAATTGTTAAAAATTACTTTAATAGGCTATTTTTACTATAGCTTATCAAGTTGTTCAATATATCTTGAAAAATTAGGAATTGATTTACACACTTAAAAGTTTTGATTAGGTCACTCCATTTATGCATAACATATTTATACAATATTTAGAGTGTGCTCTGTATACTTTTACATTAAGTATCCCAATCAAAATAACGAATATGCAAATCACTACCCTAAAAAATTGTTCGAAAAAAATATAATCTACCTTAAAATACGATAATCACATAATTGCATCAATTTTACCTTTCTAAATGTACGTGTAAGGGTTAATTTGACGTTTGACAATTGGGAATGATTGGCATATTTCAAAATTTTATTAGGACACTCAATGTACAAGCAGTTAAAGTAGGCTATACTTAAAGTACAATTGCCTATTGCATATAGTAGAGTGTCCCAATAAAAAATTTTGAGTCTGCCAATCACTACCCTTTGACTAATACCCAATGGATTTTTTTAACAAATATATATCGTGTAATGCTTATACTGAAAACACATAAAACAACAACTTTACTATGAATTATAACTTTAAACACTGAACGTTACGACCTTAACTTAAGCTGAATTCACACACTACAAAATTAATCAGAGATCGGTTAAAATGATATCGCTACCCCGTTAATTTTTTTTTTATCTTTCTTTTATCTTTTAATTTTTATAATTTTGTTTTGGGTTTTGCTAACAACAACCCTAAGGGTTGTCGTTAATCCTGAAAAAAGGGAAGAAAATACTGAAGATATTACATATACAATTAATGATTGTTTTTTATTGGATGAATTATATTATTACAAAAAATTGTAGTAAAACAAAGCATCTTAACGACAACCCTTAGGGCTGTTGTTAGCAGAACCCTTTTGTTTTTATTATAAAACTTCAAATAAAAATTACGGAACAAAAAAGTAACTCAACTTAGTTACTTGGTTTATCAAATCCCTATTTTTGTGAATGTTATTAAGATTAGTAAATTACTAGCATGAGGCTAGAAATTTACAAGACGAGTTTGTATTCTAAACCCCAATCGGTCCAAGAGTGAGATAAAGCTTTTACCACGGCACTGAAAGTGTTTTTCGAGACGGTTTTAGGTCAAAGCAAACACGATTCCAAAAATTCCATATGACCCGAAAGGTAATTATTTGGACTACCAACACCGAGTTACCTACTTCGATTCTTTGATTTAATTTAACCGTTTCACTTGATTTGGCTTGAATAACGAACACCAGGTAAATTTTGCTTTGCTTCACTTATTGGAAGATTGATAACAACACCGCGTGCACTTTTTTTTATAGGGTAAAATGCAAAAATGGTCCCTAAACTATCACGAAATCGTAAATATGGGAACGAGACAAAAAGTCACGCAAAAAAGCCACTAACGTTACGCAAATTTGCAAAAAAAACCACCGAGAGGCATTTTCCGTTAGTTTTCCCGTTAAGTGCCATGTCATTGAGGGTAGTATTGTCATTTCACGGTTTCCCGGGTACTAAGTGTCCGTGTAGTTACATTGTAGATTGAAGGACTAAATTTGCAATCAAAAGCTTGTCTTTTTACACACTTTACACTATCCAGTAATTTAATATGACCGTTGCATCACATTATTTCACACTTTCCAATATCCGGCAAAAATATGGTCTTGATTTGTGACTGTGGGAAACAAGCAACAATCAAAACAAGCTGGACAAACAGGAACCCAGGACGACGATTCTACTGTTGTCTTTCATGTGGGTTTATTGGATGGACGGATCCTCCAATGTGTTGCCGAGCATTCGCTGTGATTCCTGGCCTGTTGAGGGTGAGGAATGAACTTGAAGAAGAGTTGGAGGAGCAGTTGAGGTTGATGAGGGAGAAGGATCAGCAGTTGAAGAAGCTCAAAAAGTTTCTTATTTTTAGTTGGGTTTTTTTTTAATTGTCTTTAAGTTGCTTTAGGTTGGTATGTAGGTGTATTGACATCTTTCTGAGTTGTATCATCACAGGGTTTAAGGTCATCCCTGGTTTATATTGACCTTCATGTCAATAAAAAGTGTTTGATTTTTGCACTAAAGTGGGATCATGGTTGTTTTGGTTGTTGTTATTATAAGAAGACAAATGTAGTCAATAATGTTCATTTTACTTGCAGAATCAATATGCAGTAAACTTGGTTTCTAGTTCCTTATCAACTTTGACTTACAAAAGTCAAAACAAGTTTGGATCATTCGGTATACTTAAATAGTGGGCATGTTGGGTCCATCAATATACGTAAGTATATGATGATAGCAAACCACAAATTGTGCACAACATTATGCAGCAAATAATGATGGTAAACCAAAATGAAAACAAATACCATTCCTAATTAATCAAGTCTAAAAAACAAATCACGTACAAATTATTGTCTAGAAGACAGAAATTCAGTTACACAATCCATACACTCATTGTGTTAAAACACAGGAACAAATAACCAACCCAAGGTTATTGCACCATCACAATTGTGTTGACTCACTTGGCGATTTTGGCTTTTCTCTTGATCCTATTCTTCCTTTGACCTCCACCATTCCCAGTAGATTGTGATACATGACTTGTTTGTGTTCCAACTTGATGACTTGGCCCTCCTGCTACCTCACTTGCTTCTGTTCCAATTAGCTGGCTTGGCCCTGCTCCCACCTCTGTTGCAGAAACTGGCTGAGTAGATCTTTCTAGTACCTCATCTGGTACTCATTCCCTTCTTGTTCTCCCTTGGTTGACTCTTCGTCTCGTACAAGCTCTCTTATTGTGACCCTGCCCACCACATGCACCACATTTGATAGTCTTTCCCCTCTTTGACAGCTTCCCATTTTTCATCATTGATTGTTTCATAACCTATTCAACAATCTCATCCTTTGACACTCTTCTCTTCTTCCATGGTCTTCCAATTGGAACATGGTGGTGAGGTGGCTTTAGGTTGCTAGGAATAGGGCATTTGGGCCAAAAGGGTGGACCAGCAATTCCTTTAATATTGTGTTGATAGATCTCCTTCCACGTGGTTAACCAATAACATGGGGACACATAATCCTATGGGATCGCAACCTGGTTGTCAATTGACTCCTTGCTGTGTTTAGCCATGTTGTTGATAGCCGCAACAGCATGCTTACATGGAATACCAGTGAGTTCCCATCTCCTACATGTGCATTCCCTTTTTGGCATATTCACAACACATTGGTCACCCCAAGCTCCCTACACTAGTATGTATCCCCCCACCCCATAAAACATTATACTCATTTGCTTCCTCCTTGATGTATCTAAAATTTTAGTTGCTGTTGGGGTTAAGGGACCTTCACATCTGTCTATTACATGCTGCACACTAACACTTCTTTTCACAAGATACTCCCTGATGTACTCCAAACAACCAATGATTGGTTGATCTCTGCCGGCCACTAACTTGCTATTGAATGATTCACATAAGTTGTTAAGAAGGATGTCACACTTAGCTCTCCCTGTAAACAATATATCAATATGAACATCATTTTCAATCTTATTAATATTACAGATGAAAGTCATAATATGTGTATATTGTACCTGAAAAATGTGACCTTGACCATGATGATACTAGTATCTTCCTTAACCAGTCATAAGCTTTAGAGTCCATTAATTTTAGCTCTTCCATTCCTTTATTAAACTCAGCGACTGTTGATGCTCTAGCACACCTCCAAACAAGTTCCTTGATATTCTCTCCCTTGAATAACTGTTTCATGTTGTCATATATGTGTCGCACACAGAATCGGTGTTCAGCAGCAGGAAACATTTTTGCAATGGCTGGTAATATCCCCTGTCGATTTGTACAAAACATAATATATGAATGAGGATTGAATTGGGTTGGAAATCAATTAATTGAATCTACACAATGTTTATACCTTTTGTCTGTTTGAGATAAAGGTGAAGTTTGAATTTGGTTGCAAATCAAGATCAGCTCCAAGATTGCTAAGGAACCATAACCATGAACTCTTGGACTCAGCTTCAACCATTGCATATGCAAGTGGATAGAGGCCATTATTGCTATCAACACCAACAGCCGTTAAGACTTGACCACTATATGTCCCTTTGATAAAATCCCCATCCAAACCTAGTATGTCCCTTCTTCCTGCTTTGTAACCTTTTTTCAAGGCACCAATACAAACATAGATCCGTCTAAAAACCCTTGAAGAATCACCTACATCAGGGTGTGCTTCAACTTGAATCTTCACAGTTGTATCCTTGTTTTTATTTTTCAATTCTGAAGCGTAATCCCTAAGATTGGCATACTGTTCTTCATGGTCACTCTCAATTCGTTTCTGAGAAAATTCCCTTGCTCTGGATATCTTTGTCGTAGGGACATCGATCTGTAAGTTTTGATTTATTTCCATTGCTATTGCAGCTGTTGTGGTTGTGTGGTCCCTAACAAGAATTTTAGCAACCTCGGATAAAAGGAATCGTGCAGTCAACAATTTAATTTTTCTTGTTTGGAGGCATTTATGTTCATCTTTTAATACTTTCACACTCCAACTACGTTCATCACCCAATTTTGACACATGTAGGGACCATGGGCACATGGGCTTGGTCTTTTTTTTTTGTAGGTTTTGGAACTGGAAAAATTGTCCTTTGACTGTGAAGAAGAAGCCGATGGTTGACTACTTCCAGTATCATTTATGCCATAACCCACAACAGTCCCTTTACAAATCGCTCGAATCCTTTCTTGGTCACACTTTTCCATCCTGATATATCTTCAAGACTCCAACGCATAAGTTCTGAGCTTTTGTTTGATATCCTTGGGTCTCACAAATGTTTCTGGTACAAAAAACTCTCCCTTCTTAACATTCGACCTACCCTCATACTCCCTCATACTTTCTTTCAACCTTATCTTGCGTAGGTTGATAAGTCTGCTGATACGTGGGGATCGCACCAGGCTTTACCTCTCAAGGGATCTTGAGAAGCTTACAACCCCCACCAGGCAGTGTACCTGATCGTTGTAGTATAGTATAGTGACAAGTACCGGGGGATTGATCGTTCAGCTTAGGAATAGTGTCGCTAGGATTAGAAAACCTAAATACTAGTTCTAAAGGTGAGGGATGATTATTTTTGTATTTTATATTTTTTTTAGAAAGCAAGTAAAAATCTCGGGTTTGAAGGATTTGGGCGGAATTAGTTGCTAATCAACTAACCCAATACTAAAGATGCAATCAAAATAAAATACTAGAAATGAAAATAAACTAAATTATACTAAAGTTGTGAGCAATAAGTGGAGAAAATGTGTTTACTTAGATTTCACTACTCCCTAGACATCTTTTACACGTTAATTACTTGTTATAATTGCATGGATGACGGATCGTATTTCTTAATACCATTCATGGGGTGGCACACTTAACTCCCCAATTCTATGAGCTCTTATCTCCTCCTACACCATGCCCAGCACAACTATAGGGATTGTAAACAGTGGCTCATGCATTAAATACAACCAATAAAGACCTAGTGCGCATCGGTTCATGTTTCTTAAGACGTTCAAGCATGTTACCAATTGGAGATCTGCCAGTTTTCTTAAGCCTAACATATAAATCATTCATCCAAGACAAGTATAAACAAGTAATCAACACATAATTAACATCTAGGTTTCATTAGATCCAAGCAAACACAAGATAGATCTAGCCTAGCATGATGGAATTAAGACAAGAACAAGATATAGACAACCAACACATAGACATATTGATTGAATTAAAAGAACACTTATCTCAATTACACATGAAAGGTATCAAGGGCTTGGAACCCTTAAAAAACCTATAAAATTCGCACCAAAATCGTACTTAGGGTTTCTCCAAAACTTCTCTCTCTTTTAATGTGAAAATTAGAAAACTATATATAGGAAAACGGGTCTGACGGCATCAAGACCAAGCTTGTGACGCCGTCACCTCGCCGCCAAAACTATTCTCGGACTGCCTTGATCTACATTTGACGCCGTCAAGACTTAATCATTTCCAGGCCGTCATGACTTTTACTCTTGACGCCCTACCTTCGTGACGCCGTCAAATCTGTACTGGGTCGTCATGGAATTTTGCTCTTGACGCCGTCACCTACTGTTCCCAGCATGGATAATTAAGACTTTGGTGTTTTCTTCACTTTTATGCTCCAAAAACGTCCGAATTGCTTCCTTTTCCACTTGAGATTTGCTTGTCCTCAAGCAAATGCGCTTTTATTCTAGTCAAAATACAAGTTAGGGGTCATTTAACACTAATATAAAAGTAATTACAACAAATAATTGTTCCACTAAAGACCAATAGACAAGCACGGAGGTCATACCCTAGCACCTCACAAATAGTGTTTAGATACTCACATCTCTCGGGTGTAATAAAGTGTAAATTACAATATGGAAACGGAAGATATCTCTCACTACCTGTCATAGCAAAATAGATTACCATAGGCTTGGGAAAGGATCAAACCTCCACCACATGGCGTAAGCACCGAGGATAAACTATCAAAGAGGTCTTTTAAAGGGTTGTAACGTTAGGTGTAGGGATATGAAATACACGGTTTTGTTGGATAAAGGAAGTTTTACTGGTGGCGAGTTAACAATCTTGGTTAATTACATGTACAATATGGCGTTGCTAAGCCAAGACTAGACTCGACTTAAGCTAATAAATGAAAAATAACAAAAATATAAAATGAACATATAATAAAAAGGGATGGTAGTCCGTATGTTTTTTTTTTTTTTTTTTTTTTTTTTTTTTTTTTTTTTTTTTTGGCATACACTCTTACCCTACCATCCAAAATAATACATCATAGGGAATGAACACTCCCCTTACACTTGAATCTTTACATACTTTACAATAAACTAAACTAATGACTCGAATTAAGAAAATCAAAACACTTGGAGCACTTTTAAGATTAACGCACATATGGGGGTAATAATATGATGTTCTTCCCCATTACTCCATACAATAAGTACTTACCCATGAGTCCCAATCGTCCCAAAACAATATGTACAAGGATATGACTCGATTTAGCAACCATGTAATCAATTAGAAAGTTAACTTAGGGTTTAACAAATAACAATAATGCACTAAAAATGAGCGCATACACGGAAGGCTAAGGCGATTTGGTTGTACATTTAAGTGGGGTGTAACAAATTCTTCCTTTAAGTAAAATTCTTAAAGTTAGAAACGAAAAGATAGGCTCGGAGGGGTGTACCAGGGGTTTCGTGTACTAAAAATGAGTACAACGCTAAGGTGTGGGAAAAATTAGTTGACTTAACTAGCCAAATAATATGACATAAATGGTCAAGTAATTATGATACGGGTTTAACACAAGGGTAATCCTAATGCCTCTTATCATGTAGTAAATCGTACCACACGAATGTAGTCTCACTAGCGGTCTCGGGATGCATCACTAACGCAAGTTCTAGAATCTAAATGCTACCGGTACACTCATAAGCACTAATAGTAAATGCTTTTCCTATCAAATCTAAAGGCGAACCTCACATATTTGGGTGGAAAATTTTTCTGAATATACGGTTATGTGCTAGTCATACAATCTCCTATCCATGAGATGCTTGCTATGGCTAAAGTTTCACTCCTAAATGTTGTAAAAAATTTTAAATTTGGCGCTAAAATTGCACTAACAAGAATTTCTCATAGTTTTATTACACATCTACCATTAAACAAAACAAACTCAAGCGAAAGTGCATATGTAAGGTATCATCTTTTTACCCTCCCCTTACACTTAAGATGAACATTGTCCCTAAGATTCAAGTAAAGAATGTAAAAGTGAAAAAGTAAAGAGAATGAAATCAAATACTCCCATGATTCGCTCGGTATGGATAATAGGGTGGCCAGGTTAAATCTTCCTCCAAGAAAATGAACAATCAAAGCTTCCCTTCCAGAATATAAATCATCTTCTTGTCATACATAACCTATAAAACCTGATAAAATAGACAAGACAACCTCGCGTAAAATCGGCGGCATCCTATATAAGTTACTAAATCCTAGAAAACAAGATAAGATATAATGCTTGTGGAATGAAGTTTGCAGATCTCCTGGAGATTATAAAACTTAATAATTCACAAAAACCATAAGACTCCGTTAGAAAAACAAAACCGGTAAAATTTTCAGATTTTTACACTTGACGCCGTCAAGAGTAAACTCTTGACGCCTGATTCGTGTCAATTATAGTATATTTATATTTCGAGGAAATACTTGTGAAAGTAAATCCCGGGTCGTTCTCCCAACGAAGGCTCGAATGGAAAATTCGAATTATCGGTTTGGGAATCGTGTAGTGTAAGTGAATAGTGAAAGAGTGATAAAGTGAAAATAGCAATCAAGAAAATCAATTATTCAAAAACAATGATAAAGCATGCAAAGAGTATAAGCTAATTATTCACCGAAATGAAAAACGTGAAAACGGTAACGCAACCGTAAAATTTAAAACGTAACGTATATCGAAAAATGATCCTACGAACTTGGAAATATTTTTTTAAAATTTAAAACTAATAAAAAGAATTTTAAGAAAAAAAAATATTTTTTTTTGAGTTTTTATTTATTTTCTAGAATTTATTTTCTATTTTTGGAATTAAAAATGAATTAAAAATAAGGAAAAATAGAAAAATAACTTGGAAAAATAAAAATTAAATTCTAAAAATTCTAAAATATTATAAAAGAAATTATAAAAATATTTTTGTATTTTTCAGAACCTTTTTTGAATTTTTATTGATTTTTGGTAATTAATAACTATTTAAAAATTGAAAATAATCTAAAGAAAATAAGAAAAATAGTAAAAAGCTTTGGAAAAATCTGGAAAAATTCCAGAAAATCTAAAATAATAAAAAGAACTTAAAATAAAATTTTGAAGAAAAAATTAAAAATAGAAACTACTTATTAAGTGCAAACTGCTTATCACAAGTGCTTATTAATAAGCACTTGTGATAAAAACTTATGAAACTGAAAACTCAAACTAAAAATGAAACAAAGAACTCAATTATGCAAGAAATAGTATCCATACAAGCTTAGTGGTACCACAGATTCACAATCTAAAGTAATAAGCTCAACGTAAAAACTCTAGATGATAAGCAGTAGCAGAAACCAAGTAATGAATACAATTAACTCAAACTACACAAATTAAACTCAGAAATGAACACTAAACAATGATGCAAGCTCAGATTCTATAAGACAGATCTCAACACTATAACTACAACCAAATAAGCACAAAAATAGTAGCAGTACACAATAACTACTAAAGCTAAATAAAAAAAAAACAAAACTAAAAGACTAAAACTAGGGAGAAAAACAAGCTAAGGCTTACTAAGAGAAATCTAAATAAGCTAAAGGAAAGAGTAATAAACAAAGATAATCTCAAAGAACAGAAATAAACTAAACAGTTCTAGTGTACTGCTAGGACAGATGATTAAGGAGCAGGTAAGATTGCAGCCCAATGAGGGCTGTAGCAAGCTAATGTGAAATACAATAATAAGCTTCAAATAGCAGAATAAGCTCTCACAAACAATGGCTGATATACAAACTTCTAATACATCCTCAACCAAAAACCAACATTAACTGCAACTAATCTAAATTTTAAGATCAAGAAAAGGTACTGATACATCAGACTGAACAGGGCATACAAAGATAAAAAAAATCATATTCAAGCTTAATTCTGATTTACCAATCAAATTCCAAGATGCAGCAACTCAGTTGTTTATAGAAGGTGATCAACTAGAGATTACATCAAACCAATTTTCACATATTTCCAACCTCAATTGCACTACTAAAAATAAATGGAGAGAAAAGCTTGAGTTTAAGAAAAATGGCTGCTGATGCAGAGGCTATAAGCAGCAGTGTAATACAGAAGTAAAAATAGGTCTAAACTTGGCTAGAATCCAAATCTAAGATGCTAGAACTATAAAGAATTCGAAAGCTGACGAAACTGAGCAAATCACAATTACTAAAAACAACTAATCCTACCAATTCAAATGCACACAGTTGCACGAAGAAACTCTTAGAAAGTCGAAAAGGCAAATGCTACAAACCATTCAAATTCACTGATCCTTGCTTGAAATATGATAACAACAATTCATAAAAGCAGATTCAAAATGGCCTAAAACAGTCACACTCACTTGAAATATTACTGATCCAAACACTCTTCTAATAACTGATATGCGATTGAAAACTACAACAGATCCAAAATTCAACTGATCAATCTGTCAATTAACTAAACGACTCCACAATCAAGTAATTAATGAGCTGTTATCAATCTTAAAACCAGCATCACTTATACTCACTGCTATACAAAAACTCAATTCCAAACAGATGACAGATTTAAGATTATAGCGAATAACCACAGATAGATTATTCCAATGAAATACAAACTCTAATATCCACCAAAAACTACTACTGAAACATCAATCATAACTATAGAAACAGCAATTCTGCTATACTACTCAAAATCAACAAATACAAACATTCAAATATTCAAATAAAATGCAGCCCCACCATTACAACTACTTGTATAAACAAATAACTCAATAAAACAGTAACTACTAATGCAAAAATTGAAATCTAAATCAGATACTACTAACTCATAAGTAAAATTAAACAATGTATTACCAAAACATCCCCCTCAGCTAGAACAGAGGGGGCTCTCTATGCTAGCCTGTCTTTGTGACAGGTTGAGACCTTCCGTAACTGTCTCAATCTATCTCAATACACCTTAGGAATACAGGAATCCAAGTCCTTTGACTTCAGTTAACCAATCCACTTTTTGATAAATTGAAATGAATTCAGCTTATGATCAAGCTAGAAAGCTTATCAAAGCTGAAATGTAAGCTATTGCAGTTTATTTAAAGTCTATAAAAGCTAATTTGAAACTCTTTTTATTATTTTTATATTTTTCTGTTTTTTTTTTATTTTTTTTTATATTTTCTTAAAATTCTGATGAATTAATAAAAGTTTAACTAAGAATTAAAAGAATACTTTTGAAAGCTTATGAAAACAAATGTAGAACTTTAAGTAAAGCAATAAGCTACACTAATAAGATATAACAATGTAATAGTAAAGTAATTGATTAAACTAAATGAAAATTTATTAAAAATAAAATTGAATTACAAAGTAAAATGAGTAACAATTTTGGCAGAGTAGCCTTACACTAAACTAACTACCCCCAACTATGAAATCTAAGGCCCTATATATAGCTGAGAGAGTGAGGTGTTGAGTAGCCTTGGATACCATCTGAGAAAAATCTAGAAATAGCATCAGAAATCGAATATACCATTTGATCCATTCTTATCCCGAATTGTGTTAGTTTGCTCAATTCTCAGCCCTTGATCATGATGAATGATGTGTAATATTGATCCTAAGCCCTCCATTCATACATGCTGGCAATCCGTGGTTGCACATTCTCTGTCCTTGTCAGCCATGTGTGTCAGAAGGAGAATCCAATGAGTATAGAAACGTGGTGCATCCAATAAAACTTCACCAAGTGTCCACGAGGTCTTGACAAAGCATGAATATTCTCTCTGACACGTTTTGTGCACGTGCAATGTCTTCTAGAAACTCCAATGGGTGGTAATTTATAGGTTAATTGAGTTGTGATGAAGTGATTTGAACCAATTTTGGTTCATGTGAATTAGGGTTCATGTTTGGGGGAAGTTCTGGGTTTGGGGAAATGAGGGAAAAAATGGTGCGTTTGGTTAATATATTGTAACTTTGACCAGATTTTTACTCCTTTGACTCTTTGACCGTGGGATGTTACTTGGGCTTAAGAAATTATGTGATGGGCTGAAAATGGTGTTTGGGATTTTTATTTATAATTTGGGCTTGAATGATAATATGGACCAGGCTTGCTTTCTTTTAATTAAATATGTAGTTAATATGAATTTGCAAGGACCTATCTTGTAATGAATGAAACTTGAAGGACCCAATGTGTAGTATTCTGAGACTTCAAAGGCTGAGTTAGACTTTCCTCAAAAATATAATCCAATGGCTATTTCTGCCAAATCTGAATAAATGAAGGTCTGTAGTTGACTTTCAGATCCCTGGCATAGACTTTTTAACCGTCTTCTACTCTCGTGCCCGTTTTTCCGGTTTTCTTGTGATTTTTCGTCCTTTTGTGATTTATCCGTACCTGCATATCACAAACACAAAAACACACGTTTTCTTTGCATTTGTTAGCTCAAATAGTCGTATAAGATCGGTTTTTGGCCATATAATAGTGAGTGAATAAGCACTCACCAAAATCCCCCCGACTAAGGTATTGTCGTGTCCTCACGCAATGTGATCAATTCACGTTATTGGGATAAATAATTTCGAAACTCTTTCTACTAACTTTGAAAAGTAGCAAGGAGGTTCAAAAGAGATTACGAAATCATTTATTTCCGCAAACGCTCCATTTTCCAAAATTTTTATTTATTCCTTTATTCAACTTACACTTTCTATTTTTGGTATTTTTCCATACTTCACAATTGTGACGGTTTGTTGAACTTTCATTATTTTGCAATAATTATTAGGGTCAACGAGTAGAAACACTTCTATTTAAGAAGCGACCATACGGATAAAAATCGTCATCCTTGATTTTTCACGAGTCCCCAAACTAAGCGTACAAACGAGATCACAGCTTATCTACAAATTAGATGCTAACACTACTCATAACAGTTACTTGTGGAAACTCCTTACTCCCATGTCCTAAGTTTTTTATCTCAATATTTTATTTTGTTGAAAAATGAATTGCTTCATATTTTCTCGTTGCGATAATTTTTAGTCCGATAGTGATACCTAAGTTAAAATGATAAGTAGTTATTCATTTTCTCTTAAGAACCACTGCAATAGAAATTCGGTCCACATCAAGGAATTTGGAGTACATACAATATAAATGATATAAGTTGCGGAGTACGATCACGTGCACCTCATGTGACTGATTACTAATCACGTATCACATGCACCTCACGCGCCAACAACTTATTGATACATACATAGTTCTTATTCGACATAACTTTCAACTTTCACTTTTCTCATTTTTCACTTTTTTCACTTTTCTCATATTTTTTCATATTTTTTTTCTTTCTTGACTTTTTTCATACATCAATGGAAGCTTATCGGGTAGCTCCAAAACCACATAGATAATCAACTTTTGACTTTTGATTTTTCACTTTTCGCTCTTATTTTTGATGTTCCTTGATATGTACCCAACTTCTAAAGCAAAAATTCTCTTAAGAAAACAAAAAACTAAATATTATTCAAACCGAAATACCACTAATTAACCTAGAACATCTATTATATATGGGTGACGTATCTGATGGGAGTAAAAAGCCACAAGTACCTCTCATGAGCTCTAAAGAGAACCACTACTCCACGTTTAGCTTCTAACTTCTAAATAAACTCTATCATTTCTCGCTCTTCGCAATTTAAGATTCCAAATAATGAAACCCGCGAATACTTAGCCGATAATCAGCCACGCATATATAAAGTCAGATACGGAAACTTGCAAATTCTAGAAGAAGAATTCGCGTTTTCTAGCTCCTGATGTAAAAGACTAGCGAAAGCTTTTAAGCTGCGCATGTATAAAGTCAAGTACGGGAACTTGCAGATTCTTAAGAAAGAATTCGCATTTTATAGCTCCTTGTATACAAGACTAGCACAAGCTTATGTGATCATCATTGGTTAAGGGAACAAGCTAGGGCTCAACACGCCCGGTCAAGTCAAAATATTTATTCCTACTCTCGCCAGCAAGAAAGTCAACAAGGTGTCAAAATACTTATTCAAACTTTATTATATTTTTGCACATCTTTTCAACTTTTTCACATCTTTTTGTGCTTTTTTCATGACTTTTTCTTCAAAATTTTTAAAATTTTCAATTTTTTCAATTTTTTTATTTTTGGTGGAAAAACGGAGTTGCAAGAGTGCACGACTTGTGAAAAATGCTAGGTCAAAATCGAATCGAAGATTCACCCTCCCCTCGACTAGAACGAAACATTGTCCTCAATGTTTGATGGGTTAAGGCAATCCTAACAAAATTCTAGGCCGTTTATTAATTATGCCAAAGAAAACGTTAGTCGATAAGATTTAACGGATATAGGATTTCCAAGTAGCACCGATGAATGAGACTCCAAGTGAAGAGATAATGAGCACGAGAGTCATCATAAATCGCGGACAATCCTGAACAAACATCACAAACAACCACGAAACACAAGAGTAGAAAAGGCACCCCCTCCTTACATTAGGTGTTAGAAAATAGAAAAATAAGAAGATGAAATGATAAGCATGGGTTGCCACCCACAAAGCGCTTGTTTTTGTTTACCGAGTCTCATGAGCTTGACTCGATCCTCGAATTAATTCGTCCTTGGGGAAAAACTGTGGAAAAATAATCTCATTCAGGCTTTCATTCAAAATATTTTGAAAAACTTATGACGTATTTGAAAGTTCCATCCCGAATAGATAACCGCTGGTACGTTAATTTTGAAAACTTTGAAAAACGATACCAGGGTCAAAAACAACATCCTCACTCCCCACGGAGTGAAGGATAAGAGAAACCACACCAAACGTTATGAATGGTAAGAAAGTCATGATAACAATCTTGAAAAACTCCTCATCTTCATCAAAATAAAACTTCATAATTATGGAATTATGAATTTTATCATTTAAGCTCATTTTAAAATCTTTTCCGGGTGGGAGGGATGAGATAAACTTTTCTTTAAAACTCTCATTTTTAAACACACCACCCGGATCATGATCAACATCAAGATCAAATCTGAAACTTTCAAATTCCGGTTTAGAAAATTTTTCCATTTCACATTCAAATTTATCAAAACGAAATGACTCATACTCCGGAAGAGAGATAAAAGCATGAGAAGTGGGATTGCCACGACTCGTCTCTTCCGAATGATCAAAATGAAAAGCTTCAAATGTCGGATCATAAAAATCATGACGATAAGTGGGATTGCCACTTATTTCCTCAGTCGTGTCAAAGGAGAAACTCTCAAAGTCTGGTAAAAATTCCTCGAGCTCGGGCTCAAGAGGATCATCAATTATAAGCTCAATCTTCGTCTTAACTTTATCCGGAGGGATCAACGGTTCATCGTTCAACAATTTATTAAGAAAAATAATATCCCCCTCCGAATCAAAGTAAGAATCGTCAGTCTCAGAAATCGGAATCGTTTCGATATCAAGAAATTCATCGACCTCTTCCCAAAGAAAATCATATTCCTTAATCGGAGGAAATGATGGGGAAGAGTCGGAGACGAAAGTTTTCACAAAATCATCAAAGGTAAAATCACAAACATCGATGCTTTTGACGGAGTACTTCTTCAATTTCGAAGCATCGGCTTTGAAAATCATAATATCATCATCGTGTCGTAAAGTTAGAGTATCCTCATAATGGTCTACTAAGGCTTTAGCGGTTCGTAAAAACGGACGCCCTAGTATTAGAGGAACTCTCGGATCAGCTTCAAAATTGACAACAACGAAATCTGCCGGAAAAGTACATGAATTCACACGAACAAAAACGTCCTCAGCAATTCCAACTGGATGAGTGATCGATCGATTAGCAAGCTCCAAAGTCATTCTCGTCGGTTTAAGAGCCCCCATTCCAAGTTGTTCGTAGATCGATAATGGCATGAGGTTTATACTCGCACCTGAATCGGCCAGGGCGTTATAAACTTCTTGATCTTTCAAAGAACATGGAATGAGAAACTTTCCCGAGTCACCAAGCTTTTCGGGAAGCTTCTTGAGAAGAATCGCGGAACATTGAGCGTTTATTGGTGTTTCGGCTAATTCAAGCAATTTCTCTTTATTACTTATGAGGTTTTTGAACGTGGAAGCAAATTTCGGCATGTACACAAGAGCATCCATAAAACTTATATCAAAGTGCAACTTTTGAAAAATATCCAGAAATTTTTCCATTTGTTTTTTAGACTTTGCACGGAGCTCTTCATCATTAAATCGTGACGGATATGGCAATTTAGACTTGTATTTCACATTATTCTCAAAAACGACCTTTTCTTTATCTTTTGATTTTTGGACAACCGGAGGTTGGACGTTTTCAGCTCCTCCATTATTAATAGGAGGAACCGGGTCCTTTGTTGCCTCGGTCTCACAGTCTACTACCTTAGGCGGAGACGAAGAAGAAGAGGTAGTAGGAGCTGCGGGTCCCTCATATGTAGTACCACTGCGAGTTATGATCGCCTTTACTTCGCCCCTCGGATTTGCGATCGTGTTACTTGGCAAAGATGTAATACCAGAACCCGAGGGTCGATCATTTAAACGTTTGTTGAGATCATTGATTTGATTAGCTAACAACCTTGTTGTTTCCTCTTGTTTTGTCATAAAAGCTTGTTGGTTTTGAAGCAATTGCTTAATCAAATCTTCCGTGGGCGACGGATTTGGAATAACAGCTTGATTTTGATTATTATTGAAATTCTGCCCACGGTTTTGGTAATTACCATTATTTTGATTTCCATGATTTGCGTTCTGAAAATTCCCAGGGTTTCCATGGTTTTGATTGTTTTGAAAATTGTTCCCTTGAGGCGGGCCTTGATTAAAATTACCTTGAAAACCCCGGTTTTGATTAAACCCTTGATTATGATTTTGAAAACCATTATTAGCTCGACTCTGATTTTGATTTCCTTGATTATTACGATTCTGCACATTATGATTCTGATTGACTTGATTGACTTGGTTTTGTTGTTCGAAACCGGGTGGTCCAAGAAAATGAGAAGAACGGTAGCTGAGGAGATTACGGTCTCCTTGAGGTTGTGGGTAACCGGTGTTACCCGCGTTTGCAGCATACGCGTTTTGAGAAAAGGCACCGGTGGCCGGACATTCATAATACACATGTGGACCACCACAAGTCTCACAACCGTGACTAACCACATTGACTTGATGGTTTGGTTTTTCAATAGACATTGCATCAACTTTCTTTGTTAAAGCCACAATCATATTTACCAATTCATCATTATTTTTACCACTATTAGAAACTTGAGGTTTATTCCTTGACATTCTCACACGAGCTTTATTCTCAATTATCATGAAAGCGTCATTCGTGTTCCTAGCCAACAAGTTACCACCTGCAGCAGAATTAAGCGAATCTTGATCCGTATGACATAACCCATTATAAAACGTATCAATCTGCTGAAGGTCGGTAAACCCGTGGTTCGGACATTTCTCCTTCAAATCTTTGAATCGGTCCCAAGCTTCACTAAACGTTTCATCAAAAGCTTGTTGGAACCGAAAGATTTGAGAACGTAGGTTAGAAGTTTTAGAAGGAGGATAGAAGTAATTCACAAACTTGGAAGCGAGATCATTCCAAGTGTGAATCGAGTTCGGCGGTTCCTTTTCCAGCCAAGTCCGGGCTGCTCCTTTTAAGGAGAAAGGAAATAACTTCAATTTCACCACATTGTGAGGAACTTGATTCATTCTTATGGTCTCAGCGATGTCGGTGAAATTTCTGATGTGAGCATAAGGGTCTTCGTGATCGAACCCGTGAAAGGATATACCCGTGATCAAATTGAGCAATCCGTGATTGATCTCAAAGTTGGCATTGATGTCCGGAATCACAATAGCTCTCCTCACACCATTGAATGGTGATTGGAGTTGTTCTTCCATCGGACGCGGATCAAATGCCGGTTGTTGTCCCCTCGGTGGGATAACATTGTGCTGCGGACCACCCATCGGCGGGGGTCCGTTGTGTTCGTTTTGGTTCATCTCCTCGTCGTCGGGGAAATGAACATGACTCGTATGTCGTAAAACCCGCTCGGGGTTAGAGAACGGAGACGTAAGACTCTCAAACGAAGATCGGGTGTGCATACACCACGAACAAAATTAAAAAGAAAATGAAAAAGAAAAGAGAAAAGAAAATCTTTTTGTTTTTTTTTATATTTTTTCACAAAAACTTATTATTTCTTTTGTTTTTCTTTTCTTAAAACGTAACGTTAATCGAAAACCGTTTCTTTCAAAACCACTCGCGACGGGACGGGAGAGAAGAATGGATCTCTCTTCAGCTAGCAATTTAATGTCTTAGCTATCCGTATTTCCCGCTTATTCGGTTGCAGTAATTGAAATAGTCCGATAAACAACTAGATTACGTTTTCGTTATATTGTGAGACTTTTTTGGTTTACAACGCCCTTTCTTTCGATCGAGTCGAGGCTGTAACTTTTATTATTTTTTTGGTATTTTTGAAAATACTTTAGGAAAAGTGTTTTTGATTTTTCAATTTTTATAGAAATATATATACAAAATAGAGGAAGGCTTAACAAAACACGATTTTCAAAAAGATATTCAAAAATTCACTTCGGCCTTCCCCGGCAACGGCGCCAAAAATTGATTCGTGTCAATTATAGTATATTTATATTCCGAGGAAATACTTGTGAAAGTAAATCCCGGGTCGTTCTCCCAACGAAGGCTCGAATGGAAAATTCGAATTATCGGTTTGGGAATCGTGTAGTGTAAGTGAATAGTGAAAGAGTGATAAAGTGAAAATAGCAATCAATAAAATCAATTATTCACAAACAATGATAAAGCATGCAAAGAGTATAAGCTAATTATTCACCGAAATGAAAAACGTGAAAACGGTAACGCAACCGTAAAATTTAAAACGTAACGTATATCGAAAAATGATCCTACGAACTTGGAAATATTTTTTTAAAATTTAAAACTAATAAAAAGAATTTTAAGAAAAAAAAAATATTTTTTTTTGAGTTTTTATTTATTTTCTAGAATTTATTTTCTATTTTTGGAATTAAAAATGAATTAAAAATAAGGAAAAATAGAAAAATAACTTGGAAAAATAAAAATTAAATTCTAAAAATTCTAAAATATTATAAAAGAAATTATAAAAATATTTTTGTATTTTTCAGAACCTTTTTTGAATTTTTATTGATTTTTGGTAATTAATAACTATTTAAAAATTGAAAATAATCAAAAGAAAATAAGAAAAATAGTAAAAAGCTTTGGAAAAATCTGGAAAAATTCCAGAAAATCTAAAATAATAAAAAGAACTTAAAATAAAATTTTGAAGAAAAAATTAAAAATAGAAACTACTTATTAAGTGCAAACTGCTTATCACAAGTGCTTATTAATAAGCACTTGTGATAAAAACTTATGAAACTGAAAACTCAAACTAAAAATGAAACAAAGAACTCAATTATGCAAGAAATAGTATCCATACAAGCTTAGTGGTACCACAGATTCACAATCTAAAGTAATAAGCTCAACGTAAAAACTCTAGATGATAAGCAGTAGCAGAAACCAAGTAATGAATACAATTAACTCAAACTACACAAATTAAACTCAGAAATGAACACTAAACAATGATGCAAGCTCAGATTCTATAAGACAGATCTCAACACTATAACTACAACCAAATAAGCACAAAATAGTAGCAGTACACAATAACTACTAAAGCTAAATTTAAAAAAAAAAACAAAACTAAAAGACTAAAACTAGGGAGAAAAACAAGCTAAGGCTTACTAAGAGAAATCTAAATAAGCTAAAGGAAAGAGTAATAAACAAAGATAATCTCAAAGAACAGAAATAAACTAAACAGTTCTAGTGTACTGCTAGGACAGATGATTAAGGAGCAGGTAAGATTGCAGCCCAATGAGGGCTGTAGCAAGCTAATGTGAAATACAATAATAAGCTTCAAATAGCAGAATAAGCTCTCACAAACAATGGCTGATATACAAACTTCTAATACATCCTCAACCAAAAACCAACATTAACTGCAACTAATCTAAATTTTAAGATCAAGAAAAGGTACTGATACATCAGACTGAACAGGGCATACAAAGATAAAAAAAAAAATCATATTCAAGCTTAATTCTGATTTACCAATCAAATTCCAAGATGCAGCAACCCAGTTGTTTATAGAAGGTGATCAACTAGAGATTACATCAAACCAATTTTCACATATTTCCAACCTCAATTGCACTACTAAAAATAAATGGAGAGAAAAGCTTGAGTTTAAGAAAAATGGCTGCTGATGCAGAGGCTATAAGCAGCAGTGTAATACAGAAGTAAAAATAGGTCTAAACTAGGCTAGAATCCAAATCTAAGATGCTAGAACTATAAAGAATTCGAAAGCTGACGAAACTGAGCAAATCACAATTACTAAAAACAACTAATCCTACCAATTCAAATGCACACAGTTGCACGAAGAAACTCTTAGAAAGTCGAAAAGGCAAATGCTACAAACCATTCAAATTCACTGATCCTTGCTTGAAATATGATAACAACAATTCATAAAAGCAGATTCAAAATGGCCTAAAACAGTCACACTCACTTGAAATATTACTGATCCAAACACTCTTCTAATAACTGATATGCGATTGAAAACTACAACAGATCCAAAATTCAACTGATCAATCTGTCAATTAACTAAACGACTCCACAATCAAGTAATTAATGAGCTGTTATCAATCTTAAAACCAGCATCACTTATACTCACAGCTATACAAAAACTCAATTCCAAACAGATGACAGATTTAAGATTATAGCGAATAACCACAGATAGATTATTCCAATGAAATACAAACTCTAATATCCACCAAAAACTACTACTGAAACATCAATCATAACTATAGAAATAGCAATTCTGCTATACTACTCAAAATCAACAAATACAAACATTCAAATATTCAAATAAAATGCAGCTCCACCATTACAACTACTTGTATAAACAAATAACTCAATAAAACAGTAACTACTAATGCAAAAATTGAAATCTAAATCAGATACTACTAACTCATAAGTAAAAATTAAACAATGTATTACCAAAACATCCCCCTCAGCTAGAACAGAGGGGGCTCTCTATGCTAGCCTGTCTTTGTGACAGGCTGAGACCTTCCGTAACTGTCTCAATCTATCTCAGTACACCTTAGGAATACAGGAATCCAAGTCCTTTGACTTCAGTTAACCAATCCACTTTTTGATAAATTGAAATGAATTCAGCTTATGATCAAGCTAGAAAGCTTATCAAAGCTGAAATGTAAGCTACTGCAGTTTATTTAAAGTCTATAAAAGCTAATTTGAAACTCTTTTTATTATTTTTATATTTTTCTGTTTTTTTTTTATATTTTTTTATATTTTCTTAAAATTCTGATGAATTAATAAAAGTTTAACTAAGAATTAAAAGAATACTTTTGAAAGCTTATGAAAACAAATGTAGAACTTTAAGTAAAGCAATAAGCTACACTAATAAGATATAACAATGTAATAGTAAAGTAATTGATTAAACTAAATGAAAATTTATTAAAAATAAAATTGAATTACAAAGTAAAATGAGTAACAATTTTGGCAGAGTAGCCTTACACTAAACTAACTACCCCCAACTATGAAATCTAAGGCCCTATATATAGCTAAGAGAGTGAGGTGTTGAGTAGCCTTGGATACCATCTGAGAAAAATCTAGAAATAGCATCAGAAATCGAATATACCATTTGATCCATTCTTATCCCGAATTGTGTTAGTTTGCTTAATTCTCAGCCCTTGATCATGATGAATGATGTGTAATATTGATCCTAAGCCCTCCATTCATACATGCTGGCAATCCGTGGTTGCACATTCTCTGTCCTTGTCAGCCATGTGTGTCAGAAGGAGAATCCAATGAGTATAGAAACGTGGTGCATCCAATAAAACTTCACCAAGTGTCCACGAGGTCTTGACAAAGCATGAATATTCTCTCTGACACGTTTTGTGCACGTGCAATGTCTTCTAGAAACTCCAATGGGTGGTAATTTATAGGTTAATTGAGTTGTGATGAAGTGATTTGAACCAATTTTGGTTCATGTGAATTAGGGTTCATGTTTGGGGGAAGTTCTGGGTTTGGGGAAATGAGGGAAAAAATGGTGCGTTTGGTTAATATATTGTAACTTTGACCAGATTTTTACTCCTTTGACTCTTTGACCGTGGGATGTTACTTGGGCTTAAGAAATTATGTGATGGGCTGAAAATGGTGTTTGGGATTTTTATTTATAATTTGGGCTTGAATGATAATATGGACCAGGCTTGCTTTCTTTTAATTAAATATGTAGTTAATATGAATTTGCAAGGACCTATCTTGTAATGAATGAAACTTGAAGGACCCAATGTGTAGTATTCTGAGACTTCAAAGGCTGAGTTAGACTTTCCTCAAAAATATAATCCAATGGCTATTTCTGCCAAATCTGAATAAATGAAGGTCTGTAGTTGACTTTCAGATCCCTGGCATAGACTTTTTAACCGTCTTCTACTCTCGTGCCCGTTTTTCCGGTTTTCTTGTGATTTTTCGTCCTTTTGTGATTTATCCGTACCTGCATATCACAAACACAAAAACACACGTTTTCTTTGCATTTGTTAGCTCAAATAGTCGTATAAGATCGGTTTTTGGCCATATAATAGTGAGTGAATAAGCACTCACCAACGTCGTCAGAAGTGACCTCCAGAAATTCTTATGTTAAGTTTCCGGAAAATTTCTGGAAAAACTTGGTCCTACTTCCTGGAAAATCCTGCAAAACTTCATTATGACTCAATACAAGCATTTGACTCTAAGAAATACGAATATACATGTTCATTTAATATTGTGGAGAATCATGATCGGTTTGTTTCTTAAAAACATATTTGGGGTTTCCCCTTACACTTATCTTTTTGCAAAAATACCTTTAGGTGGAGTTAAGACTAGGCCAAAACAACAAAGTAGAGTATTTCCACTATTTAGTTTAGAAACATGATCTACCAACAATAAAAATTAAGCATGCATACGGAAGCAAATAACAAACAAACAAACATAAAATCACACAAAACATGGGTTGCCTCCCAAGAAGCGCTTTTTCTTTATTTACGAGTCTTGTAGCTAGACTCAAGGTCATGGGTTAACGTGTATCGCTTATGCTCACATAACCAAGTGTGAGCCATCTAATAGTCGCCTCATCTTTCTCATATTCGTCTCCTAACTCTAAGCATCCGCGATAGTATCTTTTATTCTTTTCATGCGTATACTTAAGTCCTTTTCTCTTATCATTCTCACTTAACATTTCCATGGGCGGATACCTACTACACTTTTCCATGGAAAAATCTTTGAACCTAGGGTGTGTACGGGGCATTTGATAGACAAAATCTTCATCCCCATCCGAGAATGTAATTAACCCTTCTATGAGTTTTTCATCGAGGTTGGTCAACCGTTTGAAGGGTTTTCCAAACACAACTTGGGTCAACTTATCATCAATAAACTCTCCTAGATTCTCCATAACCATGAACTCAACAAAATAAACCAAGCTTCCTACAAATACATGCAATGGTATTGCCTTAGCAATAATGTTTTCTCCTTTGTATTCTAACTCATCTACCATGATTTTATTGTATTCATTACGTGAGATTATATTCATTGGAAGAGATGAGTTGAGATAGGCGTTAAAGCTCTTAAATCCGATCTTACAAGGGAATTGCATGTTAAATGAACTATCACACTCAATCCTAGTTCTAGGGTCAACATACCTAAGAGGGTTTATTTCTTCTTCCATCCTATTCTCATTAATCACATCATCATCATCAAGATCCTCATCGGAGTCTAAATAGTAGAAAGGACTAGCCCTACGGTCATCATCATGATCAGACTCTTCTAACTCAGAATTATTGTCAAAGTGGTGGTTGGGTGAGAGGTTAGGTGGGTTCTCATTTTCTGCTAAAGGAAGTGGGACGGGCATTTGGAAGATCCTACGACGAAAAACACGAATAACAGGAATCAACCGATCAATGGTATTGTGATCCATCGAAATATTTTACGAACAAAAGCACGAAGAAATAAGATAGACTAAAGAAAACCTAAAAAAAAATAAAATCTTACTAGAAAGGAATCTAGCAAGTAGACCCAATAAAAAGAAATTCTAACCTAGACAATAACTATTCCCCGGGCTGCGGCGCCAAAAACTTGATACGTGGGGATCGCACCAGGCTTTACCTCTCAAGGGATCTTGAGAAGCTTACAACCCCCACCAGGCAGTGTACCTGATCGTTGTAGTATAGTATAGTGACAAGTACCGGGGGATTGATCGTTCAGCTTAGGAATAGTGTCGCTAGGATTAGAAAACCTAAATACTAGTTCTAAAGGTGAGGGATGATTATTTTTGTATTTTATATTTTTTTTAGAAAGCAAGTAAAAATCTCGGGTTTGAAGGATTTGGGCGGAATTAGTTGCTAATCAACTAACCCAATACTAAAGATGCAATCAAAATAAAATACTAGAAATGAAAATAAACTAAATTATACTAAAGTTGTAAGCAATAAGTGGAGAAAATGTATTTACTTAGATTTCACTACTCCCTAGACATCTTTTACACGTTAATTACTTGTTATAATTGCATGGATGACGGATCGTATTCCTTAATACCATTCATGGGGTGGCACACTTAACTCCTCAATTCTATGAGCTCTTATCTCCTCCTACACCATGCCCAGCACAACTATAGGGATTGTAAACAGTGGCTCATGCATTAAATACAACCAATAAAGACCTAGTGCGCGTCGGTTCATGTTTCTTAAGACGTTCAAGCATGTTACCAATTGGAGATCTGCCAGTTTTCTTAAGCCTAACATATAAATCATTCATCCAAGACAAGTATAAACAAGTAATCAACACATAATTAACATCTAGGTTTCATTAGATCCAAGCAAACACAAGATAGATCTAGCCTAGCATGATGGAATTAAGACAAGAACAAGATATAGACAACCAACACATAGACATATTGATTGAATTAAAAGAACACTTATCTCAATTACACATGAAAGGTATCAAGGGCTTGGAACCCTTGAAAAACCTGTAAAATTCGCACCAAAATCGTACTTAGGGTTTCTCCAAAACTTCTCTCTCTTTTAATGTGAAAATTAGAAAACTGTATATAGGAAAAGGGGTCTGACGGCGTCAAGACCAAGCTTGTGACGCCGTCACCTCGCCGCCAAAACTATTCTCGGACTGCCTTGATCTACATTTGACGCCGTCAAGACTTAATCATTTCCAGGCCGTCATGACTTTTACTCTTGACGCCCTACCTTCATGACGCCGTCAAATCTGTACTGGGTCGTCATGGAATTTTGCTCTTGACACCGTCAGAGAGTTACTCTTGACGCCGTCACCTACTGTTCCCAGCATGGAAAATTAAGACTTTGGCGTTTTCTTCACTTTTATGCTCCAAAAACGTCCGAATTGCTTCCTTTTCCAGATTTCTCTCCCAAAGTACCTAAAATCACAAAAGGAACGATTTAGGGCAATATTTGATCAAATAAATTCGAATTCGGGCTTAAATGACCCCCTAAAAATAGATCATTTTTCGCCTCATCATCTGCGACCATTACCTTCTTCATCACTCTGAAACTCATCAAAGTTATAGCCAACATCATGATCCGTATAATCTGCCATACACTCATCAGCTAATTTTGATAGATTCTCAAAATGGGGATCAATATCAAACTTAAACCTACTCATGTCTACTATTGGCTCACTGGGGGATACCATATCATCCTCTACATCTTCAAAATGAGTCACATCCACAACATGATCTTCCTCATTTACTTGCTGTGTTGAGGTGCCCACATCATCCCTTTCAACATCATCTTTTTCCACTACCTCTTCAAAATCAACAAAGTTTTTGTTGAGCTCTAAAACCATAGGCTCACTCTGAAGTTCTGCAACCATATCTGTAATCAAGTCGTCTTCCACACCAACATTATCTTCAGGATGGGCAAACTAGAACAAGTCTTCATCTATAATTTGGAATTGTTGCTCATCTTATTCTAGACCATCAACACAACTTACAGGTGGTTGCGCAACAAGAGTGTCTGTGTCACCAACAACTCGACTTACAGGTGGTTGCGCAGCAGGAGTGTCTGTGTCAATTATTTGGGTTTGATCCTCAGCTTGTTCTCGACCAGCAATCATAGTCACAGGTGATTGAGCATTGGTACCATCAATTGAATGATCAGCTTGTTCTGGACCCATGGTACGATCATTTGAAGGCTCCACTGGTACTTCATCCGTTATTTTTGATTTTCGGGCTCTTTTGGCTCTTTTGCGTTTAGCCTCAACATAAACCTCTATCTCTCTATGTGTTGGAACCAAATCCAACATGTTCATGACATCGTCATCATTCTGCAAGGGTAACAACCCAACATCCAATGTCTCCCCTGGTACCCTATAATGACACCCTGCAACCCCACCTTTGACACCTATGTCAGCTACCAACGCTTCAAAGGCGTAAAAGTTAAACAGGTCATAATCAACACAATCATACCACGCGATAAGTGGATCAACATATACCCTTCCCGGTGGTGACATAAATTTTCCACCGTGGGTGACTTTTAGAGTGAAGTAGTTATGGTTTGATTCTGTGTAGAAACAATAAACATCAACACACACTAACAACATGAAAAAATCATCTTAATGTATAATCTATGCTTCTATTCGTACGGTTCATTTCAATCGCATATAACTGTAGCTAAAAAAATTGATACAATTAACAATGCCCAAAACATACCGTGTAGTTGATGAAGATTAATGATCGGGGAAGATCATTCGTGGTTTTTCCCAAAAAAAAGGCCATCTTTTTCAATTTTTACTGGTTCGGAAATCCTAATTGGAAACTTTAGGGCAAAAAATGCAATTGACTTTGGGTAGTTGAGCTAAGAAGCTTTTGAGTTGCTCGGTGGGTCTAATATTGGTTTAGGCGGGAACTGTGAAATGACAATACTACCCTCAGTGACATGGCACTTAACGGGAAAACTAACGGAAAATGCCTCTCGATGGTTTTTTTTCAAATTTGCGTAACGTTAGTGTTTTTTTGCGTGACTTTTTGTCTCGATCCTATATTTGCGATTTCGTGATAGTTTAAGGACAATTTTTGCATTTTACCCTTTTTTATAGGTCACTAATGAATGCGATGTCTGTAAATGTCCTCAATATAAAAAGTGAAGTCTTTATTATTATTATTATTATTATTATTATTATTTTTAACTTACAAATGGCTATGAACATTTAAAGTAAGTGCATTTGCGATGCAAGTGGTTTGGTTACTTGGACTTAGCTATGAATATATGGGAAAAAATTTATAGTTGGTGGAAAGTGGGAGTCATTAATGCTTTCTCGATTGGTGATTTTTTTTCATCATTTAGAAACGTTAACACTCCTAACAAGTTATCTATTGTTTGGCAAGCGGTTATTCGAACAACCGGGTATTTCATTTGGAAAGAAAGGAATGCTCGTGTGTTTGGCAAAAAAGTTTCTAGCACTAATAGAATCATTCAAGACATTCAACTTAAGAGCTAAGAGTGGATTGTTCAAAGATCTAATAAATATAAAGAGATAGATTGACGACAATGGTTGAGGGATCCCATTAACATTCGGATACAGTAAGGTTCATTTCTTGATCATGTGCAGGTAATGTTGTCTGTACTGTTTAAAAAAATTTGGTCTCTGCAAGTGGTCAAATTGCCTCAAGTGCAGCTGTATCAGTGGCCTTTGTTTGTGGAATGGTTTTTGTTAATTTGGAGAGTGTCTCATTGGATCAGGTCCCATATGCGATTTATTCTTCTCACGTGCATTGATTGTTGTGTCATTATTTGGATACCATATTGGCTTGTACCATGTATTGGGTCAGTAGTGTGTTTGGTTAGGAATTTAGATAATGTGAGGCACCTCTTTATAATGTTAGTTTATCTTATGTTTTTTTTTTCGTTTTGGGTCCTTCTTAACTTAATTTGCTTGATTAATTAAGGAAATGTCTTGCATTGTATTATCTCCGTCTCATATTAAATATTTATTTTGAATTTTCAAAGTTTATTTTTTTATCAACTTTAACCTTAAATATTTTTGCTTGTGTTATACAATATTTGATGTAAAATATATGAATGAAGTGGATTTTAAACGTATTTTCGTTGATATAATTTTCATCAAATATTATATAATACAAACAAAAATATTTAAAATCTAAGTTGAAGAAAAAAAGACTTAAAAAGTCAAAGTGAAAATTTAATATAAGATGGAAGGAGTATTTTGATCTTTGTTTGGTTTTATATTATGTTGACTTTCTAAAAAAGACAATAATTCAACAGTAAATGATTATACAATGAGAATTGATCCGCACACTCCATTTATTGATACGCACACTCCAAAGTACAAGTAGATAATGCACAATATAAGTTTTGTACAATTTATTAAAGCTAAAAAAGAGTGTCCTAATAAATTTGGTGAGTATGCAAATCACTTGCCTTATACAATGCATTATATAGTGAATGACCTAAAAGGGGTTCATACATGCACCTTTAGCTTAGTTACGTCTATATATACCGGGACAATATAAGAGGATGTAAGCACTAAACAAGAACAAATATAAAGAAGATGGTTCTCCTTAACACCTCTCCATTAGCACCAAAGTATGACCGAAAAGCTGAACTCACAGCGTTTGATGAAGCAAAAACCGGCGTCAAAGGACTAGTAGAAGCCGGAGTCACGGAAGTCCCTCGCATATTCCACATACCTTCACCTCAAATCCTCAATTCTAGCCAACAATCACCTTCAAAACTTTGTCTTCCCACCATTGATCTTGAAGGTATCCACGAAGATCCCATCAAGAGAAAGGAAGTAATCAAGCAAGTGAAGGATGCATTCGAGACCTGGGGATGCTTTCAAATGGTGAATCATGGAATCCCATTAAACATTATGGAGGAGATGATGGAAGGAGTGAAACGGTTTCATGAGGATGATGCGGAGGTGAGGAAGCAATGGTACAAAAGGAATGGAGGCGGAAAGCGTAGGGTGGTGTACAATACCAATTTCGATTTGTACACTGCACCCATGGCTAACTGGAGAGATACTTTCTATGTCACAATGGATCCAAATCCTCCTCAACCAAACGAGTTGCCGCCACAATGCAGGTCTCACTATTTTTGTCCATCTATTGATTTTGTTAGAGAAATCGAAATATATAGGCGGGCCGGTAGAATGAGTTGAATATAACAATAGGGATAGACAGGAATCCCATTGCTAAAAGCTTGACCCAGACTTAAACTTAGCCTCGATGAATTGGATTTGATTTGGCTTGTGTAATATATGGAAACACTATAATTTAAATAACAAATCAATTCTCTAATACACCTTTTTTAATTCTTAGAAATTTATCAGACTGACAACTACTACTTTTAGAATATTTACTCAACAATTCTTATGTTAATTGCGATCATATTCTTGCAGAGACAATTTGTTGGTGTACTCGAGCCAAATGATGAAGCTAAGCAGTTGTATGTTCGAGTTGATATCTGAGGCTCTAGGGCTCGACCCTAATCACCTTGGTGACATGGGATGTGCTGAAGGGCTTGCTGTTCTTGGCCATTACTATCCTTCTTGCCCACAACCCGAGTTAACATTAGGCACCTCCCCCCACTCTGATACCAGCCTCATCACGATTCTTCTACAAGACCATATTGGTGGTCTCCAGACGTTATATCAGAACCAATGGACCGATATTCCTCCCATTTCAGGAGCACTTGTAGTAAATGCTGGAGATATTCTACAGGTATCCTTTTATCTCTCTATCTAAGATTCAATATGATTTTGTTGACCTTTATAATCAAGGTATAGTGTATACTAATACATGGAACTTGTTCAGTTGATTACAAACGACCAATTCATCAGCGCCGAACATAAAGTATTAGCTAAGAAGGCTGGCCCAAGAATTTCAGTGGCATCTAACATATCAACAGGTCTGGTTGAGACTGGGAAGATTTTTGAGCCAATAAAAGAGTTGCTATCTAAAGACAACCCAACTAAGTATAGAGGCACAACTGTCACAGAATATGTAAACTACTACAGGAAAAAGGGACTTGATGGCATTTCTTCTCTTTTGCATTTTAAGATCTAACTACTTACGTAGACATCAATAGCTTCAGGAATAATGATGCCAAGATGAAGCGTTACCTTTCATGTTCGTTGCATGTTTTATAAATAGTCCGTTGTGTACAATATATATTGTTCTTTGAAGTATTTGTGTAATGGGTTATGTATAAATTTAGAAAATATATGTACAAGTTTAAGGTTTAGAAAGTAGATCAATGAACGCTTATTTTCTCTCTTTCGACAAGTGTTTTGTAGCTTTGCCATATTTAAAGAAAAAGTCGCGAGGCTTTTACTGAATTGGAAACACGAGCTGTATTAGTAAAGTTATATCAAGATCATAAGGTTTGTACATGGGCAGCTCTAAGCCTTTCTTGTTAACGACCACTCATTTATTAAAAACAACTAGCAAGTTGATAGAAGTGTATTAGACAAGGATACTAATTATTAAGAGACTCCTGGTCCAAATCTAATTTGCATATCTAATCTATACGTGGTTGAAAATTCTGAATCTCATTTCATCTTAATCAGAATAAGTTGTTGAAAAATCTGAATTTGACTCAAATAAAAAGCATTTTTTTTCAAGCTTTTGGAGTGCATTTCTTTTACTAGATGAGTAACCGTGCATAACAACTGGATTTTATAGTGTCATAGAAGTTGTAGTGATAAAAAAAAAGTTTATGAGTTATAAACGATAAATAATAAAAGTTTAAGAATTTAAGGATTAAACACGATTTAAACTGAATGAAAATTATATGAGTTATGGTTATAAACGAAAATAATAATAAAAGTTTATGGTTTCTATATATAGTTTTCTTAATTTTTTCAATTTTCAAGAATAAGAATATGGATTTTTCCTTTATATATAATATAGATAGGATAATTCTATATATGTATTCCTAACTTAATCCTTATATTGCCATATTTACCCAATCAAAACACATAATGACATCTTTTATATAATAAAACAAAACCTCAGGGATTTTTCCATTTAAAAAAAAATCAAATTATACCTTATTTAGTAATAATTTTATTAAAAAAAAATTATTTTCTAATTAAGTAACATTTTATATTTATCCATAACACAAGTAGAAGATAAATAAAAAAAATATAAATAAGATGCAATTAACAATAAAATTAAAAATTTTAAATAAGTATCTTTAATAATAAAAAAATTATAACTAAACATCATAAATCAAACAACACAAAGATTAAATTATTTGGTTTTTAATAAATAAAAATATATGATTCGAAAAAAAATTAAAAAAAACCCGCGCGTGCGCGGGCATTATAACTAGTATATACTCAATCTAATAACAGTAACTCATGTTTACCCAATTCTTTATAAAACTAGTTAAAATTTAATTAATGGTATAAAATTCCCATTATACTCCTGATAACTTAAAAAAGAAATTGATCCTAAATAAATTATTATCATCACCTGATCATAGTCTCAAGTGCAGCTCCACACCATGTGAAAATCAAGATATACGTCCCTACAAGCTAGTCTTTGCTAACAGTATTAAAAGGCTCCAAAGAAGATTTATTCTCTAACACCGAATGAAGATCCAACTTTATTCATCATCTTCAGCTCCTCCTTGTGCGAAAAAGTTGAACAGTAAACATGTTACCATTTAATTACATAGTACAAAATAATGGTTAAAACCTTGAAACATTATGGAAAAATTCACTACCTAATTTTTGACAGTAATTTATTCTATTTGTTGGGCAAATTGTCGTAACACATGATAAAAACCAACTGATATCAGAACTAATAAATTTAACACATAAGTACAACACTAAATCATGAAGGAATTAATTTCGAACTCGAAAATCAAACATTAGGCGAGACAAATCCATATCAATATCTTGTGTGATGTATTCAACAATATAACAACAAATTAAAAACGAAAATACAAACCACAACCATATCGAGACTATTTTGATACCTAAGAAACCACTACACCTACATATCTTTAGACAATTATCACATGAGTGTGGTCAACATTATACAACTAAATACGTAAAATTCATGGCAATTGAAAAGGACAACAAGTATGGTTACCTTATCTCATCAGAAGATCAAATACCACTAAAAACTTTGAAAAAACTCGAAAAACTAACCTTTGAGTTTTATGAACAATCACATATTATAAAAGAGGTTACATGACGAACAATCTTGATCATGTAAATGTGATCATGCAGTCATGCACGCAACGGAATTTCTATGTAAACCTAGATTAAAGGAGGAAAAGGAGGGAATATTTCCCGCTTGTTAAAGGGTAGTCAGCATCATCTTAAAAAGTGACTATTATTAATTTTAGGCCTTAATTTTATGAATCTTAAAAATAATTAAATTAGAAATATGGGTAAATATGAAAAATTGTTATTTGGATTGAAGTCGTTATGAGTTTTGACTGAGTAAATATAGCAATATAAGGTTTAAGTCGAGAATATATCAAATCATCCTTTTTTTTTTTTATTATTATTATTATAGAATAACATGTATGCAAGAGCACAAGGTGCCATGACATAACCATTTTAATCATTCGGAGCCCACGGGGTGCCACATCACTATAACAAGCATCCACAACTAACCCTTCACTCACAACTAACCCCAACTTACTCATTTGAGGCCCACCACTTATAACTTTATTTTATTTTTCACTCTAAAATAAAAGGACAAATGTCAGACATTTACCCTCGCCGTACAGACGACGAGCTTATCTATGACTAGCTATAACAAGGGGGCGGCGTCAGGGCAAGGCACAACAAGGGTGCCTAGTTGGAATGGCGAGCTATAACAAGCTCGACACCGGTGCTCTAAGAGACTTAATACTCAAGTCATTCATCATTACAAAAATAAACACTTTTGCTACAATAGTAAAAAGGTTTTCAAAGACTTTTTAAGATGAGAAAAGTATTTTCTTTATTTCATCTTGAAGATACTCTGAGAATTACCTAATTTTTTATCAGAAAGAAAAAAATTTGATTATAAATTAACTAGGGAAACTTCATGAATAGTCATGGATAGAGTTTCGTTATTGTCTTCATCCAATTACATGGGCCAAAGTTGTTGGCACTCTAGATATTTTCCTGGTACGTAATTGACGGGGCCGCCAAGGCTATTGGCTCTTGATATTTTCATTTTACACACTGATTGATTGATTGATGTGGCTTAATGAGCAACTTGATCAATTTAATATTTTAAATGTATATATTATCGAAGTTGATTTGCACATTTTTTATTTTGATTAGAACACGCATTGTATAAATTTACATAGCACACTGTAAACATTGTACAACTATATTATGCACAAATTAGAATATCCCAATCAAAACCTTCAATGTGCAAATCAATTCTCATATATTATATAGCAGCATGATTTACAAATGTTGGGTTTGACTTTCGACCCATGGTCTCTGACAATGTATTTAAATATAAAATAGCCTAATTTAATAAGTCTTTTATATAAGTCAGCAAGAACATTACTCACTGATAAGAATCAGAGAGTAAATCATCTTCTGATGAAAATCAAAGGACTTACTCTCTGATGGTTATCAGAAAGTATTACTCCCCGATGGTTATCAGATGGTTGTGAGTGACAGATACCTTACTAATGATCATCAGTGGATGTAAACTCACCGATATAAAAAATCGGTGAGCGCTGTATAAAGCTCAACCAACTGCCAAGCTTCAGGAAAGTCGAAGACCAACTGTAAATACACTGTGTAAAACTGATGCGGTACCAGGGAGCAAGGTATAAGGAGCTATAAGCAACACCGGTGGGATTTAGGCCTGACAAATGCCTCAGTTACCCTGAAGACTTATCTCTATAAGGGAATTGGTATCTGATGAATGGGAGGGAAACTCGTTGGGAAGATAAGTGTAAGGTCTTATCAAATGATGATAAAGTAAGATCTTAGGTACAAAAGTTGTCAGCATTGGAAAACCAAATGCACGCTCCACCTAGCATACAAGGCACATGCTATCTATTCCAAGGCTGGCTATCTACTATACCTATGTGCATCCACAATATTCCTTGGTCTATTTAAATGAAACTTTGTAACCGGGATAAGTAGGATTCTAAAGGAGTGTTTACATTTGTCGCTCAACCGGAATAGTTTTACCGAGAGCTATCCCACTGTAAATCTTTGATTTATTAATAAAGATTTATACATGTTGAAAAGTACAAATGGTGTTATTATGGTTTTGAGTGATGTTGTTACTATCTTTGTTACGAGTAGGAAGATTTTGTCATTTACTCAAATCTTGTGGACCAACAACAAAACACAATACACAATATGAAACCTTTATATTTAGTTCCAATACGAAATTTTCAATTTTAATTATCGTTGTTACAATTTGGTATTTGCCCGTGCGTCATGTCGCGAATAAACTCTTAATTATTACGAATTTAATTTATCTAATTTATTTTCCTCAAAAAATGACCTTTACGTACTCATCTCTCGTGGTGATACTCGTTTGCAGAACTTATAATAACATGTACGAGAGTTATTTCGGATATAATATAAGTCGTCACTTTGATATGTTAACCAATTAAGAAAAACTTTAGTAAGTAGATATGATATTTGATTGGTGAAATATGTAGTAAGTGATAATTTTTTAAACTGCATGTAACTTGAGAGTAGATTTATAATTTGAGACGAATGAAGTAATAATTAACAAATATACTAATTTATTTTATTTATTCATATACTCTTCCATATCAAATTAATAGTCTAAGTTTCTTTTTCGTTATGTCATAATTCAATTGCGTACTACTAAAATAGATAAAGAACTTTAATCAAGTTTACCATACTAACTATGTTTAATAACAAGAAAACTCACTTTTAGCCAAATCGAGGGGTTCGATTAACCAATGAGAAAACTCGATTTTGAAATTGAGCCTTCTCAATGGCCAATTTCAAATATAACCGAGTAGGATTTTTAAAACTTTGGTGTCGAAAAGTATAAATAATAAATTCATCCAATCAGAATCGTGTTTTCAAATGTAAGATGCATATTCTAGAATGTTTTAAAATCGATGCTTATCTTTACTGGATTTTTTCTATATTTACGTTATCTATTTGAACACGAATACGCAATCCTAATTCGCAACTTTTTTTTTTTTTTTTTTTTTTTTTTTTTTTTTTTTTTTTTAATTTCTTAATGATTCGTTTTAGGCTTATATACTCACAAATTATTTTTTCATTATAAAATATTGGGTGAATGTAAGGTGAACATGCAAATTTGAAAGGTGATTTTTTTTTGTTGCGTTTGAAAGGTGATTTGAACTTTTTTTTTTGAACGGCAGAATTGATATATAAGAAAAAATGCTACTAGCAAGGTGCTAGAAGCATAAGAGTATAAAACAAGACCAGAACTAAACAAAAACTACAAGAACTAGACTTTACCCGAGACTTTAGCTGCGAGGCTTACAAAAGGGATGAAAAAACTCTTGCCAATTACAGTAGAAACTGAGACAAGAGAAAAACCCCCACTCACGAAGGCCGAGCCACCGGTTTTTACTCCGTAGTGTTTTTGATGTAGGCCCAAACAAGTCCCGGGAAAAAAAATAAAATGTAGAAATAAAAGAACCAAACAATCTCAAAAAGCTTGAAATTCCCAACATTAATCAGGTGGAACTCGTAAGCAACAAAGGATTTTTCAACAATTCTACCCAATTACACGACATGTGGCCCCTATGATGAAGCCAAGAAAATGAAGATGAGCGGATGTTCTCAAATATATCACTCTTTCTCATTGGATGCGAACAAAATGTGATGCTGTTGCGGTACCTCCATATCCACCATAAGGAAGAAGCAATGATGATGTACATACGATGAATCTTCTTTTTAGGAACATGCCAAGAATTCAACCAAACGCTCCAATGATTCATAGAATCAAACGACGGGATAGAGCTGTCACACCAAATACGAACAAGCCTCCAAATATCCTTAGCAAAATCACATTCAAAAAAAATGTGAAGGTTAGATTCAACATTACCTTTGCAAGAAGCGCAAGATATCTTTTGGATCTCTATACCACGATTAGAAAGATTAAGCCGATGTGGAAGTCTATCAAGCTTAATACGCCACATGAATATGTTCACTTTGCGAGGAAGGGCTTTGTTCCAATGAGTCAAAGAATCCAATGAAGGCAGAATGCGGTCATCAATAAGTTGACGAGTGAGGCTAACTGTGAACTCTCCATCATTAGCGAGAGACCAAATGCAAGCGTCCGAATTAGAGACTATGTCGATGTGGCTGATCTCATTAAGAAGGTCTTGAAGATAAGCAAAATTGCGAACACCCAAATCAGATCTAGACCAATTCCAAGACCATTGGTTGTTGCGTATGCGATCTATAATCAAACAGTCTTTGTCTTGTTCAAGCCGAAATAATCTATTGTAGCGAAGATATAGCGGGGAATTACCAATCCATAAGTCCTTCGTGAAATGAATTATCGTGCCACACCCCACACGAAATCTAATAGAATCATTAGGAATGATACCATTCGAGTGTAAATAATTAGAAGTACCAACAATCTTAGCCCATATACCATTCGAATTAATATCATTCAAACCGAAGCCTCCCTCTTGCCCGTGGAGAGATTTGATGACGTTAACCTAAAGAGCTTTAGGATTAGAAAATAGCCTCCATCGCCATTTTTGAAGTGCGTGGAAGAAATAAGCCCACTGGATGCATGGATTTCTAGGTTTTTAAAATCACATTGAAAGAGGTTCGATTACTACGCAATAAATTATTATTGATGTGATTTGATGGATTTATGGGACTAAACCTCTGGAGTGTCGTTAGCAGCACCCCACTGTAAGTGACACATTGTCAATCACATCAAACTTCTTGTCTATTATTATAATATAATTTGTTTACAAACTCTTATTTGATAGTATTACCTTTCACAAATGTTCGGTGACATTTTCCTTTCTTTTCTGACTTTTTTTTTTTCAACCTGTTACAGCAATTCATTTGATATTCGATATTGCATCCTATCTATACTACTATAGGGCAAATTTCACAAAAGTGTATCCAACTTATACTCAATTTCAATTTAAAGTACTTTATTTTTTCTTCAATTTAGTGTACTCAACTTTTTTTTGATTGCAATGTAAGACATATAACAGATTTCTCAGTTATCTTATAATGAAAAAAATACATGTTTCGTCCCTATGGTTTATCCCAATAACACTCGTAGTCCCTATTTCATTTTTATACGTTTTAATCAGTTTTTTAAGTTTTCGACAATTTTTTTATGTTTTCGATCGGTTTTTCACGTTTTCGTCCATTTTATTAAGTTTCCATCCGTTTTCTTCAGTTTTCATCCGTTTTTTCTGTTTTCGTCTTTTTTACATCTTCATCCGTTTGTTTACGATTTTGTCTGTATTTTTACGTTTTTGTCAACTTTTTTTTTATTCATTTTTTATCATTTTCGTCCGTTTTTTTACGTTTTCGTCTGTTTTTTACATTTTCGTCCCGTTTTTACGTTTTTGCCTATTTTTTACATTTTTTCCCGCTTTTTACGTTTTCGTCTGCTTTTTTACGTTTCGTCTGTTTTTTTACGTTTTCGTTTGTTTTTTTTGCGTTTCCGTTTGTTTTTTTTACTTTTACGTCCATTTCGTTACGTTTTCGTCTTTTTTACGCATTCGTTCGTTTTTTACGTTTTCATCTATTTCTTTACGTTTTCATCTGTTTTTATTTTACGTTTTTGTATGTTTTTTTGTTTTTTCGTCTGCTTTTTTTATGCTTGCATTTGCTTTTTACGTTCGTCAATTTTTTGATGTTTTCGTCTTTTTTTTTGCGTTTTCGACCTTACTTTACGTTTTCGTCCTTTTTTACGGTTTAGTCCATTATATACAATTTCAACAGTTTTTATACGAACGATAACGGGAAAAAATGAAAACGTAAAAAAACAGGCGAAAACGTAAAAAAAATTAAAAATAATAAAAATAAAAAACCGGACAAGAATGTTGTTAGGTCCCCATTTTATAACATAAGCACATAGAATACTAGAGAGAGAAAGAAAGTAGAAAGAGAGAGTGGAAGGAACTCTTAAGAATATGAAATGAGAGAAATGTAATTACTAAGAGAACCAACACCCTCTAATGAGGGGATACATAAGTATTTATAGGTGAGGACTAGGGCATCTCTTAACTTTGACAATATTACATATTAAGCCCTTAGACCTTTACAAATCATGTAAACTTAGCTTAAACACTTATAAAACATAATATAAATGTAATATAATGCAACCTAATACAAAACTTAATGACCGACACTTGAATTAATAAAGTCTATTCCCAACAATCTCCCCCTAAGTGTTGGTCATTAAAGGTTGCCCGACGTCATCATCTGTTGACGTCTTCAAAAATTGTAAGCAAAATCTTTCATCGTTCTTTGTTCTTTGTTGACATGGTGGTGATCATATTATGAAGTTGTCTGCCTTTCGTCACTTCTGTGTCTGTAGTGGTTGTCCGCCATTCCAACATGATCATACATCTTTGGACTTTGACTTTCAAATGCACGGAGTTCCTTTACATTCACTTTGATCTTTGGTCTTTATACTTTGTAGATTCTTCTTTTTGGCGTAGCAACTTTCTTTGAACTTTGTGGTGCTTAGATCTTTGGGGGAGCTTACATTGACTTCAAGATGTATGCATGAGCATGCTGGAATCTACCATCATGGAGGTGATATGTACCTGCAAGTAAACAATTAGCAATAATCAACCGGTATTTACAGATAAGGAATTAGAGATCGTCAACAGCATATTGTGAAGACTCCTTCTAATCCTTATCAAGGCCGTTCCCATATCAGATACTCCCGAGGGAGCTTACGAGACCTACTAAGTAGCTCAATGACTAGGTGAGTCGCTGGGGATCACTCCATGACTGTAGACCGTTATGGAACCACCGCGAACACTAAGCGTAACCCGTGAGGGGTTACCGAAGTGACCTACTGTCAGGGATGTTTGATGTTGACCCTGACAGGAATTTCCGTTCAATCATTGAGAAATACATTTATAAATTCTCTCATAAACGTTCTCGGCAGATTGCTAAGATCTGCGAAGGACTCGATAATTTACAGCTGGTGTCCATTGATGTAGAACACCAGTTGTAGAAATACTAAGTGTTCCTAAGAGATCTTTGATGTATCTCATGGCTCTAGACTCGATAAGTGCACACTTAGGTTTCCTATGCGGAGACTAGGGAGGGGTCTCCTGCTTCAATATCAACCATCTCTAAGAGATAAGTCGATAGATTACACCGGTTCCCCGTGAGAATGAAACAAGCTCTTTTAAGAGAACTTGAGTGGCTTAGAAGGTTAAGTGGAGTGCGTCACTAGGTCCATGACGTCTTTATCTTCAATACCGGTGTCGCCTTAGAAACAACCAGTAGCATACGAGTTGTACCCGGCGTCTGCCCTAAGGTTGAACATATGGAGGGCTATTTCTTTTCCCTATTTTCTTTACTTTTCTTTTTAATTCTTGTTAGCCTCGCTCTTTTATAAAGATAACGTCACATACGTGAATTGGACTAGATACGTAGTTAGTTGTGCCTTTAGGGACTACTATTGTACAAAAGGCAAACTTGTAATAGGATGAGCCTATAAATACCCCTCATGACTCTCCATGAGGGGTGTGAGAAATTGTGTAACTTTTATTTGTCATTAATATTATCCTTTTTCTTCACCATCTCTCTACTTTATCTCTCTAGAACCAAACATGGATATCATCTATTTTGATCAACCTCGACCTCCCGAATAACATAAAAATCATTACTTTTCGATCCTACAATTGGCATCAGAGCTATGGTGTTACTTTTGATGATTTTTTTGTGGTTCCTATTGTGTTTGAAGCTGCTTTTTACACATTTTTTTAGGATCTGGAAAAAAAATTTCCTTATCTTTATTGTAAACAGTTTCTTTAAACATGTTTTTTTGTATGTTTTTGGTCAAAAGTATTGTGCTTTCACTGTTTTTCTTAAACAGTTTATTACAACTATTTTTGTATTAATTAATACTACTTTTGTACCAAACCGTGTAAACGTGAAAGTCAAATTTATGGTCTTTATAGTGGTCAATATTAATATTTCTGGTCTTCTAAATGGGTCTGTATGCTGATCGGAATTTTTTGGCCGGAATCTAGTCGGAAAAGGACGACGGATATTGGTCAAATGGTCAAAAACACATGTTACGGAAAAAGTTAGGCACGAAACCCTCGTCTTACGTGAAATCTTTAGTTTTTCTACGCATAACTTGGAAAGTTATGCGTAAGGTACAACTTAGGCGAAAAACCCTAGTCTTACGCGTAATACTTATGCAAAAGACAAGGTTTACGCAAAAGTTACGTTTACAAGTAAGGCCTTTACGCAAAACATGTTTACGTAGAATACATTGTTACGTAAAAGATTATGTTTACGCATAAGGCTACTTGCAGGTTTACGCGTAAGGTTATGCCTAAATTTACCAAATCGGAAAAAACAGAAGTAAGATGAAGCAGATGACCATGACCCAACCAAAAATACCAAGACTCACAATGACCTCAGTTACAATATCATCATCAGTCAATAGCCTTTAAACATAGATATGATTGAAAGAAAATGAAGACCAGTAATACGACACAACCATAACCAATCCTAACCAATCAACAACAACTACATCTAAACCTACTCCATCCTCCATCACAATCAAGCAGATAAATATCGATCTCAGAAAAGTCAACGTTGTTTTCAATCTTTTGAAGATTTTTTTTCCATTGGACTTATATCATCACAGATTCTTAAGAAGGCAAGCCTCTTTCTCAATATCCGAAGTTAAAATAACGAATGATAACAAATGTGTTATATTCGTTACTTTCAGTCGGCTCGTAAACACAATCACAACAAGGACCTTACCCGAGACCTTTAGAGATCTTGAAGACGTTCTCTTTGAAGCTGAGTCGTGTGGGATTCAAGCAAGCAAGCAATATACAGGTTGTGGTTGTCGTTATTATTATGAAGGGTGAAGGAGATACTAGTTTTTTTTAAGATGATGACGCGATCGGTTTGAAGATTTGGTGAGATTTGATTTGATAGTTTTAGTTGTAGATCTGTTTGATGGTGAGAGAGTTAAAGTGGTAAGTATTTTTTGTTAGGTGAGAGAAACGAGGAAATGGGGGGGGGGGGGGGGCGGACATATTTAAGATGTGTGTGTAGGGTTAGAGTGGAATGAGACAATGTGTTAGTTATATCAGAAGACCGATTATAATCTATTTGGTTATTGGATCAGGCTTGTGTCAATTAAATGGGCTTACACGATTTTGATTGGGCTGATGAGTATTGGATATATAATCGGCTGAAATTGATGTGATACAAAAGCATAATTGGAATATCTAAAATGTGTCATCCGAATTTTTGAATATACATATGTTTGATATATCGGTGAAAATGATTGGTATTTTGGATTATAAATTTCATGGGGATACACATTTCACGGCTAGAATTGCTATGTTGAACAAAAATGACTACGGGGTTTTTGTACGGTATTATTGATTTGACTTTGAAGTGGCATTTCATATAGTGTACTTATTTATCTCAAAGTCTAGGGGTGGTTGGATGCACGACTTTTGAAGATAACTTGTCTGCGCAAATTAAAAAATTCAGTCTTGACAATCTAGTTATTACTGATGTAAGGAGTTACGTTGTAGTGCTCACAGTATAGCTATCACTTAAAGGAGTTACATTGTAGTATTCAGTGTCACACGAAGTAGTGGATTGTTCAAGCGGCGAATATTTCGTGCAACCTCAAACTTAAAGGAGTTACATTGTAGTGCTCAGTATAGGTATTAAGTCACATCTATCGTACAAGCATTAAGTCACAAGATGGGATGTTTACTTCGTTGTCAAGTTGGCCATATCGGGTTGTCTCCATATGTGGTCATTTACTAGTAGCCGATGAATTCAAAGGAGGTTCGATTACAGGTTGATTTGAGAGAAAAGTATTGAGAGTATTTTTGCGACATATACTCACATAATGTGCTTCAAAAAGCTGTTATGGCTTCAAAATTGCATCAGGTACAAGGTGATTATACGGCATGTACACTACATTATGATGATTCCAATACCTCGCAACCATCTGGAGGGAGAAGAACATGCCAAAATAAGTAGTGTTTCATCTTCAGCGATTGGATTGACCGAGAGAATTATGCTTAACATCGTGAATGGAGAAGTAGTGTGTGTGTGTGCATCAGGGCTTATTACCAACTTGAATGCAATGTTATGTGAGTTATATTGTCATGATGCTCCCTGAACGACAACCATGTGCCTACACTTTTGAATCTACTTTATCCGCTGCGTGATGAAAAGAGAGTTGTCGGTTTAGGAGGGAGCAGGAAAAAGAATAAAGGCTCACTAGTTAGGAGGGAGTAATTACCTAAATAGACCATTACAGTTGAAGTTCAGAGCTACAAAGACCTTTGCTGTCAGTACGCCGAGATCGTCGGAAGAGAGAACTTCAAGTCTGCCTCAGTATCTAGACTATAGAGACTCTGCGCTTTAACGACGTCAACATAGTTTACTATTGTTGTAATTTACATTGTTTATGTATTTATAGGTCTCATTGTAACCATTCACGTGTGACGATATCTTGGAGGGAGATTGTTAGCCTCGATCTTTTATAAAGATAACGCCACATACGTGAATTGGACTAGATACGTAGTTAGTTGTGCCTTTAGGGACTACTATTGTACAAAAGGCAAACCTGTAATAGGATGAGCCTATAAATACCCCTCATGACTCTCCATGAGGGGTGTGAGAAATTGTGTAACTTTTATTTGTCATTAATATTATCCTTTTTCTTCACCATCTCTCTACTTTATCTCTCTAGAACCAAACATGGATATCATCTATTTTGATCAACCTCGACCTCCCGAATCACATAAAAATCATTACTTTTCGATCCTACAATTCTTCAACTCCTTCTTTCCCCTTTCATTCTTTTCTCCTTTTTTCGTATCATACCTAAGGACTTCTAATTCTAAGTATTGGAGATGTCCTTGGGTAGATCCCTCCGGCTCTGGCGAATCATAGGACGGTTTTCCCTAACCTTAGTCACCTTATAAATCCATGACTATCCTATAATTGCCATGAAACCTTTGTTTGAAAATCTCTCAAAGTGTTTGTGATTATCAAACATTATGTTTAACACTTTGAGAGTTTTGGGTTTACTTTTGAAGGGCTCCCCCTTCACATGTGCCCATAAGTATTTAATAAATTTGCACATGCGGGAGGAGCAAGCACTATTTGAATTGATCCACTTTCAGTGAACAAGACCGATTCGAGACACGCTTACATCACTAGTTAGACTAGCTTGAAGTTATTACCAGGCCTGGTCAAGTCCATAGAAAGTTTATCGAGACGGTACATTTCTACTAAGACAAATCCTTTTCGAGACACTCTTACGTGGCTAGTTAAAGAGTTCCATTGTCAGCTTTTAGGTGACAACTAGCTCTAGTAACTAACTTGATGTTATTACCCGTCGAGGATAAGTCTTTTCGATTATTAAATTTTATGTTTCGTCAATTCTTGGGTCAATTCTGAGTCTAGCTCGCATGAGATTTGACTTTAAGCAACTTTGAACTTTCATATTTTAATCACTTTCACTTTTCTCCCCCTAAAAAATAGCATATGAAATATTGTTTTTGTTAAACTTTTGATTAAAATATGCTTTTTGAGTCTTATGGGGAGATATCAACAAGAACTTTTGTTTTTCAAAACGATGAGTTTTCAAGTGCTCCCCCTCAACAAGTGAATACTCATTGAGGTGAAATACTTGTCTTTTGAGCAGAATTATGAAAATCAGAAAATGTTTGATTAATTCTACTCAAAAGTAAGAAGCCTTCGCTCCTTATATTAGGATTGAGGCACAGAAGCGTGCCTCAGGGTCCTTTCATTACAAGCACGGGTTGTACACTGTTATTTGTGCACAAACCAAAAAGCATGATTTTGACGGAACATTTTGATTTGGAAATACTCCCCCTCAAAACTCACATATGTTTTGAGAAATTTAAACTTTAGAGCGAATTGGGGAGTAAAGATTTGAAAAATCTTGATCAAAATTTTAAAAAGTTTTGAAAAACCTTTTGAAAATTTTTGAATAAATTTTGCTCAAGATTAAGAAGTTTTAGATAAGCTTTGCATGAAAACTTCTTCTTGTTTTTAAGGATAAGTGCATGTTTGGTTTTAAAAATGGTTTAGCAAGGCACTTTCCTTTCTTTGAAACCCGAGTTGTACACTGAAATTTATGCACAAGTCGTAATGTTTAAGCCCGGGTTGTAAGCTGAAATACTTACAAGCCATTGTTTTAATACAAAATTTGTTTTCTATTTAACAAAACACCCCCCTCAAATAATGAATGTTATTCGAGAGATAGTCTTCTTGAGCAAAATTTTGAATCGTATTTAAGAAATACTTTTTGAAAAATTCGAGAGATGATTCTGCTCAAGGTTTTAGAAAACACAATCAAGTATCATACAACAAAGAATGCTTGAAATTTAAAACTCTTTTACTGTTGAAAGTTGTTTGAGACCCGGAGTCTCTCTTTTGAGTTTTAAAATCTGAAGAAGAAGATTTCCATCTAAAGTTGAACCTCACGGGTTCTTTTTGAAGATTTGTTTTTGTTATGAATGGAAAACTTCCGGTATTTTGGGATGTTCAGATCAGAGACATTCTTTTATTGAAGCCAAAGCATTCCAGATTTTGAAAAATTTGAAAGGTTTTGAATGACTTTGCTTTGGTCTCCACACTTGCTTTACCGGTGTAAAACGATAGTGTAGAGTTTGGAAAAAATTTGTTTCTCACCATTTTGAATCCTTTTGCCAGTTCAGAATTTAAACACATTTTGCCCTTTAACCTCAAAATATGTTCCATGAGAAACATTTTTTCAAATGTTGAAATTTTGACTTTCAATGGGATGACATGGACTTGCACACAGGAAAAATGCATTAGGCACAAACAGGTATACAGATGTATCAAAAACTCATTCAAAATCTTCCTCAGTGCTTAGAATTCTCAAATTAACACACACGATCACATATTAATTCATTCTTTCGCTCGAGGTTTTCCAATTATGATTATGGTTTGGGGTTATGATTTAAGACTTTGCACGCATGTTTTCATCATAATGCAAGAATATTGTACAAACAAACGTCCTAGTAGTAGCAGCAAAGACATCGACTTCTTAAACCCTAAATCACATGATTTCAAAACTATGTTGATTCTAATCGTGCAAACACACCAATCGAGCATTCTTTAGTGTTCTCTAAAGCTAAATGAAATAATTAAATAGACTAAACACATAAAAAATGAAAGAAATGCCCCGATCGATAATTACATAAACCCTAGTTTCTGGTTTTGCCTTATTGATTGTTGAAAATATTTGAAACATTTAGAGAACGATTAGACAACAACCATAAAGAAATTTGAAACTCACAATTGTGGAAAAAGATCGAAGATAAAAAAATCGTTAGTCTGATTCATTGACGTTTTTAATTAAATGTGAAACTTTTGAGAAAATTTGTGGAAATATTTATTAAAGCCCGTTTTATTTTTCATGCAAGGTCCTTTTACCTAAGTTTAAGACTTTTAAGAACTTTACTCATTAAAGGTTAAATACTTTTCCATTTGAAGTCTAAACATGGTTAACTTGGGATCATTGCAGAAAATTTTCTTTTCTCCCCCTCGAATTAGCATTTATTTTGTGAAACCTTTTTGCACATTTTAATTCGAGAGATCATAGAACTTTTTGAAAAATGAGTTTTTATTCCGAATGATAAAGAAATAATTTTTCTTGAAGACTTATTTTAAGGTGTGCAAACTTCATGATATTGTGAAAAGTTTTCTCTCCCTCAAAACATGTTCCATTTTGACAATGTAAAGCAAAATTTGTTTCGATTGAGGAACATAGTTTTGAAGATACGAAGTTTGTAGACAGAGAAAGAAGATTTATTTATTTATTTATTTTTATTTATTTTTTTTTACAAAAAGATTTTGATGTTTGACTCACTTAGTTTTTAACAAAATTTTGCAAATCATCTGGAGTCAAACACCGCATACCAATTTGATGAACTAAATCAGTAAACCTTGTAGGAGGTAACGCTTTTGAAAACAAGTCCGCCAATTGGTATTCAGTTCCCACAAAATATAATTCAACGGTACCCTTTTTGACATGCTCCTTGATGTAATGATAGCGGATATCAATGTGTTTGGACTTGCAGTGATGAACGGTGTTGCAGGAAATTGCAATGGCACTTTTGGAGTCACAGTAGATCGGAATCTTATTGAATAGGTAGCCATAGTCCTTAAGCTGTGATCTCATCCAGATGACTTGAGCACAACAAGCAGACATAACTACGTATTCAGATTCGGTTGATGACAGTGATGTGCAGTCCCGCTTCTTAGATTGCCAAGACACAAGCTTATCTCTAAGAAACTGTAAACCACCTGATGTACTTTTTCGCGTGTCTAAACAACCTGCATGGTCAGCGTCTGAAAAAGCTATTAGTTCAAAACCAGAATCCTTCGGATACCAGATACCCAAATGAATGGTTCCCTTTATGTATCGAAGGATTATTTTTGCCTCATTGAGGTGTCTTTCAGTTGGTCTAGACTAATAACGCGAACACATGTAGACAGCAAAAACAATATCAGGTCTACTAGCTGTGAGATACATGAGTGACCCAATAATACTTCGGTATTTGGTAGGGTCAACTGGAGTCCCATGTATATCAGAATCTAGTTATGTGGTATTGGCCATTGGTGTATTCATAATATCACAACTTGTCATGCCATGTTTCTTTAAAATCTCAAGAGCGTATTTAGACTGATTTAGAAAAAATTCCACGGGGTGATTGATGAACTTGTAGTTCTAGAAAGAATGAAAGTTCACCTATCATGGACATTTCGAAATTATCTTTCATTAATTTTGCAAAATTAATAGAGTAACGATTGTTTGTGGATGCAAAAATAATGTCATCGGCATAAATTTGAACCCCGTAAGTTTTTGTAAACAATGTTGGGTCCACCGAGCCTAAAGTAAAGTTATTAGCCAACAAGAATGTAGATAACTTGTCATAGCACGCCCTTGGGGCTTGCTTGTCACACCCCCAAAATACCTGAATGGCAGCGGAATGGAATACCTGGGGGTGACTGTCATAGCACCACAGTTACAGTTATATTGAACGACCTAAAGTGTCGTTTTGAAAATACATCGTTTGATTCATTTAAAATATTCAGAGTTATAAAACATAGGTCCCAAAAGTCTGGAAAAGTTTAAGGAAATAAGTTTAGTACAATCAAACGATAGTTCATAAGTGCATGAAAATCCAAAATGAGATGCGTCATCCTTGTTACTCAATGATATGACTCCATGCATGCCATGAAGAATATGTTTTAATTACCTGAAAATACATTGCGAAAACGGTCAACAATAATGTTGGTGAATAATCATAGATTTGTAAGTTAAATCGTATGTACATTGGCCACAAGTATAAAGTAAACCGACAAAATGTCAAAAGTAATACATTGGCTCTTAAGCTCATGACCCCGAAGCTAGACGTTACTTGGCCCCAAATGAGTGTTTACCAGACACTCTAAATATATTAGACATGAAATGCATCCGTTTTCCCGTTGGAGCAACCCAAACATGGATGGAGGAGTCACCCTCAATAGATCTATTCACTCACTCTCGCTTGTAGATTAATTAACGGTCCATGATAATAAAGGGGACTTGTCGTGACGTGGTAATAAGGCAACTTAAGCAATGTAAGGAATTTAATACTTTGGCATGTACAAAAATAAGTGATGCAATGTATTCTCCCCGTGGGATTTGAAATCAAAATATTGAATTAAAACGGGGCTATGAAAACTCACCTGAAGTGATAGTACAATGTGATGAAATGATCAGGACAAAAAGGCGCGAACACTAGCCGCAACCTAAATGAATGAATATGATCTACTTTAGATCATGAAAGGATGTAATGAATATTCATGCACATGATACCTATACCACTCGTAACTTGAAAATAATTGTCATTGTCAAAGTAAAGAAATTTCCATACGTAGGAAAAATAAGTCCAACTAGACTTATAGAAACTTGTCGTAATATATCGTATATAAAATGTTAGTGTTATATTCCTCGTTTTGAAAACCTTAAAATAACGTCAATTAGTCTTATAAATAAGCTTTGGGTCATACGTACTTCATTTGTTGAGAATATAGCTCTTGAATAATATTTCTAGAAAATATATCATTTAGTACGTAGTTCATTATTTCTATTAGTGACTATAAATATATATATAGTTTTGACGATTTTAAAACGTGTATATCTTTGTCGTTTTAAGTTCATTTTCCTCGTTCTTTATATCCACGGATTCGTCTTAACATGTATTAATATATTTTTGATAGTTCGGCTCCATTAGATTACGTCTAACGCCTCTCTTTGTCCGTCGAAAATCGTCCAACAGCATGTTATATTTTCAGAAAATAGTTTTCGTCGTTAAACTTGCAAAAATCATAACTCCTTCGTTATAAGCTCGTTTTAATCCGTTCTTTCGCCCGCGGCTTCGTTTTTAAAAGTATTTTCTAAATCTTTGGTCAAAAATTATCCACCATCTGCTGATTTTCTCACGTTTTAAAAATATGGACAGTAGGTATATATATAGTTTCAAAAATCATTTCTAGGGTTCCAATCTAGTTCCAACTTCAACCAAATCACTTTCAATCACCACAAATATAGTCTAATTTTACCATACACCTTCTTAGGGTGTCATGGGTTCCTAAACATCATAAATCAAGTGGATCTAACAAGGATCTAACTATAATCCATCTTTAGGGCTCATAAGTTAGATATGTATAAAATGGAGTGGTATAAATAACATATGCATGTAGATCTTGTATATATATCATATGAACATTATAAAAACTTGGTAAAATTATAAAAATGAGTTTTGTATACTTACTTGAAAGATAGATGGGTTTATGATGATGAAAAGTTAGGAAATCCTTGAGTTTGTATTGTAAAACCCTTAAAGGAACCTTAGATGATCTTGTTTATATATTTTTCTTGAAAAATTGATGATGATGGCTTCTTGGTTGGTTCTTGGCCGAGCACACAAGAGGAGAGAAAGAGAGAAAGAGTGGTTGATAGATCTTTGTGAAAATGAGATACAATGTATATGTTATGTTATATATATATATATATATATATATATATATAATATATTAGACAACTATGACAAGTATTTATGAGTTGGTATGATTTTCAAACTTGTAAGAAGTTAGTATGGAGAGGGGGGGGGGGGGGGGGGGCGGCAATATGGAGGGGTGGAAGAAAAATGTGGTGTTGTGTAAGATATTTGGTAAATCTTGCATTATAATGCATATATTAATAGTTTTAGGGAATACCGGGTACCGAGTTAATTAAAAATAAATTTTAACGGTGTTCACCGGGACATAATAAAGTCATAAAAATTGTAAAAAATATGTTGGGTACAAGTATTGAGTGTTTGGGTGATTATCGTTTAGTTTCTACGAAAACCGTCGTAATTAAATTAGGCGTACGATATAAATTAAATAAATTTTCAAAATACCGGGTAAATTAATATTATAATTTTTATATCATTAAAATGAATATAAAAATATATTAGAATCATAGTCGGGAGTGTCGGACGTGTTTGTCACATTATTGGTCACGTGTTAACGTTTATTTAAAAATAAACATACGTAAAAAGTCAAATATATCAAAAATATTAATTTGAATATCCTACGAGTGGAATAGTATGCAAATGTCATTATGATGATATGTAATCTATTTCTAGACCGTATGAAGTGTCCCTACTGATGATTTCATGAATTCGCAGCTAAACCTGACTGGTTTCGCGAATGTAAATATTGATGATGCTCGAATTCGCAGCTTAACCTGACCGGTTACGCGAATTTAATTACCCGTAAACTAAATTTACGATGAAATGAATAAAGTACATGAATAGTGGTTTCTCTTCGGAAATGAATAGTGTCATGTGAATAGTAAATTTTCTGAACGCTTCTCGGAATCTCAAACTGACACAAAAAATGATGAATAGTGATCGGTGAATAGTAACTGATGAATAGTTACTTTCCGAGATGAATAATGAAATTTCGACATCTGAAAAGAGATCTGAAATTACGAGTTGTGACAGTCTTCCCCTCTAAAAGGAACTTCGTCCCGAAGTTCAGTTTTGGTTGGTCTCTGAAGTATATTTAGTAAAAAGACGTGGATACTTGAGTTGCATTTGGTCTTCCCATTCCCAAGTAAATTCGGGACCTCTTCGAGAATTCCAGCGAACTTTTACGATAGGAATTCGACTTTGCTTCAACCGTTCGACCTCACGGTCCATGATTTCTACTGGTTCTCCTACCAGATTTAGGTTTGTCATTGGGTTCGATTCCTTCCAATGGAATCATGAGTCACTAATCTGAAAGTCGTTTCTCAGGATTTGAAATTGTGAAACATGTTTGTGTAATCTTGCTACTTTCCAACAAGGCTCAAGTCTGAGGGTTACTGGCCTACTCTGTCTGAAATATTAATGGTCCAATGTACATCGAATTTAACTTCCCAGATTTTTTTTTCTGAATGGTATCATGCCTTTCCTAGGCAGAATTTTTAATGTAACCCTACCACCAACTTGAAATTCTAAGGGTTTACAACTTTTCGACTTGTAACTGATTCTTGATTTGCAAGAAATTCCTGGTTATTTCATGAGTGCTTACAAGAATAGTGAGTTTGGCTTTTTCCGCGTTCGATCCATCAATAGATGATAAGCGCTTCTTCAGGTTTACAATGTAATATGGGTAATATATGTTGCTGAATTCTGCCAGAACTCAAATCCTATATGTCAGCTAGTCGATTCTAAAATGAATCTTAAATGGTCCAATATATTAGAGGTTCAATCTCTTGTGTTACCAAAATTGTATCATGCCTCTCCAGGGCAAAGCTTTCAACTTAGTTCGTTCTTCCACTTGAATCTAGTTGGTTTGCTGTTCAGGGATACCCAATCCGCATGACGTGCGTCATGCACCAACCTAACTTCTACCAGTTTCTCATTGCTTGTAACTGGTTCTTGACTTGTGAAATTTCCTTTGTTGTTACATAGTTTAGTTCTAGACCAGTGAATTTAACTTTCCGATTTCGGTCTATAAATGGGTAATTGGTACTTCGACCATAGAGTGCCTCAAATGGTGTAGTCTCTACGCTCGTGCGATAACTATCGTTGCAAACGAATCTGATTTATGATAAATGGTTAGTCCAACCATTTCTAGAGTCAATCGCTCACTCTCTGAGCATATCTTTCCTATGTTTGAATTGTCCTCTCGATCTGACCATTGGTCTGAGGATGGTAGGCGGTGTTTACATCTAAATGGGGTTCCGAAGAAAATCTTAAAATGATTGATAGAAGTCTGAGGTGATTCAATCACCTTTATCAGGAATAATTGAAACGGTTACAATGAATCTGGTGACTAATTCTACAACGTTATACGTTTCGAAAAGGGCGTTATACGAAGAAGATAGAGTATGGGTGACAATTTGATTCCTTGTGTTTTGGTCTAATGGATGCTACGACATGTGTCTTTCTTTGCCTATTGTGCTTGGTCTCCATTACTGACTTTTGTAATCGATCTATGGTGTCCCTCCTAATTTCCTTCATCACACATTCTAATATTCCTTATTGTCAAATCACAAAGCCCTAAATGCATAAGGGAGGTAGTATGGTGATTTGTCTTCAAAATTTATCTCACGATTTTGAGTTTTTGGTCGAAATCTTTTTCTGAATAAACGAATTTAGAAAATGGAACAAATGGTCTACTAAATAATATCTTTCTTGATGATTCAAAATTCAATAGTTATGACATGTGACGCGGTTTTCAAACATGTTGTGAGTAGGACTGTTTACCAAAGTTTGATGTTTAAATATTTCTCATTGTACAATGGTTCTGCTAAATATTGGCTAAAAAGGATCGTATTTGTTCAAAATAGACAATTCAAAATTATTTTCTACGAGATATGTGATTTGTATAAATACAATTTTGAAATCAACTTCATTTAAAAGTAAAAATACTAACAAGGATAAAATAGTAGGATAGGTAATGTTTGCATAAATGCATAGTTGTCTAACGTTTAGTTCCTGATATTGGAAGATGCCTATTGATGGTTATCTGGCAAAACTACAAGCCTAGGTATTCAACCAACTTAAGTCCTGAAATGCTTTATCGTTGAAATTGTCATCATGTTGGCAAAATGAAAGTGTCAATTGATACTATGTCGATGAATGTCTATTTTATTTCCACATGAAGCTGGGGAGATATGCTTGGACCTGATGCCTCTCTTGATGTATAGGTGAGGTTATCCAGAAGTTCCAGAGAACACAATGCCTTGAGGGAATCTATATCGATATCCATAATTTGAATCAATTATTCTTTGCGAAAACTCACTGCAGGTAAATTTGCGTATAGATGAGGCCATGTTTAATTGGAATGCTTTACGGTATCGGTTAAGAGGCTTGGTTTATCTCTATAGTGTTTCTTAGTGCACCTTCACAGTGTGTTCGATCCTGCAACTCAATCTAGCTAGTACTTTTGAATGATAGAGCTGGACAACTAGGTCGGAGATGGTGGTTCGGATGGTCTCGTGGTATCTTAGAATTGTTGTTGAGTTATAAATTGTCTTACTGTATACTCCTAGTCTAGGTTAGTAGTTATGTAATCCTTTCATTGTTTTTCTTGTATCGAGGAATCCTCCTAGTAATTGATATGGGAAGGTCTCTCCTAGGGAAATCAATGGAAAAATCCAACTTAATGGTTGAGTAAGTGACAGGTGCGGTAAGTATCCAGGGAGGGTTTGTCAAAAAGAGATGTTTATGAAAAAGTTTATTTGTTTACAACGCTTTGGAATGAAGATTGTTATTAACAATTCCTAAAAGTAATTATTTTCTTCATAGCATAATCCTTCCTGAATTATACATAGGTGATCAGGCTATGTATAATTGAGGACTAATGATGCAATGCTTGAGTTAGTCAAAATAGCATTCTTTTTCTCAAAAGTTTTAGATGGTGTTCAACGTTTTGTTTTGAAAAAAATAATATTCTAGATATTTCCTTTCAAGTAACATGAAAATTGTTTCGTCTGATAATAGTAAATATTTGATGTAATGACGGAAAAATCAATTTATAGAGTGGTAATAAAATAGTTTCTTTTAATAATTCTGTAAAACAATTTCCCCATATGGTAATAAAATAGCTTGAAATAAAATTCGTTGAATGGTTTATTGGATACATGGGTGAATCTGATGGAATGGTAATAGTCTACTAATCCGTCAAAAACGAAATCGGCCTAATCTCTAATAAGACAGTGACATAATGTTGCGAAACGATTGAAAATGGCACAATTGCAATAGAAAATGGAATAAACGCAGGTTACGATTATCACATAGATAACAAAAGATAGTCATTACATTAGATAGGAAAGTGCTTAATATAACTAGGTTACACCAACGTACTTATGGAAAGTACCAAAAGAAAAGTACAACCCTAGAGGGCTCAAACTACGGTTTATATAATTAAAACATAAACTTCTTCTTCCAATTCTGGTTTCCCAACTCCGGGCATTCACTCCTGAAGTGTCCCACTACTCCACACTTGCGGCAGATTACCGTGAGTTTCTAATGCTTTGCGAGGGTGGGAGCCTTGCAATCCTTGGCTTCGTGTCCGACCTTTTGGCAGTTCTTACATTGAGAGGGGCAAGATCCTTTGTGATGAAACTGACACTTGTTGCACTCGGGTAATTTACCAACATACCTTTTCTTTTGGCTTGACCCAGCAGCAAAGGTCTCCACCACTTTTTGTATCTTATATGGTTGTTGGGTAGCATTAGCATCCTGATTATCGACCCACTTTCTCTTGTTACCACTATTGCTTCCTAAGATCTTGGTGTGAGCTAGGTGTTCCTTTGCTTCGATCGCCATTCTGATAGCTTTAGGCATGGTATCGGGTTCAAATGAGATGACCAACATACGAATTTCAGGAGAAAGTCCTCCGATGTACCTTTCAAGTTTCTTGCTTTCCGGTTCATCCATTGCAGAGCCTAGTCGAGCTAAATCATAAAAATAAGCAGTATACTTGACAACATCATCTCCTACCATGGTAAGGTTTAGTGTTTCATATTCAATTGCTTGTAATTCACTTTTCACACAAAATTTTAAACTCATCATCCTTTTTAGTTTCTCCCAAGAGTGTGAGTAAGCAGCATCCACTCCTACTACCTGAACATATTTAGTCCACCATTTCTGGGCATGATCCTGAAAAGTGCAAGTGGCGAACTTAACCTTGTCTTCCTTACGGCAGTCGCCACATTGAAATATTATTTCTATTTCTTCGAACCATTTGAGAAATTCCTTCGTGTCTATAGTTCCGCTAAAGGAGGGGGGATTGCAACCCATAAATTCCACATGAGTAAGTTCCTTGGTGAGGGCGATGGCTACGTTCCTGACAGTGAATTGTCCAACAGCGGCTTGCGTCATGCTTGAAGTGGTTTGCTTAAATCTATTTTCATCAAATTATAAGAGACCATGAGAATCTATAAGTAATAAAACCATCATATTCATAACTCATGAATATAACACATGAAATTTTTGGTCTACATGGGCCGATATCATAGATAGCACAACTATATCCATATGGTAGAGTCAACACTTGGTGATTCCGTTGTACAACAATCAAAATACCACAAGTTTCTTTGAACTATGCCACACCTCTTATGGCTAGGATAATAGTAAAAGCTAGTAAAGATATAAGTCTAGTCTAGAGACTTCCTGGTGTCCCTCTGAGTAAAACCAGGTTTGTGGCATTATAAGGTCGAGATAGTCCTGAAGTGGGGTCTGGAGTTGTGCATCGATCAAGTCCTAGTTAGTGTAGATTCTAAGCCATTCCTAAGGAATCTGTGAATGTTCCTGTTGAGTCTGTGGTCTTGGTATTATTCACAAGGTGTTATCTAACTCATAGCAAGTGGAAATGTAAAAGGGAAATGACAATGGTGGTATTCTAATGGATGAGGATAACATTGATGACGATGAGATCCTAGTGATGAGTTAGGAGACGATGGTGATAATAGTGAACGGAATACTACCCTCTTTCGCGCTATCCCGCGACATCTAAGAGGTAAAACTGAAGTACGCACTATGGGACGACCAATAGTGTAATAAGTAGTTGATGGTGGTGGTAGTACCTGAGTAGTAAGTGTTGATATAAATAAATGACTAAAAACGTTATTCATATCTTTCGATATCTCTATGTTTTGATAATCACAAAACGAAAACTCATCAAACCAAAGATTATGACATAAACAAGTATTTAGTAGTAAATACTCATCTTTACCATCTAATCACTTAAGGTATGAATAAACAAAATGTCTAATGCATTATAAGATCAAAGGAACACTTTTGTTAATCACTAGATATTTATAAAATGTCACAAAACATTTTATATCTTTTATAAAACATTTTTAGCATTAAAAGAATATGTTTAATTCATTACAAATTTATGAATTCAAATTTTCAACAAAAAATGGCAAATCTAATCCAGAAAAATTTCCCTCACAAAATGACAAGAAAATCCAACGTTCAGGAGGGCGGCCCCCTTAATTATACTAGCCGGCCCCCTTAATCATTAAGGGGACCGCCCCCTAATTAAGGGGACCGGCACGCTCCAGAACTGTATTTTCTGGCCCTTTAAATACTGGATCATTCCACATATTTTCTCACCTTTTTGCACTAAAAACTTTCTGATCTAAACATCCATTTCCTTCCTCTAAAAATCCTTTGATCTTATATACTTTGATCTTTGTTTCAAAGTGATTCAAGCCTCAACACTCAAGTGAAAAGAGAAGAATACTTCTATTAGAAGTATTACAACTTAGTATCATCTTGCTATCTAAGTTGTTTGTTTATTTCATCTTGTTGATCCTTCATATTTTGGTGAATAAGGTGTATGTATTAGTTAGCTAGAGTTAGTTATAAAATCTAGAATTGTTGTTAGTGTGAAGTGGAACTTGAAGTGAAGAAGTAGTGTTGGATAGTAGTGGTGATAGGAGATAGTAGCAATAGTAATTAGTAGTGAAGATATTGAAGCTTCCAAGTAGAGAAGTTGTGAAGACATTAGCGCCTTGAAGTTGTGAAGACGTTTGTGCCTTGAAGTTGTGAAGTTGCAAGACATTGAAGTTGTGAAGTATTTGTGAAGGCGTGAAGATACTTGTGGTGTGAAGAAGTATAGAAGAAGTGAAAAGGTGTGAAGAAGGTATGGTGTGATATTTGTTGTGAGATTGGTTCTAGCTACGATTAGAACTCGACACTTTGCTTTGTGTCGTAAATTGGTGTAAGCTTTTGGTGTGTACGGTTTTCTCCGCCATAAGGGAGGTTATTGACTTAGTGAAGAAAACTCTCGAGTTCGGTGCTCGGGGAGTAGAGTAGGGCAAGGAAGGTGTCCTTGTAGCCGAACCACTATAAATCCTTTGTCTATCGGTTTGATCTTTCCATCTCCCACTCTTTGCTTGCTTACTTATTAGCTTTTCATACATTGTTATAATTGTGTGTTGTGCATATATTGATTTCACATAAAGATCAAACTAGATTCCATTTACAACATTAATTGTACATTAATAAAATATAAGTACATACAATTATTAAAACACATATACATATATAAATACAAACTTACATTTAAGTGAGATATATGAAATTATAATTTATATTCAACACTTTAAATAAGTAGTGTTTACGTGATATATGTGAATTAATTTGTATCTATACTTTAGTTTCAAAGGTTTATACTATTAGCATCAATTCTTTAAAAGCAAACTTTTATTAAACGAAAAAGACGCAAAACTATTCAACCCCCCCTTCTAGTTTTCCACAATTGGTATCAGGAGCCACGTCTAGCAAGATCTTTAAAATATATTGTATTTTAAAACTTGTAACGATCTATGGAATTCGAAAAATATCTAGAAGGGGAATTTACGCAAAAACCACCATTATTTGAAAATGATCATTTTCTTGAATGGAAAAACAAATTTGAAAATTATGTGAAATCAATAGATCCTGATCTTTGGCATATCATTTCAATTGGTGATCTTAAACCAACCAAAATGGATTTTGAAAATCAATATAATAATCTTCAAACCAAAATTGATAAAACTTTACCAAGAGTTGAATATGAAAGATTATTTCGTTGTAAAACGGCAAATGATATTTGGAAATGTCTTTTAAAGTTTCACCAAGAGAAATGTAAAACCAAAGATGATAAACTTGATATTGCACAAGAAATAGTTAATCTAGAAAATTTAATAAATAAATATTTAGTTGAAATAAACACATGTACTACTAGTTCAAATGTGATCATTGAAGGTATCTATAATGAAGAATACATGAGCCAAATCCGAAGAAAGAGCGTTAATAAATCATGGTGCAACAAGTACGAAGAAGACGATGATAATACGGCTTGTGAGAATATTCAAACAAATGTGAATACAAGTATTGATGGCAAGGACTACATGCTTCTAGATCCAAGCGAAACTACAAACAAAACATGGAGCGACATGGACAATGGAATTGATCACCATATAGCATGTGAAGAATGTACAACTACAAATAAGGTACAATCCAAAACCAAACATTTTTGCTATGATCAATTTATATTATAATTTTCAAAAATGGAAAACAACTTCAAACATTTTTGCAATATTGACTCAAAAATTATTCTTAAAAACGAATCTTCAACATCCGCTGAAAACAACTTTGAAAAAGAAATAATTTTAGAAGATAAAATGTCTAGACTTGAAAGTAATATTGAAATTGATCTTGAATGTAAAAAATGTCAAGACTACAAACATGAAATTAAAATGGAAAATGAAAAAGCAAAAACATTGGCAAAATTCAAAAATAGTTCTAAATCTTTAAAATATCTTCTTAACATTCAAAAGTCATTTTATGATAAAACCGGTTTAGGATTTACTGCAAATGATTCTTTAACAAATATATCAAAACAAACAAAATTTATAAAACCTGGTGGAGAAATTTAGAACTAATATTATTTACACTCATTATTTATCCCTCTAGTTAAGAAAGTCATTGTTTGTTAATTAAAACGAACTATTAATGAATTCTTGTACTTCTTGACGACATCCTCATCATGTGCATTTAAATGCAAAGGATGTTCTCAACTAACCAACTCGGACCCATGAGAATCTGGGTACCAAGCTCTTTATCATGTTTAGGTAATTAACGAACGAAGAGTCTATTACGTTTTGGTTTGCTCATCTCGCTTTATTACTTTTGACGGCTATTGGTTCCTATTACTATATTTCACATTCTGCAAATGATTTGCCTATGACGTTGTTGCGGTCATTTATTGTCTCGGCATTTTGTTCTTCATTCTTGGAGTATTGGTGTCATGGTGTGTCCGTTACTATTTCAAGATTAAGGCTCCAAAGCACAATTATTCTTAGTCTTCACGACTTGTGATGATTGGTGTGATCGATTAAGCATTTCGGATCAAGCTCCCTTGATTTCTATTGCGTTGGAATGTCACTTTGCTACCTCGACATGTTTTGGACAAACTTTTAAGATATCTTCCATTTCCCTCATGCCCACTCTTAAAGAAAAGCTGGACCTGAGGTAAGTTTTCTTTTCAAAAACTTGTCAATATTACATTATATTTAAGAATGCTTTAATGAGTATGTGAATATGATTTAACTTATAAGTTGCCATGCTCATTAATACTAATATATGCATATATGATATTAGAATTATTACCCTTCTGGTTGTTTAGTCTATTATCATTTTTTCTTAGTCTTCATTTATATTGAAGATCCTCTATGATCTATAGTAGAATACTTTCCATTTAAGCTATATGATCTTACTAGTTGCATTAATAGATGTATTATAATTGAGACTTGTTAGTAATCTGATATTATAATGTTCTTTGTATATATATATATATATATATATATATATATATATATATATATATATATATATATATATATATATATATACATATATATATATATATATATACACACATGTCTATCTTGTATCCATAAATGATTTACTTTGTTCCTCTCTATCTCATTGCATTTAGATCATAAATATCTACCATCTCTCTTCCATATCTTTAGTTGTCATTAGAGATGATTATATGTGACAATGGGCTTAATTGATTCTCTTGAACATGATAAGTTTCTATTTCAAATCCTTCACTTGCAATTTCTTGTTATCATAATCAAAACATCATGTTCAAAACCTCTATCTCTTTGAATAAAAATCTTTCAAATATCTATATTGTTTTTCTTCAAGCAATATGCTTAACTATAATTTTTCATAACTTTATTTTAATCAAAAACAAGATTGAAAATTTTTTTTACATGATATGAAACAAAACTCAATTTATTTTATTGAAATGCACACTTGAATTTATTTCAAAACATTGTTGAATAAAACTAAAAACGTTTTGCTTAAAACGTATTTGATTATCTCACATGTGTCATACACTTCTGTGGAAATGACATTCACAATTTAATCAAATCATTTCATGAGAATCATGGCTTGCCCATATGGATCTTGTTTGTAACAAGCCTTGAAGTCCATATAATCATATCTTCTTACTTGTTACTTGTAAGCAATTATCAATATGTTTGCACTAGACTACATGTTATCATCTTCATATAGTTACACATTTAACTAATTTGCTTTATTGCTTCCTTAGTTGCATATCTTAATTGATAAATTAGTAGATAGCATGATTATTATAAATTTATTGTCTACTTTACTTGTTTCTATATCACTCTCTACATTCATGAATAGCATGCCTTATATTGCCTCAAAGAGTTGAACTTACTTGAATCCAAACTAAAAAACACAACCTTTTTGAAAATTTTCTGCCAAAAACCCATTTCTGGCATTCTGGAAATCACCAGATGGGCGGCCCCCTTAATTATATAAGGCGGCCCCCTTAATTTTAAGGGGACCGGCCCCTAATTAAGGGGACCGGCCATCTGATGGTCGGGGATACTGTTTTCTTTATCACTTTTTGACCATTTTCACCCTATACTTCCCAAAATTCACAAACATATTTTGTCCCATACTATCCCCCAAAATTTACCTTCCTAAACCACATTTTTCATACACTATAAATACCCTCTTCCCATCATTAATGCCATCACACCCAAACATGTCATCTCCCAACAACCAAAAACCAAAGATTTCAAGAACCGCAAGGATCTCCGTCAAACCCGTTTGGAGGGGGAAACTTGATTCTTTTCATAACTCAAGTGATGTTGTTCCAAGTCAACCTACAACTAAACCTCAAACCCACACTAATGACTCATCTCACAACCTATCATCCACTCATGCCCTCATTAATGCTTCTTCTTATGATGAGCATTCTCAATCCCAAAACAACAATCCCAATCTCTCAATCAATACTTCACATGTTGCTCATTCAACAAAAACACCACTCACTCATGAAGAACCTCTTCCACCCATTTCATGTTTTCATGACTACCCAAGCTCAACCATGTCTCCACCACCAAGAGTACCACCACCACATCCTACAACTTCACATGCCATTCCTATGTTGCATGTGCAAACCTTCACCCAAGACAACTATCATGTTCCACCACCAACACCTTCCTCCGAACACTTGAAGTTCGTTGAGGAGCTAAAAGAGGCTCATGAGCTTAGTGCTCTTTTAGCATTACATCTTGCTCAACGCAATTTGGATCCACCCCAATCAAGCTCACCATCATCACCACACAACATCAACCAAATTGAGAAGCATGTTAACAGTTGCCCTTGTTGCATCTTCCTTCAACAACAAACCATTGCATTGAATGAGCACTTCACTTGGATTGAGTATCTTCTTACTAGATCTCAACAAACACCATCACTTGAACAACATCAAAATCCTCAATCAACAAACCCAACTTCAAATCCACCACCTACAAGCTCCACATCTCCAAACTCACCAACATCCATGCAACCAAAAGTTTATCTCCACTAAACCACCAAGCATTTTATATGCTTAAGTTTCTCATTTTCAAATAAAACTCCTCAACCATTTTGGGATTCAAGAAAGTTTGGTGACACTACTTGTTGGCACATTAGGATGCTCTACTTAGTTTAGTATTCTATATTTATGGCCTTTGTAACAATGATTATGGGTTGACATAATCATTTTCTATTAATGAATGACTTAATATGTGTTTCTAACTATATTTTGCCATGCTAATTATTTGTTGGTATTATGATATATGTGTTTGCTTATGCCATGCTTGTTCTTCTAATATTTTTCTTGCAAGAATTCCAATATTCGAACCCTTGGTGCCCTCAAACGAGGGGGAGCATACATCAAGGGGGAGCTTGGCTTAAACCTTTTTGATTCTACAAAAAGGGGGAGAAGTGAATATAAACTCACTAAATACTTTCTCTAAAAATTAATTTTTGGATTTAATGAGTTTAGGTTTTGTAATCATCAAAAAGGGGGAGATTGTTGATATAAATAAATGACTAAAAACGTTATTCATATCTTTCGATATCTCTATGTTTTGATAATCACAAAACGAAAACTCATCAAACCAAAGATTGTGACATAAACAAGTATTTAGTAGTAAATACTCATCTTTACCATCTAATCACTTAAGGTATGAATAAACAAAATGTATAATGCATTATAAGATCAAAGGAACACTTTTGTTAATCACTAGATATTTATAAAATGTCACAAAACATTTTATATCTTTTATAAAACATTTTTAGCATTAAAAGAATATGTTTAATTCATTACAAATTTATGAATTCAAATTTTCAACCAAAAATGGCAAATCTAATCCAGAAAAATTTCCCTCACAAAAGGACAAGAAAATCCAACGTTCAGGAGGGCGGCCCCCTTAATTATACTAGGCGGCCCCCTTAATCATTAAGGGGACCGGCACGCTCCAGAACTGTATTTTCTAGCCCTTTAAATACTGGATCATTCCACATATTTTCTCACCTTTTTGCACTAAAAACTTTCTGATCTAAACATCCATTTCCTTCCTCTAAAAATCCTTTGATCTTATATACTTTGATCTTTGTTTCAAAGTGATTCAAGCCTCAACACTCAAGTGCAAAGAGAAGAATACTTCTATTAGAAGTATTACAACTTAGTATCATCTTGCTATCTAAGTTGTTTGTTTATTTCATCTTGTTGATCCTTCATATTTTAGTGAATAAGGTGTATGTATTAGTTAGCTAGAGTTAGTTATAAAATCTAGAATTGTTGTAAGTGTGAAATGGAACTTGAAGTGAAGAAGTAGTGTTGGATAGTAGTGGTGATAGGAGATAGTAGCAATAGTAATTAGTAGTGAAGATATTGAAGCTTCCAAGTAGAGAAGTTGTGAAGACATTAGCGCCTTGAAGTTGTGAAGACGTTTGTGCCTTGAAGTTGTGAAGTTGCAAGACATTGAAGTCGTGAAGTTTTTGTGAAGGCGTGAAGATACTTGTGGTGTGAAGAAGTATAGAAGAAGTGAAAAGGTGTGAAGAAGGTGTGGTGTGATATTTGTTGTGAGATTGGTTCTAGCTACGATTAGAACTCGACACTTTGCTTTGTGTCGTAAATTGGTGTAAGCTTTTGGTGTGTACGGTTTTCTCCGCCATAAGGGAGGTTATTGACTTAGTGAAGAAAACTCTCGAGTTCGTTGCTCAGGGAGTGGAGTAGGGCAAGGAAGGTGTCCTTGTAGCCGAACCACTATAAATCCTTTGTCTCTCGGTTTGATCTTTCCATCTCTCACTCTTTGCTTGCTTACTTATTAGCTTTTCATACATTGTTATAATTGTGTGTTGTGCATATATTGATTTCACATAAAGATCAAACTAGATTCCATTTACAACATTAATTGTACATTAATAAAATATAAGTACATACAATTATTAAAACACATATACATATATAAATACAAACTTACATTTAAGTGAGATATATGAAATTATAATTTATATTCAACACTTTAAATAAGTAGTGTTTATGTGATATATGTGAATTAATTTGTATCTATACTTTAGTTTCAAAGGTTTATACTATTAGCATCAATTTTTTAAAAGCAAACTTTTATTAAACGAAAAAGACGCAAAACTATTCAACCCCCCCTTCTAGTTTTCCACAGTAAGCGCCCTACTAGTGAAGGAAAGAAAACATACCATCTTCCTTGCAATAAGCATCTTAATAGGTCCATTAAGATTAAGTCTGAATATCCTACCAAACGGAATTCTATGTATGGGCTGGATGTTAGGAAAACCTTGTTCCTATAACAATTCAATGGTGCTAATGGCGGCGTAAGTGTAACTTGTAGTACAATGGTAGTGGAAGATGGCAAGGCATCTTCAATGTCGGAATCCGACGAAAGGATAACAGGGTGGGTATCTGAAGACATGTCACTTGTGAACCAGGTCAACAAAATCATATATATATGAGTATGGGTATAAATAACTCGCACAATGTGTGGATGAAACAACATGTATAATGAATATGCACCTATGATGAAATGATGAGATGCTATGATGATGTGGCTATAGTCTAGGGTCCAAGATACATCCTAGTTCGCTATAACCTTAGCTCTGATGCCAATCTGTCACACCCCCAAAATACCTGAATGGCAGCGGAATGAAATACCTGGGGGTGACTGTCATAGCACCACAGTTACAGTTATATTGAACGACCTAAAATGTCGTTTTGAAAATACATCGTTTGATTCATTTAAAATATTTAGAGTTATAAAAATTAGGTCCCAAAAGTCTGGAAAAGTTTAAGGAAATAAGTTTAGTACAATCAAACGATAGTTCATAAGTGCATGAAAATCCAAAATGAGACGCGTCATCCTTGTTACTCAATGATATGACTCCATGCATGCCATGAAGAATATGTCTTAATTACCTGAAAATACATTGCAAAAACGGTCAACAATAATGTTGGTGAATAATCATAGATTTGTAAGTTAAATCGTATGTACATTGGCCACAAGTATAAAGTAAACCGACAAAATGTTAAAAGTAATACATTGGCTCTTAAGCTCATGACCTCGAAGCTAGACGTTACTTGGCCCCAAATGAGTGTTTACCAGACACTCTAAATATATTAGACATGAAATGCATCCGTTTTCCCGTTGGAGCAACCCAAACACGGATGGAGGAGTCACCCTCAATAGATCTATTCACTCACTCTCGCTTGTAGATTAATTAACGGTCCATGATAATAAAGGGGACTTGTCGTGATGTGGTAATAAGGCAACTTAAGCAATGTAAGGAATTTAATACTTTGGCATGTACAAAAATAAGTGATGCAATGTATTCTCCCCCGTGGGGTTTGAAATCAAAATATAGAATTAAAACGGGGCTATGAAAACTCACCTGAAGTGATAGTACAATGTGATGAAATGATCGGGACAACAAGGCATGAACACTAGCCGCAACCTAAATGAATGAATATGATCTACTTTAGATCATGAAATGATGTAATGAATAATCATGCACATGATACCTATACCACTCGTAACTTGAAAATAATTGTTATTGTCAAAGTAAGGAAATTTCCATACGTAGGAAAAATAAGTCCAACTAGACTTATAGAAACTTGTCGTAATATATCGTATATAAAATGTTAGTGTTATATTCCTCGTTTTGAAAACCTTAAAATAACGTCAATTAGTCTTATAAATAAGCTTTGGGTCATACGTACTTCATTTGTTGAGAATATAGCTCTTTAATAATATTTCTAGAAAATATATCATTTAGTACGTAGTTCATTATTTCTATTAGTGACTATAAATATATATATATATATAGTTTTGACGATTTTAAAACGTGTATATCTTTGTCGTTTTAAGTTCATTTTCCTCGTTCTTTATATCCACGGATTCGTCTTAACATGTATTCATATATTTTTGATAGTTCGGCTCCATTAGATTACGTCTAACGCCTCTCTTTGTCCGTCGAAAAACGTCCAACAGCACGTTATATTTTCAGAAAATAGTTTTCGTCGTTAAACTTGCAAAAATCATAACTCATTCGTTATAAGCTCGTTTTAATCCGTTCTTTCGCCCGCGGCTTCGTTTTTGAAAGTATTTTCTAAATATTTGGTCAAAAATTACCCACCATCTACTGATTTTCGAACGTTTTAAAAATATGGACAGTAGGTATATATATAGTTTCAAAAATCATTTCTAGGGTTCCAATCTAGTTCCAACTTCAACCAAATCACTTTCAATCACCACAAATCTAGTCTAATTTTACCATACACCTTCTTAGGGTGTCATGGGTTCCTAAACATCATAAATCAAGTGGATCTAACAAGGATCTAACTATAATCCATCTTTAGGGCTCATAAGTTAGATATGTATAAAATGGAGTGGTATAAATAACATATGCATGTAGATCTTGTATATATATATATATCATATGAACATTATAAAAACTTGGTAAAATTATAAAAATGAGTTTTGTATACTTACTTGAAAGATAGATGGGTTTATGATGATGAAAAGTTAGGAAATCCTTGAGTTTGTATTGCAAAACCCTTAAAGGAACCTTAGATGATCTTGTTTATATATTTTTCTTGAAAATTTGATGATGATGGCTTCTTGGTTGGTTCTTGGCTGAGCACACGAGAGGAGAGAAAGAGAGAAAGAGTGGTTGATAGATCTTTGTGAAAATGAGATACAATGTATATGTTATGTTATATATATAATATATTAGACAACTATGACAAGTATTTATGAGTTGGTATGATTTTCAAACTTGTAAGAAGTTAGTATGGAGGGGGGGGGGGGGCGGCAATATGGAGGGGTGGAAGAAAAATGTGGTGTTGTGTAAGATATTTGGTAAATCTTGCATTATAATGCATATATTAATAGTTTTAGGGAATACCGGGTACCGAGTTAATTAAAAATAAATTTTAACGGAGTTAACCGGGACATAATAAAGTCATAAAAATTGTAAGAAATATGTTGGGTACAAGTATTGAGTGTTTGGGTGATTATCGTTTAGTTTCTACGAAAACCGTCGTAATTAAATAAATTTCCAAAATACCGGGTAAATTAATATCATAATTTTTATATCATTAAAATGAATATAAAAATATATTAGAATCATAGTCGGGAGTGTCGGACGTGTTAGTCACATTATTAGTCACGTGTTAACGTTTATTTAAAAATAAACATACGTAAAAAGTCAAATATATCAAAAGTATTAATTTGAATATCCTACGAGTGGAATAGTATGCAAATGTCATTATGATGATATGTAAGCTATTTCTAGACCGTATGAAGTGTCCCTACTGATGATTTCATGAATTCACAGCTAAACCTGACTGGTTTCGCGAATGTAAATATTGATGATGCTCGAATTCGCAGCTTAACCTGACCGGTTACGCGAATTTAATTGCCCGTAAACTAAATTTATGATGAAATGAATAAAGTACATGAATAGTGGTTTCTCTTCGGAAATGAATAGTGTCATGTGAATAGTAAATTTTCTGAACGCTTCTCGGAATCTCAAACTGACACCAAAAATGATAAATAGTAAAATGATGAATAGTGATTGGTGAATAGTAAAATGATGAATAGTGATTGGTGAATAGTAACTGATGAATAGTAACTTCTGAGATGAATAATGAAATTTCGACATCTGAAAAGGGATCTGAAATTACGAGTTGTGACATTGCTTGAGTCCGTAGAGAGACTTTTTGAGTTTGTAGACGTGATTGGGACGTTCTGGATCAACAAAGCCTTCTGGTTGACTGACATACACTATTTCATGGAGTTGACCATTCAGAAATGCCGTTTTCACATTCATTTGATAAACAACCATATTCTAGTAAGCAGCATATGCTAGAAAAATCCGTACAGCTTCAAGTCTAGCCACTGGAGCAAAAGATTCTTCAAAATCGATTCCTTCTTCTTGAAAGTATCCTTTTGCTACTAAGCGTGATTTGTTTAGAAGCATAAGGATGTAGTGTCAATTATCTTCTTAACACTCGAACAGACAATTCCGATGGTTTTCATTCTTGACTCAGGGGTAGATGTTGTGGAGTTCACATTAGTATTGGTGCAAATGTCTAAAATCTTTCCTGTAGGAATCCACCTAAGACCAATCGTTTTGAAAATTCTACCCGTGGGTACCCATCTAATGTTAGATCTCGGAGATGTTTTCTTTTTAGATGCAGTAGGAGCATCACTTGGTTAAGAAAACCTACGTCCTATATTGATCCACTTCTTAGGTTTCTGACTTATGACATTTGGTTCAACGGGTTTGTTTGTCTTAGTCGATTGAGCCTTTTCAAGTGAATTTCCCTTTTGAAAATATTTTAAAGCACAAACAACATGATTATTTACGCAACTACTCTTAGATGCTCGCCAATTCCTATTAGTTTGTTGAGAACTCCTAGGTTTTAGTTTGCTACTACTAGCAGTGTTTTGTACTACAGTGGAAGGCATCACATGAGGTTTTGAACCTAGAATTCCATCCTTTTGAAGTAGCGCATTTTTCCTAGCCTTTTCTAGATCATAGTTCGTGTACATGTCATATTTTCCATAAGAATCTTTACTTTTAATGCTCGTATTAGACACTGGTTTTGAACTAATCCTAGATGAGCCAGGTATAATCACGTGTTGAGTTTTAGCAGACACAGATGCATTTTCCTTAGGCTAAGAATGTGGAGTGACTGGTTTTGTCAAATTGTTTTTCTCAACAACTTGGGAGGAAAACCGAGATTTTGAAAATTTAGGTCGTTCAGATTTAAATGCAGTTGGTTGTCTAACCACTGATTGTTTTCAATTTTCTGTTTGTTTGAAGAGGCGGTTTCCCCAAGATTCATGGTTTTGCAAACTTAGTATCCATACTCTGACCAGTCAGACTTCTTAATTTGTTTTGCAATGCAGCATGTGCAAACACCTGTGCTTGAATTTGACCTTTTAAAAGCTCATTTTTTTAACTAATGTATCCACACGTTTGCTTTGTTCATTCAAAAATTGACCATTGTTGCTCGAAGTTAGAGATTCGTTTTGCAATTTAAGTTCAAGTGAGATGCAATGTGCCTCCAGTTTTGAAAAATCTTTATGAAACTGGGCAATGGTCTTTTTGAGAAGAATGTTTTCAGACTCAAGAGTTTGGTTAGATGTTTCAGTCATTAGATTATCATGTAAGGACTCAGACTCAGAACGTTTGTCCAGACATTGAACAACATTCTGGTCAACCTCTCCTTCATTACTGAAGTAAGGTTGCTCAGATTGTTGTTTCTCATTTGCAGGCATAATATGATCAACAGTAGATTGTACCTCAACCATTTGCTCTTTGTCAAAGTTAGGTTCTGTGTCATAGATGGGTATGACATCTTCCTCATCCATCTGTTCTTTGTCAAAGTTGGGCTCTGAGTCATAGAAGGGTATGATCTCTGCACAGTCTGCATCTGTATCATTCCCTAATCTGCTGTTGTCATCCTGGTCTTCTGATTCTGTCCCATTGCTTTCCATGACAACCAAATTAGCATCCAATACATCAACTATATGAACTTGCTCTTCTTGAATCCTTAACTTCCTTTTATTTACCCTTTTGTCATACTCTTCTCTGTGAAGTACTCTTTCAGCAATTGACTTCTCAATAGCATCCATGTGTTGGAGCAAAACATCTTTGAAGGTTTGAGCCTTGATGTGGGTGTATTCAAGAAAATACTTGCTTACATCTTCACAGTCATAATTGATGAAATGTTGAAACTGTTCCTTGAGCACTCTGAAGGCGGCCTTGAATTCATTCTCGTGAAATTCTTCTGTTGCAAGTTGCTTTTCAAGTTGATTCACGTTGTTAAACATCGTATTAGTGAAAATATCAACTTTTTCTCCAAAGAGGTCTAGAAATACAAATTCGAATACACACTCGGAACGAGTTTCTGCTAAGTCTTTGTTAGAAAGGAGTTTAAGGTGTGACTGAAGTAATCTAAAAGATGTCATGCATTTCTCAAATCGATCTTCAGAATCATCAGTAGCATTTGTGTCGTACACTGGGTCTGTATCATCCACGTGAAGTTCCTCCATGTTTGCCATTAACATCACATCTTCTGTATTGGCTTCCAAATCTGCATATTGATCATCAGATGGAATATCTCCCATGAAACTTTGCAAAACAGGATTGAGATTTCCCCCCTTCAACTTCCATTTGACTAAGTGTGGCATCGTATTCAACATTATCGTCAAAGAGTGGAGTTGAATCATAATCTTGAGCATCCACATTTGCAATATTTTCCGTATATTCCATAAATACCATGCTTGGTTCGATAAGATCTTCTTCATCATCAGTATCTTCCATTGTGTTAAAGCATTCATAAGTTGAAGTCATTGCGCCTTTGCTTTTCTTAGTAGATACTTGTCCAATCTTCACTAGATTTTGCAGAAGAGATTGTATGTGATCATATAGTGTTGCAGGATGGTATTGTGGAATGAAGAACGGCTCAGATGCATTTGGAGGATTGAAGAATAGACCATTTAGAGTGTAGATTAATGATCCATGGTCAACAGCATGGGATGGTGGAGCGAGGAGAATGGTCTTCAGTGGATTCATGCTTAAACAAGATTCAAGAATTTGCTTCATTCTAATGTGATGAAGTTCTTCTGTGCAATGCATAGCTTCAAGATATTTCCACATTTCATAAGCACTGGCTTGAAAGTCCATATTCATGTAAATTGAATTGGGAAGGGCTAACGTCATGAACCATGCAACTTGTTGGTCAGCATTATACTGAGCAAGTTCAGTAGCATTCAAATCTTCATCAGTCTGTAGTCTTATAATTCCTTTTGAGTCAGCAAGAAATATCATTTTGTATGGACCATCTTGTATGGATTTAAGTATGAGATCTGCAGCAGGACGATCTGTGAGCCATTTTAGAAATCTCCATTTCCAATCAGTATATGTTCCTGGCAGCAACATTCGAGGCCTTGATTCATTGCCAAATAGCAGAACTTGACGAATGAGGGAGCTGTGACTTTGTTGTTGATGATATTGTTGCTGATGAGAATATTGGTGAGGAAGGTAGTTGGAAGAAGGTACTGTTGCTGATGAGAATATTGGTGAGGAAGATAGTTGGAAGAAGGTGATTGAGACATAGTAAATGACATTTCTCTCCCCCTTGATTGTTGCGACGTAATCGAAATAATCAAACAAAATGTCACACTCAAGGTCGAAATAGTGATTTCAGATTTTCCCTCCAAAATTAATTTGAAAAATTTTCTCTTCCAAAATTTTGAAAATCACTATAAAATGCAATTCTAAGGTCACAGGAAAAATTTGAGATTAAAAAATTTTGCTGCCAAATTTCACCGAAAAAATTTGGAATTTTGACCTAAAAATTTGAATTTTGGGCCAACATTTTCACCGTTATTCCAAAATTTGAATTTCACGTAAAAATTGAACGTTTAGTCTCCTGTAAAAATTAAATTTTACTCAAATTTTCTCGCTAAAAACAAGGTTGTTGTTCTAGGTTTAAGAATTCCTTACTCGATGAACAGTTTAGAAAATTCCTAACTCGGTAAAGCTTGTAACTAACTCGGTAAAATGCTTACTCGATGAAACAGTTAAGATTATCCCTTACTCGATATTACTTGTGACTAACTCGATAAGGAACCTTACTCGGTAGAATCTGATAACTCGATAAACCACTTAACTTGGTAAAATACCAAACTTGATAAAATGTCAAACTCGGTAAAACTTTGTAACTCGATACAGTTTATATCTAACTCGATAAGGAGTGGAGCTAACTCGATAAGAGTGCTAACTCGATAAAGAAACACGAATGGATTATAGTTTGGCTTAGATAAAGAACTTAGCAAAACCTTACTCGATAAACGATAAGGTGATTTAGCAAACTTGCTAAAATTGGCAAACTCGCCAAATAAGTAACTCGGTACAAAGTTAAAAGCTAACTCGGTACACTAACTCGATAGAAGACTGCGTAACTCGGTACACTAACTCGGTAAACACCAATCCTAACTCGCTAAACCAAGCTAACTCGATAGAGCACCGATGAACAGTACCCAGATCCCAAAAAATTCGCTTCAAAACCTAGTTTTTTCGACCAAATCTAACCTAAAACAACCTATATTAACCCTTGGTGAATGATACCACTTGTTAGCTCCCCATTTTATAACATAAGCACATAGAATACTAGAGAGAGAAAGAAAGTAGAAAGACAGAGTGGAAGGAACTCTTAAGAATATGAAATGAGAGAAATGTAATTACTAAGAGAACCAACACCCTCTAATGAGGGGATACATGAGTATTTATAGGTGAGGACTAGGGCATCTCTTAACTTTGACAATATTACATATTAAGCCCTTAGACCTTTACAAATCATGTAAACTTAGCTTAAACACTTATAAAATAGACGAAAACGTAAAAAACAGACGAAAACCTAAAAAAGCGGACGAAAACTGAAGAAAACGGGCGAAAACTTAAGAAAATGTACGAAAACGTAAAAAACGGACGAAAACGTAAAAAATGAACGAAAACGTAAAAAATGATCGAAAACATAAAAAAATTTATGAAAACGTATAAAAATGAACAAAACGTATGAAAACATATAAAAATGACGAAAACGTATGTCATGCGTAACTAAAATGAAATAGGGACTACGAGTATTATTTGGGAAAAACCATAGGGGTGAAACATGTAATTTTTTCATTATAAGATAACTGGAAAATCCGTTATATGTCTTACATTGCAATAAAAAATTAGTCAAGTACACTAAATTGAAGAAAAAAAAGTATAGTACGTTAAATTGAAATTGAGCATAAGTTGGATACACTTTTGTGCAATTTGCCCTACTACTATATAATGTATTTGGGACTATTGTATAATTAGAAAGACTTAAAATTCAGACTTTTACTTGCTTATTATGAAAGGATTCCAAAATTAATTTGTTAGAAATTAAGTTGGTTAGGAAGTTTGTTAGGAAGCAGATTGGTTGTTCAAACTAAAATTATTTAGCTTAACAATCTCTACTTATAAAACATAAAAACAACTAATTGTGTAACCAAATAATCGAATAACGCAAAATATAATCACCGGTACCCGCCGTCGCATTGCGCGGGTACCGTTCTAGTATGCAATTATAGCTGTTAGATTAGATGGGGTAAGGATCCACTGAGAAGAAAACTTATTATGAGAAGGATGAGAAATAACTATAACCACATATTTGAAATGCGTCGACTTGAATTAAATGCATCTCTATTCATTTAGATGCATGCCAATTAGTTTTGACAATAATTTTGAAGTGAAAACGATGCAAAGTAGTACTTGCAACAAATTTGACCCACATAGAACAAAAAATACATAAGATTTTTCTAACTTGCTAAAATGCATCTAATATATGTATATGCATCTAAATTTTAGCTAGAAAATATATTATGATACATATAAAAGATTAGGGATGCATCTAATTCAAGTCGATGCATCTCTAATATGTGGTTATAGTTATTTCTTATTCTTCTCATTTTAATATTTCTTCTCATTTGATCCTAAGTCAGATTAGATGTTCATATCTTTAACAACAATAAACAAGATATTTTTTAGAATCACAAATATTTAAAATAATAATAATAATAATAATAAATAAATAAATAAATAGAAACTTTCACACATAATTGTGACACAACACTTAGACGAGCACTTATTTACTCTTTTCAGTCACAAATCGCAACTCTTTTTCTTATAACAAATTATTTTATTACATATGATTGTGTGAAAGTATTTTTGATAAATTTTGTGGAGTTCTATCATTTCTCAACAAGTATCCGAAAACTTATATGTATAAATTTTGTTGTGATCATTTTGCCACGTATAGATGTTATATACACTTGATTAGACATTCAAAGCATGGTATAGCTGCCAAACAAAAAGAAGACAAAGAAGATGGTTCTTGATAGCACGTCTACAATCCAACCGGATTATGACCGGAAAGCCGAGCTCATAGCATTTGACGAAACCAAAACGGGCGTCAAAGGACTTGTTGATGCCGGCATCACTCAAGTCCCTCGAATATTCCATGTTCCATCACCTCAAATCCTTAGAAACTCCATCGAACCGTCTTTTTCTAAACCAAGTCTTCCAACTATAGATCTTCAGGGAATTGACAAAGATCCAATACGAAGAAAGGAGGTGATCAAGGAAGTGAAGGATGCACTGGAGACATGGGGATTCTTTCAGATGGTGAATCATGGGATTCCAAATAGTATGTTGGAAGAGGTGAAAAAGGCGGTAAAAGGGTTTTTCGAGCAAGATGATGAAGTGAAGAAGCAGTGGTATACAAGGGATTTTAGTGGGAAGCGTAAGGTGGTATATAATAGTAATTTTGATTTGTATACTGGAGCTGTGACTAACTGGCGAGACTCGTTTTTCTGCCCGATGGCTCCTAACCCTCCTCAACCACACGAGTTGCCGCATCCTTGCAGGTTTACTCTCTAATCCAATTAATCAATTATGATAGTACTGCCAACCAAAAAGTCGTTTTGGGTTCGATCAAGTCCCGTGTGAGAGATACGTAAGGTGTATATAGGTGTGTGAATTGTTGCCTTGAAAAAATCCGATAGGACATGCGTGTTATAGTATCAGGAGAAACAAACAAGCTGAACATGAAAGTAAAATGAAATATGTTAATAGCAAACTCATATGTGCATCAAGTCCAAACAGGAACCAGGAAAATTAAACCCGTTGAATCCACTCAGCGAACCAAAGATCAAATAAGCAAACAATATACATTTTGTCATACAAGGTAATGCTAATGCTAAAATAAAATGCAGATAAAAAACATGATAGTCACATCTTCCATTCATATATGGGAGAAGGCCATCTCAAGGCACATCACGACCTACAGGCAACACCGGCGTGACCTAGGAAGGCAACCCGATTGGGAGTTAGAGGATCCATAGTACCTGCTGCCTCCCAGACTTCATATTCATCATTTTTGAAAGCAGGGGAAAGGATCTTTTTTCTACAACGAAAAAAAACGGAGCAGATTTGACTCGGCACAACCTAACCTGTTTAGTTTCAATTATTGTAGAAAACAACATTTCACATAGCAGCCACACAATCTCAATATTAAACTTCAAATATTGTTCCCAAGAGATTTTATATCAGTCCATGACTCATGCAACCCATTAATATTCAATTTTGTTGCATTTTGACCCATATTCCCTGTGAGTAAGGACATGAAAAGAAGAGATTGTCATGCAAGTCCTGTACAGTTTGGCAATGTGAGCACACCATATTTGCATCGGAGTTCCATCTACTTAACCTGTCTTTTGTCATTAATATCCTATGAATTGACATCCATAAAACAAAAGAATGCATTTAAACACACCAAACTCGGGAGCTCTTCACTTTTAGAAAATAAGAGCGCATGTCCTTCCAAACAGTCTTAAAAGAGAACTGGATCAAATTACCTTTCTGCATCAAACCATACCATTCTGTCTGTAGCATTTGGGTCTAACATTGGAACTGTTTTTTTTTAGCAATATGAGAGTATCTAGTAAGCCACTCCACTCAGCATTTCCAGCTTCCATTTTTAACCATTTCAGCAAATATAACTCAGCTTATTCAGATTACATTTTAACCATTTTTAACCATTTCAGCAAGTATCTAGTAAGCCACTCCATTGAGCATTTCCAGCTTCCATTTTGAACCATTGTGTAGGAGCCTAGCTTCATACACACTCCTATTACTTATGTGATCTCATATAGTCAAACTTTTAAACACTATAAAACAAATATAACTCAGCTTATTCAGATTATTTTTTTATTTGATTCTGTTACATAAAATTTTAAGGATGTCACGGTTTTCCTACTCAAGAAACCTTGTAGTCGACCTAACCTTCAAGAAAAACCCTTGTCGAATCTTGATCAAATTCTTGCTTCCTATGTCACGAAGCCTAGCTCCAATCCCACGCAGCTCTCATACTAATTGTTGTGTGAAAACCTACAATCTCAGGAACCAATGTTGAAAGAACACGACTTGAACAACACACTAAAGCAAAAAAAACAACTAAACTTAAATAATGCTTATGTCGACTATATAGGAACACACAAGAAAATATACCATCAAACACTTACCTTCCCTAAGATACACGCCAACCTATACAAATTAGAATACAATGATAAACTAAGCCAGTGAGATCTTATATATATATACACTATATGAAAACCGATTAACCAACTCCCTCATCCAAGTCCCCGCAAGGATTTGTTAATCAACAACTTTGCGTCTTCCATCCTAAGTTGTCTAAGTTTACATAATAACCCCTAAATATTACAAATTTAACTAACAATACCTTTGACTAATTTATGCCGTCTATTCTTGAAACTGGTTTTCAAATGAATGCTCAGCTTGTGCAGTAATGTATTATCATGGAATGAAAATCGTGTAGAGATATATGGCCGGAGTACTCGAGCCAGGTGATGAAGCTCGGTATTTTTATGTTGGAGATAATATCCGAGGCTCTTGGGCTTGACTCTAATCACCTCCTGGACATGGGGTGTGCGGAAGGGCTTTGCCTTCTTGGCAATTACTATCCTTCATGCCCACAACCTCAGTTAACAGTAGGCACCACGAACCATGCAGACATTGGTTTTATTACCATTCTTCTCCAAGACCATGTTGGCGGCCTCCAAGTGTTTTATCAGGACCAATGGATAGATGTTCCACCAATCACAGGAGCTCTAGTACTAAATGCGGGGGATATACTGCAGGTATCGATCTCTTTCGATCTCCCTCTTTATGAATATAAAAATATCATTTAGTTGGTTTTCAAGTACGATTATAGTGTGCTAATACATGGGAGCTTATGTAACCGTTCCAGATGATTACTAATGATAAGTTCGTAAGTGCCCAGCATAAAGTGTTGGCAAACAAGATTGGTCCAAGAGTATCAGTGGCATCATTCTTTAGAACAGACTCGGTTCCAACTTTTAAAGTGTTTGAACCAATCAAAGAGTTGCTTTCTGAACATAACCCACCCAAGTACAGAGGCACAACCATGCAAGAGTATGCAGATCACTTCAGGGCGAAGGGGCTTGATGGCACTTCTCCTCTTTTACACTTCAAGATATAGCTTGCTTGCCATCTTACATTTATATACCACGAATCCTTCGATCAGTTTTATGTTCGTAACTTCTTGAACGAAAGAACTTATCATCTAATCTGTAAGTTTCTACATTATATTTATTTTGCATGTGCATAGATCATATAAGTTTGTAATCCATCTTGAACACATATGTATATAGTATTACTAGGCCGAGTATCAGCGCAATTTAAAGCGGCAAATAATTATAGTTGTGAAATTGTGGTTAGATTGTTTAATGTATGAAATTGGTAAATATATTTTGTCGAGTCAAACTTTTAATTTATATAAAGTCAATGATGAAAAGTGTATGAGTCTAAAGTATAATAGTAGAAGGAATATGGACTAGGGCCTAGGGGTAACATTTCTCACTCTGAGAGCTTGCAAGTAAGTATGTTTTATCTTAATAATAATAATAATAATAATAATAATAATAATAACAAACTGTGTGTATGTGGCGATCATGGCGACCTCCACCGTCTTGTTCCATCCGTTGCCTCTCTAACCATTGATTCAACATCCCTTGTTGGATCGTGGGTCACTGTTTTCGTTTATTTCTTCATTTGCTTTTTTTTTTTTCGTGAATCGTTGGGATTGAGTTCCTCCAACACGTTGTTGGGTGTGGCTTAGTTTGGTTCTTCCAAATAAGGTCCTGTGTCTCCAAAAACAATCTTCGGTTGATGCTTTGAACCGTCTTTTTATTTTTACGTCCTGGTTTGTATACCCGTTCTTGGGTGCGAGTTGACTGTGGGGAAGAAAGGGAATATTTTTCTTTAGCCATAAATAGGCATGCGAGTTGTTACTGTATTTTCCTCATTTGTCTTATTGTTAATAAGCGTGTGATTTGCTTTGGTGAGCCACACATGTTATTTCAATGCGATTTGCTTGGAAGCATTTTGGTGTGTTTTGCCCTTTAGTGGGTCCCGCTCTTTGTTACTATCCTTTACTTGCAGTTGGGCTTGTTTCTTACATTTTGATGTTGGGCCTTCGTGATTGAGCGTGTTTCCATCGCTTATGATTTTGCGTGTGGGTAACAAACGCAAGGTGAGAATTGGTTCACGTGATTCATTGCATTTTTACTCAAGAGAAAAAAAAATTGTGGTTAGACTTCGAGAAATTTTCAGTGTGACTTGTGGGTTGACCTGTGGCTGGTTTCACGAGACTTGCCCTTTTACCTTGCGGGTTGACTTGTGGTGCTTTGATATCGTCCACCAATGGAGATCGTACACTTTCATTGTCCCTTCGCTGGTTTAAGTGGTTGTCAGGACGGCAGTGGAAATGGCCTCATTAAAACCTCGTTGATCGCACATCTTCGTGATCGCTATTTCAATGAGGATGCACTAGCTATCACCAAACTTTCCTTGGCCACTAATCTTATCGTTTTTGAAGCCGCTGAGGTCATGTTGAAACGTATGGGTCTTTGGCTATGTGGGGTTTGTTTTAAGACGCACACCCTTCACACTAAGTGTCGACTTGGATCTGATATTGTGCCGCCCCCTGATTGTGGCGATGGTGTCGTTAGGTTTGTGTTGTTTGATCTCGCCAAGCCACAAGTTCCTTCTTCTATTGCTCGGGTTGAAGACCAGGTTTTGGAGGAGCATTATGGTTTTGATCTACACCTACTTGACGCTTTGTTTTCTAAGGGGTTGCACACTGTCAAATCCATCCCTCCTAAGTGTCGTTTGGGGTTCTCTCGCATTTTAAAAGGAGCTCTTGATAAGGTGATCTGCACACCTGGGGACATTTCTTGTTGGGTTAGCCTGTTAGTCTTGCCTCTTTGTCTCCTTAAAACCTTTTGCCCGAGGAGTAACATGGAGTGTAGGTCTGCCATTATACGCCAACGCCAAGAAGAATACTGTTATGACCAAGAAACACGTTCCGGAGGTCGAGGTTGATCGAAATACACAATTGTTCTAGAGAGAGAAAGTAGAGAGAGAAAGGTGAAGAAAGGGTATTTTATTAGAATGATAAATGAAGTGAAGCTTACACAATTTTCCACACCCCTCATGGAGAGTCATGAGGGGTATTTATAGGCTCATCACACTACATGTTTGCCTAATCTACATAAGTAGTCCCTAAGAACACAACATGCTACATATCTAGTTCATTTCACTTGTGTGACATTATCTTTATCAAAAAGCGAGGCTAACAATCTCCCTCCAAGATATCGTCACACGTGAATGGTTACAATGAGACCTATAAATACATAAACAATGTAAATTACAACAATAGTAAACTATATTGGCGCTGTTGAAGCGCAGAGTCTCTGTAGTCTAGATACTGAGGCAGACTTGAAGTTCTCTCTTCCGACGATCTCGGCGTATGATCTTTGACACTGACGACAAAGGTCTTTGTAGCTCTGAACTTCAACTGTAATGGTCTAGTTAGGTTATTACTCCCTCCTAACTAGTGAGGCTTTATTCTTTTTCCTGCTCCCTCCTGAACTGACAACTCTTCTTTCATCTCGGAGCGGATAAAGTAGATTCAAAAGTGTAGGAACATGGTTGTCGTTCGGGGAGCAACACAACAATATAACTCACATAACATTGCATCCAAGTTGGTGATAAGCCCTTATGTACACACACTACTTCTCCATTCACGATGTTAAACACAATTCTCTCGGTCAATTCATTCACTGAAGACGAAACACTACTTCTTTTGGCATGTTCTTCTCCCTCCTGATGGATGCGAGGTATCGGAATCATCATAATGTATTGTACATGTCGTATAATCACCTTGTACTTGATGCAATTTAGAAGCCATAACAGCTTTTTGAAGCACATTCTATGAGTATATGTCGCTAAGATATGACTATCTTTTTCTACAATCTCATCTCTTCTCTGCAACCTATAAGGGACCTCTTCAAATTCCAACCAGCTAGTAAATGACCAATGACTAGAGAAACAACCCAATATAACCAATCTGAAAATGTAGTAAACATCCCTTAGATATGTGACTTAATCTTGTACGATGGTGTGACTAAAAACCTATATTGAGCACTACAACGTAACTCCTTTAAGCATAGGTAGATCCATATACTCAAACGTGCAAACAGTATATGAAATCTCTGCCTCTTGAACTATTCACAACTTTGTGCGACACTGAGTACTACAATGTAACTCCTTAAAGTGATAGCTATAACCCGTGAGCACTACAATGTAACTCCTTACATCGGGTATAACTAGATAACCCAAGTCTTAATCACTATCATTACCAGTGAATGCACAAACAAGTATCTTCGAAAGTCATGCATCCATCCACCCCTAGACTTTGAGATAAATAAGTACACATGCCCTTGAAATGAACTTTGAACCCAGAAAAGTGATAAAGAATTATCCCCATAATCACAAAATCCGATACTAGCCGTTGTCATTTGATTGTGATTCTTGATCAGGATCTTTTAAGCAAAACGTAGTGTATTTTTGGTGAAGTATGAAATTCTATCTCGTTGATATTAGTGATTTCGTATTATCCCTCCAAAAATAGAATTTGAACATTCTCTCTCAAAATTTTGGAAATAACTATGAAATGCAATGCTAAGGTTACCAGAAAATTTTGAGTTTTAAAAATTTTTACGCCAAATTTTATCGAAAAAATTGGAATTTCGGGCCAAAATTTTCAACGTTATACCAAAATTTGAATTTCGCGTAAAAGTTGAACGTTTAGTCTCCTCTAAATTTTTTTTTTGCTTACTCGATAACATCTCCTTATTCGGTAAAACTTCCTTACTCGGTAACCCCTTCCCATACTCGATAAATGTCCCCTTACTCGATAAGTGTCCCTTACTCGATAAGTGTAGGTTACTCGATAAGGTGCTTACTCGATAAGTTTTTGCTAACTCGGTAGAGTTTTGTAACTCGATAGGAACCTTACTCGATAAGCTGTTACCCTAACTCGATAAGAGACTCCCAAACTCGATAACCTAGAGAAATTTCAGCAGAGTTACGTTTAGGTAAACACAAGTGAAATCCTTACTCGATAAACGATAAGGTTGATCCAGCCATACTCGGCAAAACATATGTAACTCGATAAGAGTTACAAACTCGATAAACAACAGTCAAACTCGATAGTCCGTGTATTTCGCTGACCCTAACTCGATAAACCCACTTCTAACTCGATAAACACCACTTCTAACTCGATAAACTCGTACTTTTTCCGAGAAAAATCACCAAAAAACGCATTTTTTCACAACAAAACACCACGATTCGCCCCTGGTTAGCTCTGATGCCACTTGTTATGATCAAGAAACACGTTCCGGAGGTCGAGGTTGATTGAAATACACCATTGTTCTATAGAAAGAAAGTAGAGAGAGAAAGGTGAAGAAAAGGTGTTTTATTAGAATGATAAATGAAGTAAAGCTTACACAATTTCCCACACCCTTCATGGAGAGTCATGAGGGGTATTTATAGGCTCATCACACTACATGTTTGCCTAATCTACATAAGTAATCCCTAAGAACACAACATGCTACATATCTAGTCTTCACTTGTGTGACGTTATCTTTATAAAAAAGCGAGGCTAACAAATACATCGCTAACGCCATTCACTCTTGGGGTACGTCTGGTGGGAGTTTGCAGCTTGTTAGAGAGGTTTTAACTGAACCATCCCCATCATGGTCTACTATTGATGATGAAAACATGGACTTGGGGGAACGTAATGTCAAGCAATGTAGGAGGAAGATTTGTGACGGGTATTATACTGCGGCTGTCAGAGTTCTTTCTTCTTCGGGTGTTGCCCCTTATAATGATACCACTCTTGATGACTTGAAAGCTAAGCATCCCTTCAAGTCTGCTCCTTCCCTGCCGGATATACCTATTGATCATCATCATAATCTCAATGCATCTCCTACCGTGGTCCTAGATATGATCAAGAGTTTCCCCCGTGGTACATCTTGTGGTCGAAATGGTTTGCGCGCCCAACACCTTTTGGATTGTTTTAGTGGCGCTGATGTGGCTATTTTCGATGAGCTAATTGACTCTATTATACGTGTGGTGAATCTTTTTTTTGATGGTAAATGCCCTAGGGCATTGGGTGAGTATATTGCTAGTGCTCCGCTCACACCGTTGGTCGGTGGTATCTGTCCCATTGCTGTGGGGACTATTTGGAGGCGTTTAGTCTACAATGTTGGTGCTTCTATGATCGGCCACTCCCTAGATGGTTACTTTAATGATCTTCAGTTTGGTGTTGGGGTCCCTGGAGGAAGAGAGGCTATTCTTCGTGCTGTGAATAGGTTTATTGAGGACCGAGGTGGCGAGGAAGGTATTTCGATGCTGTTGGTGGATTTCCAAAACGCCTTCAACTTAGTAGACCGTGGGGTCATGCTACAGGAGGTTCGCCTGCGTTGCCCTGCCATTTCACATTGGGTTGAATTTTTCTACTCTAGCCCAACTAGATTATATTATGGTGAACACACGTTATGGTCGCACCAGGGTGTACAACAAGGCGATCAGCTTGGACCTCTTCTCTTTGCCCTCATGTTACATCCTTTGATATGTAAGATTAGAGACTCCTTTAGTCTTTCCCTTCAAGCTTGGTATATAGACGATGGCACTATTATTGGAGATACCTTGGTCGTGGGGAAGCCTTAGAGCTTATTATGTTGGATGGACCACTGCGTGGCCTGCACCTTAATGTTGATAAAACCGAGGTTTTTTGGCTAAAGGAAGATGCCAGAAGTAGGCTTGCTGATGTTTTTCCGCCCAATATTGCTAGACCGCTACATGGTGTCAAATTATTGGGTGGGCCTGCTAGCATAGACCTTGAGTTTAGCAGTGAACTTGTTATGAAAAGGGTTGCTAAAACTATTGAGCTCATGGATACTATTGCTAAGCTTAGGGACCCCCAGTGTGAGCTGTTGCTTCTTCGTGCTTGTGCCGGCATCTCAAAGTTATATTTCTCTATGCGCACATGTTCCCCTCGGTTCTTTAAGCGTGCTCACGTTGCATTTGACGTGGCACTCCGTTCTTCTCTAGAACGTATTGTTACTGCTTCTGGGCCTGGTTTTGGTGATTGGCAATAGAGGCTAGCCACTCTGGCATTTGTATTTGGGGGGCTTGGTGTATATTCAGCAGGGGATACCTTGAACTATGCATTCCTTGCGTCTAGACTCCAATATGTCAACCTACAGACTAAGCTCCTCAGACATTCTGATATTGCAACCTTTGGACCTTTCTTCGAAGAGGCCTTATGCGCTTTTAATACGAAAATGGATATTGACCTCCTGAGTATCCCAGATGAGATCGCTGCCCCCAAACTCATGAAGAAATTAGCAGATATATATTTCACACGTGTTACCCAAACGACTGAATCCACATTTAGCCTATCTTCCCGACTGAATCCACATTTAGCCTATCTTCCCGACAAAGGAGGACTACACTTCAGACTGGCTTAAGGTGGTTCCGATATCTGGGCTGGGACAGACTATGAATGCCAGGACTTACAGGTGCGTATTATGTTATCGGCTAGGAGTTCCTCTCTTCTTTGATCAGATGTCGTGCTCAACTTGCTCCAAGGTTTTCGTGGGGGATATTTACGGAGACCATGTTGTGTCGTGTACCGGAACCATTGGTATTAAACATCGGCACAACATTGTGCGCGATACTTTGTTTGATATCTGTTCTCGATCCAGGGTCTCGGCTCGTAAAGAGGTTGACATTGGGTTGGGTGGAGATAGAGAGCAAGCCTTACGGCCAGCAGATATACTGCTCTATTCTTGGGATGGAGGGCAGGACGTATGTGTCGACTTGACGGGGTCGTCCCCCCCCCCCCCCCCCCCAACGCAAACTGGTATGATTGATTTTGTGTCAGGTCGTGTGGTGACTGATGCCGCAAGACGTAAGTGCGTCAAGTACGGAGCTAAATGTGCGGATATTGGGTATGGGTTCCTCCCTTTCTCATTCTCTTCTTTAGGGGAACTTGAGGCAGATGAGGTGACCTTACTTAAGCGGATCCGGAAGTACTCTATAACTCAAGATATTGGGGCGCGTGATGCTATTCATATCTTCAATAGAATTAGTTTTTGCTATTGCCAAAGGAGTGGGAGCCCAGATAGTTTCGTGGCTTCTCACTAATTTCTTGTAATCCTACAATCTTGTTTCTAATGAAAGTGATGATATATATATATATATATATATATATATATATATATATATATATATATATATATATATATATATATATATATATATATATATATATATATATATATATATATATATATATATATATAGGGTTATTAGACAAAAATGTTACTAAAGTTTGCCAAAAAGTGTGATTTGGTTACTAAAGTTTTTTTGGTTACAAAGAGGTTACTTAAGTTTGGTCACCGGTTATATAAGTTACTCTGTATGTTTTAACCTTCTACTACAGGTTTTTTTTCGTTAATTTCAAAAATGGTCGCTCAGACTAACTGTCGTTAGTTTTTTCCGTTAGCTAACGGCCGTTTGCAACAAACATTTGCACTGTTAGTTCTTTATCCTAACGACCGTTTATACTTAACTCAAAATTTGGTTTTCATACATTTTTGTCCATTTTTCTTACGTGTTTTGACCCTTTTTTACGGGTTTTCCGTTTTCATACGTTTTCGCCCATTTTCTTACACTTTCATCCGTTTTGACCGTTTTTCTTACGTTTTTTCCGTTTTCATATGTTTTTGTCCGTTTTTCTTACGTTTTTGTCCGTTTTTCTTCCGTTTTTTCCGCTTTTATATGTTTTTATCCGTTTTTGTCCCTTTTCGCCCCGTTTATTACGTTTTCGTATGTTTTTCTTACGTTTTTATCTGCTTTTCTTACTTTTTTTCGTTTTCAGACATCTTTTTCTGTTTTTCTTACGCTTTTTCCGTTTTCATACGTTTTTGTTTGTTTTTACACGTTTTCACACATTTTTATACACTTTTTATACACGTTTTTATACACATTTTTACATACGTATAAAACATAACAAGTACAAAAAATACAAACGTATAAAATATACAAAAGTGTAAAAAAACGTAAAACTTGTATGAAAACGTAAAAAGACGTATGAAACGTACACATGCATATAAATGCGCACACAAATGTAATTAAAAAAAATTATGAAAACCTATGAAAACGTATGAAAATATACGAAAAACAGATGAAAACGTACAAAAATGGACAAAAACGTACGAAACTGGAGAAAAACGTACGACAAGAGAGAAAAACGTACATAAACGTAAGACAATGTAAAGAAAGTACGACAAGAGAGAAAAACATACATAAACGTATAAAAACGAATAGAAATATACGAAAATATACAAAGATATGTGAAGGAGAAAAATGTAAAATTAAAAAAATTATAATAAAAAAATTACAAAAAAAAAAAAAAAAAAAAAAAAAAACACACATAGTAACTTTTTGTTAAAGCTCAGTAACCTATTTAATAAACCCGTAAATTATAGTAACTTCCTTGTAACATTTTAAACTATGGTGCTGACGTGACAAGGGGAACCGGTAATCAGCCGGTTGCCCACCCTCGCAGTAACATTTATGTAACATTTTTAATCTTTGAGTAACCCAAATGACAAACCCGTTTACTTAAGTAACCTCTTTGTAACCAAAAAAACTTTAGTAACCAAATCGCACTTTTTGGCAAACTTTAGTAACTTTTGTGTCTAATAACCCTATATATAATAATAATAATAATAATAATAATAATAATAATAATAATAATAATAATAATAATAATAATAATAATAATAATAATAACAGTAGTAGTAGCAGCAGGAGGAGCAGCAGTAGTAGTAATAATAATAATAATAATAATAATAATAATAATAATAATAATAATTTGATGGGTTTTAATACTCTCAAACCGCAGCCCGGCCAGAGCACAAACATGTGTAGGGCACGGCATCACAAAACACATATCTTTTAACTCTTTAGGACCAGATGGTTCAAAATTTAATCAATTGTGTACTCTCATATTTAACCTAAGATGTTTAATGCATGAATTGATTATAATCTAAACTACTATGGTATCTATTATAAACTAAGATAATTTAAACTTAATTTTCAAAAAAAAAATATTTTTTAATAAATATTGTATATATTTTTAAGCAAGTACTTATTGATAAGAAGGTTGTAGTACTTATTTTCAAGTAAACATATATAGATTAAATTACATGGATTATCCTTGTGATTTTACTAAAATTTCACTTGTAGTAATCAAATCTTAAAATTCCACATTGATAGTCCTTGTGGTTTGCAAATAAGCACATCTTTGGTACCTAGCACAATTAACAATTTTAAAATGACAAAAATGCCCTTTAGTTTTTACCCAAACACTTTTTAACCAACACTTATATAACTCTACCAAAAATCCAAACACCTCATCTTTATTCTCTCATTTATCTATGTTAGGATTAAAAGTGACGATCATTATTGAGTCAAATAGTTAGTTAAATATATTAATGTAATAGTTAGTAAATGCTAGTCCATTATGTTAATGTAAAAGCCTAAATGGCTTGGCCCAAAAGAAGGCCCAAGAAAAAGCCCATAGTGGCCTAATGTAAAGACTATAAATACCCTCCTAACCTTGTTAGGAAGGGTGGGAGTTCATGTTATACAAGGTTTATTTCACATAGTGCTCTCCACCTCTCTCTCTCTCTACTTTCTCTCTCTAGCTCTTCTATCTCTCTCTAACATCATATTCTTAGGTGATAAAGATAGATCTATGGTCTTACAATATAAAATTACAAAAAAAGGAAAAAAAATGCAAAATTAAAAACAATACTAGTAGCTTAATATTATTTCTAATGTTTAAAAATATAAAAAACACTTTAAAGGGTAGTAATGCAACACCCAAAAACCAGTTTTTAAGAATAATATTATTTGAATGTCATGGTCATAGTTTGAAGTAGAATGTCAAAATAATAGTCAAACTTAAGTATTAATCAATTGTTTAAGTTATCTGTTTGTGAAAAATACCATGTAGTCATAGTATGAGGAAATGGGACTTGAGATACCAAACTTGCCAAATGACCAAACCTATACCAAACTTGTAACTAGATAATTCCTAGACATTCCACAAACTTCTCATTTGGACTGGGTTTGCTATGTGGGACGAAAGAAAGAGAAGAGGAGGGAACAACATGGAAGCTTTAATGATCAATAGAATATGAATTAAGGTCCCAATTCAAGAGTTTAAGCCCTAGTCATATTCCTCCACAAGTAAGTTACTCCTATCCTTGACCAATTTAAGTTAGGGTTTATGTAACCAAATTGAGAGTTTTGGGTAATAAGAGTTTTGAGTTAAAGTAATGATGATATAGTGTTTAGGGCTTAAGCCTTTTATGGGTAATGATTAAACTTGTAAATTTGGGGTTTTTTTTAACATATGATCATGATACATGGAAGAGATAAGTTTAGGTTATGTTATGTGTTATGTAAACCTTTTTTATTAATTATGCAATATAGAGATGATAAATGTTTATGATGATTCTTGTCAGGAATCAAGAGGTTATGATGATAGCAGCCTTGGTAAATAGCTATGGGTTAAGGTAAGTAAATCGGTTATAATATGAAGTTATATGTGTCAAGGGTTTAGAAGGCATTGGCTTAAAATGCTTGGATTAAGTTTGAATGAGACTAGTTGAACATAACTAGCTAAAAATGTGGTTAGACTAGTAGTGAAACAAGTTCAGGTATGTGATCTTTATGATTGTTATAGAATGATGTTGGTTTAAATGATTACACGGAAGTAATAGTGTCAATGATATTTTGTTTACGTGCTTTTATGCACGTAATAGTGAGGTTATGTCTTTTGGACTTGTATTTGAAGTGTTTGATGCTAATACATTGAATGATGTATAATATCATGTTATTGCCCATTTATTTACTAAGCGAAAGCTTACGTGTTATAGTAGAAATGTTTTGTAGGTTGTGCGGATGATTTAAGGTCTTGGAATATACACCTTAAGGAGGTAAAGCATAGAAAGGATACAGGAAAGTGGTGGTGGAGGTGTGAGGAAAAACAAACTAAGAGAGTACTAATTTATAGAGTGGAGGATTATTGAAAGGAGTGTTTGGATTTGATGGAGATCCATACAAAAATTTAGGTTTCTAATCATTTGGAAGAGTTTGAATGCTTGTCAAATCATTAGAAGTCAATCCAATGAAGTTGGATTGAGTAGAAAGAGTGAGATATGCAGTTAATGCTGTGTGATCATGCAAAATCTTTGTGGTCAGAGTGTCCACGGATGTCAAGGAACCAAATTCAGGGTTCCTTCCCTTATGCAGAAGGGTTCCTTGGGTTGGTTATGATCAAATTGAATTTTTGGCGGGAAATGGTTTTCTATTGGTTCTAATAAGCTAAAATGGTCCTAATGTGCTTAATGAATGTTAAGAAATATGTTTCTGACTAAAAAGGATGATTTGGTATTGGAAAGGAATCGAAAATTTGAAAAATTACGAAAAACTGCAAGAGCTTGGCGGAACCAAACGATAACACAGACGGAACCCATGTTTTGGTTTCGTCAGGTCCGCTGGTATAAGTTTTGTGGAACCAAACTTTTACACTGGCGGAACCCAATATTTGGTTCCGCTAGATCCGTCAGTCCAAAAATCAATACAGAATGTATTTACGGGAACCCGAACAATGTTCAAACTTTCTAAATTTTCCTAAAACTTATATAGTCAATTACAACTGATTGGGAAATGAAAAAAATGCAGATAAAAATACACGTACCGATATAGTTTGAACGGGGGCTAAATTTTTTCACTATACATAGTGAAAAAAATGGAAAATTTAACAACACCTCAATGTTGTCCACCTGCATATCCAGTTAGTACATAGCATAGTCTAATGTTACCAAATAATCCTACAAGTACATTAATCCACGAAACATCATTGTTTAACGACCAAATTGTTTAAAGACCATATTGTGCCAAACACTCATGAAATACGCTCTTATTGGCGATCAATCTTCTTGTTGAGCTTCCCAAGGTACCTTCCAAAGTATTTCCACATACCCTTCATTTGCTTGAATTCCTCAGACTCGTTTGGTATTGATGGGAGTTGTTGGAGGTATTCAAGTGGTGGAAGCCTAGAGTTGGGAAGTCCGTCATCTTTAATCATAGATGATGATGATGATGATGAGGTAGGAGGATGAGGGCGTTTCCCTTGTACCTTAGAGACTCTCTTATCGCTAAGTGAGACAAAGATGTGTGAAACGAAAGAGTAGTCTAGGAAAATCCCTTTGGGATTAGGAGGAATGGGTTCAGATGCTCTAAAGAGGCGAGTTAGAAGCATCCCATATGGGAGAGCGGTGGTACCAAACACGGGTATGTCGTCCATCCTCTTGGCCATGTAGTAAGCCAAGTTGAAGGGTTGGCGAGTGGACAAGGAGTATAGCATGTAGCAAAGGCAAGCATTGAGATGATCCCGATTACCTATGGTGCTAATGACATCGACCCTAAGAACTTCTTCCCATTTCCTAAATTGAGGCTTGAGCTCCTCAAGTTCCATACCATAGGGGTCCTTGTTGACCTCATTGCTCAAACGAGTTCTCCTAGTATCCGAAGGCCTAACAAAGAGGTGATCACGAGTGACATCCTTGGAGACAAGAGGAGTATCATAAGGATAGATATGGTCAATGACCGAGTCAAGAGTCGTGAGTGGGAATTTGTCAAAATAAAGGCATGTACCTCTATTAGGAAGACCTAGAACTTGAGCAAAGTCATTGAGAGAGATGTTGTAGGTGTGGCCACTAGCTATGAAAGCCAAGGACATGTGACCATCGTCATTGGTGTGGAGAGTGATGGAAGCATAAAATTCTAGAATAAATCTAGGACAAATTGGTTCATCAATATCTAGGAGACAACCAAATATACAAATGTTGGTTCCTTCTAGGAAGGATAGGTCAATGGTTCTACCCTCGTGAACATATGTTAGGATTAAGAAAAAGGATCGGTCACCCCATGTACTTTCATACTTAACGTAGCTCTTAGTTTTGTTAGTTATACATTTAATTATAATAGTATTAGTCTAGATTTAGTCTCATCATTGAGTTGGGTCGGGTCTTTACCCACTGTCAGCTAACTCCACAGCCCATGTAGGGCATATACTTTAAGTGTATATATACCCTTTCCCACACAAGGGAAGGGTTGGTTGTTCATTAATTCACACACACAACTAGTGTGTTTCTCTCTCTAGATTTTCCCACTCTTTCTACTTTATCTCTCTCTAAAACTCTTACCATGGCTACCTTGTAATTCCATAACCCAAGACCTCCCGAACCACATAATCAACATGTATCGATCCTACAACATAGCATTTTTCTAGGGCCTTAAAGATCTTGACATGTGTGGGAGTTAGGACTTTGGTTTTGTGGTGTTTGGGAAGGTAGTCAAGGGTTCCTTTGTGATTATAGTGAGTTGCGGGAGGCATGTTGATTCCTAGAAACACAAATATCACATTTTAGTTTAAGTTATCAATGATTTTAATATTGAAGTTCTAGTGTGTGCCTATATGCAAACAATATGGAGGTGCGGTTATCTCGACTCGTTTCAATGCTAAAAATGGTTTTATCATGCATATTTTGTTATAAAACTAGAGATAACTCAAACACTCCTAATTCAATGTAGCTTCGATTTACTGTACCCGAAAATAAATATTAGTTATGTATTTCCTTTAACATTCAAGAGACATTATGCAAGTGATGTTTGAAATATAACGTTTTTATTTTGTATCAACAACGCAAGAAAAAAATATTTTTCCTAGTTGTGAGAAGTATTTTTACAAAAATTCGACATGGGATGTTTGGTAAACATGATAATATCTTAAAGGATGCAATTCCTAATTAGTGGAAAACATGATTAGTTTTGTTTTAATCCTAAACGATTTTCTTTTAATCCTTCTTTTTCTTTTGTTTCTTGGTCTTCCAGATTCAAAGTTATTTGAGGGTGTTCAATTTCTTAGGGTTTTTATTTAAACCGACATTTATCACAGCCATATATCTAATCGGTTTTGTGGTTTTCTTCTTGTTGATCGCACCATCTACACTGAATTATTCCTGGGTACGATCAATATGACTGGGGGTTAGTTTTCTTGAAGCTTAACATTTAAGAATACTCTTTATGGGTATTTCCTTGGTCAACGCCTTGCTTTTCCTGTTTTTGATTACTATGTACGCAATGCGTGGGCTAAGTTTGGTATACAAAAGGTTATGATGAATGCAAAGGGGTTCTTTTTCTTTAAGTTTAATTCGATGAAAGGTGTTGATGATGTTCTTGATAACGGTCCTTGGTTGATTAGAAATGTACCTATTATTCTTAAACTATGGACATTGAACACCAACTTACTAAAAGAGGATTTGACCAATATCCCGGTGTGGGTTAAATTCCATGATGTTCCTCTTGTTATGTTTTTTGATGATGGCCTTAGTCTTCTTGCCACATTGATTGGTACACCCAAAAGGTTAGATGCTTATACTAGCCAAATGTGCAAGGAATCATAGGGCCGTAGTAGTTTTGCTAGATGCATGATTAAAGTGAAGTCGGATGACGTGCTTAGGGACAGCCTTACTGTTTACCTTTACTTGATGCGTTGGGTTCGACTATTGAAAAGATACAGGTTGAATACGAGTGGAAACCATCTCGTTGTGATAAGTGTAAGATTTTTGGTCATACTCTGATTGATTGTCCTAAATTTGTTCCAACTAATACTCAGCCTACAACAAGTGTTTATGATGGTTTCCAAACGGTCAATAATAAGAAGAAGAGTAATAGTAGTGGGCAATCTGGTCCTAATAAAGGAGGTTTTACAAAGCCTAATATGGGTAAAAAGATGCAATATAGACCCAAAGTGCCTCCTACCGAACCCAAGAAAGTGGATGAAACTAAGAAGAAGACTTTTGTTGTGGCTAGTTCGAGTGGAATGAAGATTTCTACATCTAACCAGTTTGATGCTCTTAATATGGATGATACAGATGTTTTTGGTATTCCTACTAATGACACTAACAAGGATGTGGTTTCTGGTCGTACAATGGAAGTTAATGAGGATGAGTCGTTAAAGACTAGTAATGCATCACAAGATCCTCTTATGAGTGATATGAAAGATAAGGAGCAGTATGGGTCTCCTAAGATTAGTATTTCTCCTGCTCCGTCTACCTCTTCTACTAAGAGGGTTAACCTATTTTCTAAGGTGGGTGAGGTTATGGTTTCTGATAGTGATGATGATGAGGTTCTTAACATGTTCGGCGAATCAACAAATCTGTTTGGTAGTGGTCATGAGCGTGAAGATGAGTTTGAGGACTATGATGATTATTCAAAGCAAATTTATGATCCTCCAGGAAATTTTGATGCTCTTAATGCCATGCATGACTTTAATCTCCAAGGTCGTAGGAAGTAGTTTACATTTTTGTCAGAATCTTTTGTTACCATGTGGTTCATGGTTTGTTTTCTTGTTTAGAAGATAGGAAGTATCTTGTTATGTAAGCTTTTCGCCTATGTAACGGGCTGAGATATGGGATTCACTCATATCCGTTGTACTTAAATGCTTTTTGGAGTAATATAGTTACCGGGTCGTTGACCTTTTACCCAAAAAAATGATTAGTTTTGTTTTCAACAAATGCACTCTATGATTTCTTAACTTAATGCATAACCCCAAGTTTTTGTTTTTGTGCATAAATAGAATTCCTAGACACAGATCAGAAGTATAATTGTGTTTAGAATATTTACAATGATGATTAGAGAGCAAGATGGATGAAGTAAAAACCTAATTTTCGTTTGTGGTGGTGTTGTGGAGTGAATAGTAACTGTAAGTGTGTTATGGTAGAGAGTTAAGGATGTTTGGTTTAATATATAAAAAGGAAAACTGCCTGGAGGATTGGCTGACTGAGCGGAACCAAAAGTACGGTTCCGCCAGTCTGTAGAGCAAAAAATAAAAAAGGATTTGTTTTGATTTTTACGATTTTATTTTAATGTTCAAAACTATAATGTAGGTTCCATAAGTCCTAGTCCAAGCCTAAGAAGATCAAATGGTTCACGTTTAAGAGGTTTAGTGAGAATGTCGGCATTATCTTATGAGGATACTTTCTCGATAGAGATGTTTCCTTTTTGAACATTGTCGCAAAGGAAGTGATGACGGATTTCAATATGTTTAGTACGAGCATGTTGAACGGTATTCTTTCTGAGGTCGATGGCTCCTTTGTTGTCACAAAGAATGGAGATGTCATTGAGTTGAATTCCGTAGTCGACAAGAGCTGGTTGACATGCTTTTCCGGTCGATATGTACTCGGCTTCAGTTGTTGAGATAGCGAGAGCCGTTTGTTTCTTAGAGAACCATGAGGTGAAACAATGTCCAACAAAAGTAAAAATACCACTTGTGCTTTTTCTATCAACATGGTCACCGACATGGTCCGAATCGACATACACTATGGTTTCTACTCACGTTCATTTGGGATAACATAATTCTAAATGTGTAGTACCTTTAATATATCTAAATATTCGTTTTACGGCTTCAAGATGGGTTGTCTTAGGATTTTCTTGAAAATAAGTACATAGACAAACACTAAACATAATGTCGGGTCTACTGGCCGTGATATAGAGTAAACTTCCAATCATACCTCTATATTTAGTTTTATCTACGCATTCACTTTCCTCATCCATGGTGAGTTTAGTTTCCGAGGACATAGATGTTTTAATTGGTTTTGAATCTTCAAGACCAAAATTTTTAAGCATGTCTTTTATGTATTTATATTGGTTAAAGAATATCCCATCTTCTAATTGTTTGATTTGAAGTCATAGGAAAAAAGTTGAGTTCTCCATCATACTCATCTCAAACTCGTCATGCATGAGTTTTGAGAAATCGTCACATAATTATTTATAAATTGATCCGAATATTATGTCATCAACATAAATTTGAACTATGATTATGTGTGAATCTTTCTTAGTGAAAAGAGTATTATCAACTAAACCCATGGTATACTTATGGTCAACTAGGAAAGTCTTAAGTCGATCATACCCCACTTTTAGAGCTTGCTTAAGTCCATTTAAAGCCTTTTTAAGTTTGTAAACATGATTATGATTTTCAAAATCGGTGAAGCCTGGGGGTTGAGCAACATAAACTTATTCATTAATAAAGCCATTTAAAAATGCACTTTTGACATCCATTTGAAAAAGTTTAAAATCATGTGCACATGCATATGCAAGTAAAATCTTTATTGACTCGACCCTAGCAACCGGAGCAAAAGTTTCATCGTAGTCAATGTCTTCTTGTTGATTATAACCTTGTGCTACTAGCCTAGCTTTGTTTCTAGACACTATACCATTTTCATCCATTTTATTTCGAAAGACCCATTTTGTTCCAATTACTTTTTGACTATTTAGTTGAGGAACTAATGTCCAAACATCATTTCTAACAAATTGGTTTAATTCTTCTTGCATAGCTATGACCCATGATTCATCTTTCATAGCCTCGTTTATATTTTTCGGTTCAATGGTTAACACAAAACAAAAGAAATTACTTTGATTTTGGACTTTTGATCTTAAGGTTCTTTCATTAATTTTTCCTATGACACTATCTAATGGATGACTTTTAGAATCTTTGACATTTAAAATTTCTTTGTTTAATAGTTCATCCTCTTTGTCATTATATAAGTTATCTTCATTTTCAACGCCTTGACTTTCAACTAAGTCATCATCTACCAAAGGTGATGTCTTAGAGGGAGGTGGACTTTCGTCTAATGTTACGTTCAACAGTTCCTCGACTCTTAAGGTTTCTTTGTTTAAAACAATGTAAGCTTTGCTATTTTGTGAATATCCAAGAAATACACCTTCATAAGACTTTGGGTCAAATTTAGTTAGATAATCCTTGGTGTTTAGTATAAAGCATTTACTCCCAAACACTCTAAAATATCCTAATGTAGGCTTTTTACCTCTAAATAATTCATATAGAGTTTTATTAAAAAATGGTCTAATTAAGACTCGATTTAGAATGTAAGTTGATATGTCGACGACATTACACCAAAACTTTTGTGGAATATTTTGTTCATTAAGCATTGTTCTACTCATCTCTTGAGGAGTACGAGGTGCTGAAAAGTTATGTGTTATACCATTGTTATCGCAAAAATTTCCAAATTGTATTTCATTGTCAAATTCACGACCATGGTCCGTTCTAATTGACACAATGTAAGTTCCTAATTGGTTTTGAGTTTTCTTACTAAGAATTTCAAATTTTTCAAAAGCTTCGTTTTTACTTTTCAAAACTTTTGTCCAAGTATATCTTGAATAATCATCTACTATAACCAAAGTGTATAAGTTACCTCCATAACTTTGTATAGCGGATGGATCGAATAAATCCATATGCAAAAGTTCTAGACACCTAGATGTAGACACCATATTTTTAGCCTTATGGCTACTATGAACTTGTTTACCAATTTTGCAAGGATCACAAAAGTGTTGATCATATTTCAACTTCGGTAGGTTTCTAACTAATTCTTTAAACGACGGAGATTGAATGAGTCTCATATTAGCATGACCTAAACGTCTATGCCAAAGGGTTGAGGAATCATCTAATGAGGTGAGGCAAAGTTTATCTCTAGATGTTTTATCAATCTTCATGACGTATATGTTGTTCTTTAGAACACCTTTAGCTATAGTTATACCGTCTTTTAGTATTTTACTTTCATTTCACTAAATAGGACATTATACTTTTTATGACAAAGTTGACTTATACTAAGAAGGTTAAAACCTAGGTTGTCAACATGCGCAACATCATCAATGGATAGAGAGAGAGAGTCATGAGAGATTGTACCTTTTCCAATGATTTTGCTTTTAACTTTGCTACCAAAAGTAACGTTACCTCCGTCATATTCTTGATATGTTGAAAAGAGGCTTTTGTTTCCCGTCATATGCCTTGAGCAACTGCTATCTTTGATCCATTCATAAGGTTCCAAACTAACTTTCAAGCATACCTCATTTGAGTCGTGAGCCATGAGAGCAATTTCGTAATTCTTTGGCTCTTCGTCATCGTCACTATCACTCCGCGCACCACTTACATAGGCTCTTTGATTTTTGCCTTTGGGTGGTTTTGGCCATTCTCCTATGAGATGAAACACGTTCTTTCACCCTTTCATTTCTTATCATCATGATTTTTTCGAAAAGCTTTCTTGTCATCTCTAGGTTGCCTTACAAACTTCCCTCGTCTTCAAAAGAACATCTTGAAGTCTCTAACGACCATGGCATATTCTTCATCATCGCTATCCGAACTAGATTCTTCATCATCACTTGATTCAAATCTAGCTTTCAAGGCAATAGATTTGACTTTTTCTTTCTTGCCTTTAACTATCTCCGAATCTTTTTCCATTACCATTTCATGAACTTTGATGTTTCCAATTAGCTCGTTAAGTGACATACTTGAAATATCTTTAGATTCTTCAATTGTAGTCACTTTGGCTCTCCACTTCGGATGGAGTGCTCTAAGGAATTTCCTGACAAAATTCTTGCTACAAAAAGATTCATCAAGTGCTTTAAGTGAAGTAATAATAGTGTTAAATCTAGCAAATGCATTATCAATAATTTCATCTTCGGGAATAGAAAATTGTTCATATTGTTGTACAAGAAGATCAATTTTGTTATCCTTAACTTGTGAATTTCCTTGATGGGTGGTTATTAAAGATTTCCAAATTTCTTTAGCGGTTTTACACATAAAGACTCTTTCATATTCTTTCTTTGATAAAGCATTATAAAGCATCATTTTATCTTCATTACTTTTAGCAATCAATTTTGATACTCACTATGTTTAGTAAGTGCATTATCCTCATCCCGACCACTTCCAATATCTTTAAAAGTGGCTTTGTGATCACCTTAAATAATAATATACCAAAGATCTATATAATTTGATTTCATATGTTTCAAAGCGGTTTTTCCAATATATAAAACCATTTTGTTCAAATAGTGGTGGTCTCTACATAGATTGCTTTTCTTTGAAAATTTCAAAATCCATGGATCGTTCCAAGTTTTAAAACACAATATATTTTAAAATCTTGAGTAACGTAGCTCTTGATGCCAATTGTAGAAAACTAGAAGGGGGTTTGAATAGTTTACCGGTTTTTAATTTAATTATCTTTGAAAACTTTACGTGTAATCAACAATTGAAACTAATAGACAATAAATAATATACAAGATAAAGTAAGAAACGATCAAACCACAACACGGATGTTTATAGTGGTTCGGCTACAAGGACTCTTTTTCCGTGCCCTACTCCAGTCCTCGAGTATGCAACTCGAGAGTTTCTTTCACTAGTCAACAAGCACCTTTCACCGGTGGAGAAAACCTTACACGTCGTTTACACAAGATTACCGACACAAAGCTAGATGTCGAGTTCTTTTACAAGGGTACAACCACTCCTGTCACTCTATGTATTTTAAGGATTAAAATACTAACCGATCACTACTGAATAAATACAATCAAATGATGTATAAACTATACGAGTTTACACAATTCTAAGCTAACAAGTCTTGCAACATTATGTTGAAACTTGTAAACTTTCCGATGAACTTGTGATCTTTTTGCTACAAAAGAATCTCACAACTATGAAATGCTACTGAGTTAGATGAATGAACTGAGAGTGTATATGCAATGATTATAATTGATGAAAAAAAGCTTAGATGTGGCTTGCTGTTTATAGGTCAATTGCCTCAGCATGCCACGGATACGGCGGAACCCTGTTGAGGGTTCCGTCCGTTGTCTCCAAAGGTTCCGCCAGACTTGACAACTTATATCCAAATCTCTTTCCAAATCTAAACAAAATATTAACAAGATTTTCCAAAGTCAACTATGAGATTCTTGTGTGTAAACCTAAACAAAATATATGACATATCTTACAAAAGTCCTTTGACAAGACATGGATGATGCAAGGCATGATGTAAATGTATATTTCTAAATTTAGATTTTTATGAAAATGAAAGTAAACTTGTAAAAATGTTTTTAGTGAAATGTAGCAAAAGTAATGTTTAGCTTGAAGTAAAAGTGTATGAATGAAAGACTTAAACTATATTTATGTTTTGCTAAAAATAAAGTTTACACTTTGTCGTTAACAAAATTTATCAAAGATCGTAAAATATAAATAACGTTTCTAGGCGATATTTGTATTAACAGAATATTAAAGAGTTATGCATAAGTTGTGTTTACAGTATATAAATTGGCGTTTGGCATAAGTCGATATTTATTTTTCCGCAAATATTTATGTAAAAGTGGAGCATGTATATTTAGTATATGTATGGTGTTTTTGTAAAGTTTCATGACTTATCGAGTCTTGAAAGTCGGTTTTCAAAATCTGGTAGAGCTATGGTAGGAAAAGCTTGAGGAATATTAGTGGCCTGAGAATTCAGAGTATTCTATGGGACAGAAGCATGCTATAAGGGTACAATAGCATGACCGGCCATATGGTTGTAGACTTGTCAAAAATTCTTGTTGGGCCTATGGCGTAGGGACACAGGGGCTAGTTGGCCCGGATATACAAATTGTTGAGTTAGGGTCAGTTGTAGATACTATCGGACATGGGCATGTTGTGTGGTGATAGCAGGAGCCAAGTAGGCTGAGGGATGGCATGAGGTTTGTGGACCGATTAGAATAAGGCCCATATGAAGATATACATATCGAACTTGGCTAGTGTGGGAGATGTTGGGCTTGGTAGTTGTGGGCTTGCTATGTAGACAGGTTGTAACTTGTAAGGTCGGAGTTTGAACTTGATGGGGACAATTATCCTCTTTATTAGATGGCCTCTTTAGAGATTACATTAACATGCTTCCACGCATGTTGTTGATCATTCAAATCCCCACTATTCACAAACCTACAGCCTCTTCTTTTTGTGTAATAACCATGCTAAAGATTATTTCAAATGGGAATTCTTGTGTTAGTGTTAGGGAGATATGTATTGGTAGATGCAAGAAGAACTGTAAGATAAGAGGAAGTGTCACAAATCAAAAAGTGGGAGTCATCATCATTGTCAAGAGTAGTAGTAACAGTACCAGTCTTAGAAACAACCGTAGAAACCACCACTATTGAAATACAACAAGTATTAGGATACACCTCCACAAAACAGCACCACTATTGTAACATAACCGATAATAGTTTTGGAAGCTACATCAATTGTTACTCAACCCCCTCCTACGGCTACCCAATTTTCTCATGAACTTGCAGTGGTTCCTCCTAAAAATGTTCGACCCACAAGTTATTGTAAGTCCACCATAAAGATTATTTCGTTTAATCTTGGTATTCGAGTTATTGTGTTACTTTTGTACACAATCTTCATGAGCCTATGTTCTTTACATAAGCTATTTGTGATCTATTTCGGCAGTGTACTATGGCTGAGGAACTTACTACATTGCATCAGACTCACAGATAAACTTGGTACCTTTGGTACCTGGTGGCAAGCTTGCTATTGGCTCTCGTTGGGTCTCAAAATTTAAAACCAAATTTGATGGTTCTATTGAAAGATGTAACGCTTTTTTTTTTTGCTAAAGGATACTCTTAAGAGTATGCATGGATTATGAAGAAACATTTGCTCCTGTTGCGAAAATAACAATGGTTCAAACTTTGGTTGTGTTGGCTTTTAGTTGTTAATGTAAAGTATCTCAAATGGATCTCAAGAATACCTTCTTGAATGGTGAACTAAATGAATAAGTTTATATGACTCCACCTCATGGTGTTCCTCATCAATCAAGTGAAGATTGTAAGCTCCGAACAACTCTTTATGGTCACAGACAAGCGCCACGTGCTTGATATGAGAAGTTTTTCATGTGTAGTTGATACTTCACTTGATTGTGTATCTAGCCATCATGATTCCGCACTTTTGTCAAACGTTCAAGTGATGGACATATTTTTTAATCCGTATATGTTGATGATATGATTATTACTGGAGATGATTATGATGGAATTGAATCATTAAAGTCAAAGTTGTCTCATCTGTTAACTATGAGATTTTGATTTAATATGTTATATCCTTGGAATTGAGGTTGCTTTATCACTAAAAGGTTATCTTATATCTCAATCCAAGTATATAGTTGATTTGTTTGATCATGCCAAAATGATATATAATATGATTATTGATACTGCTCTTGATGCTAAAGCAAAATATACTCCTAGGTATGGTGATCCTTTGCCTAATCCAAGTTTATATCAGACTAGTGTAGGGAGTCTGGTTTATCTTACAGTGACTCCTCCAGATTTTCCTTATGTTGTCTACATTGTTAGCCAATCTCTGTTGTTACTAGCTCCCACAACAGTTCTTAGAGATGTTATTCTATAGGTTCTTAGGTATGTTCGAGGTACTCAGCAGACACTCTTTTTTTCTTCTCATCTTCCTTAGACTTGCATGCTTATTTTGATACTGATTGAGTTGGATTCTGTTACTCTCAAGTCTACAACATGGTAATGTATTGTTCTTTGTGATTCACTTAGTTTGTGAAAGTGTAAGAAAAAATATCATCTTTCAAGATCTTTACAGAAGCTGGGTATCGTTCCATGGTTATTGCTACTTGTGATATTCTTCTGTTATGTTGGTTGCTTGCAGATATAGGTATTCATATTAGTAGCCTTACTCCGTTACATTTTGATAATTGTAGGGTTATTCAAATTGCGCGCACCACTTTTTTCATGAAAGGACCAAGCATATTGAGATGAATTATCATTTCACTTGTCACCATCTTGAGGTTGCAACTCTTTCTCTACCATTTGTTTCATTTGCTTCCAGATTACATATATATTTACCAATCCACATTGACTCCTGCGTTCTCGTTTACTGTCTCACAAACTCTCACTGTTTGTTGATGCAACATTGTGAGTTTGAAGAGATGTTAACCTTCAAAAGGCCTAATTTTTATGCTCGTTTAGCTCACTTAGGTAGTTAGGGTTTCATTTAGAGTTTTATTTTATTTATTTATTTATTTTGAATAAAAGCCTTTATGTTTCTGCTTTTTTAATCAAGTCAAGAATACAAGTCCCAATTATCTTGTTAGTTTCTACATAACTTGCTACCTAGTCCACTAGTGAAAGCCGAAAGGTGTGATGTTGAACACTTTGTATATTATTATCAACAAGCTTTAAGAACTTAAATATGCTAATCAATTACTGTAGTTTGATGGTGTGTTTACCGAACAATTGTCGCAAGAAAATTTGATGAATTCGATTATATATTTCTCAGTTGTCATGTCACTAAGGCCTTTTTTTATTTTTTATTTTGAGTAAACTTCAAAATACATCCCTGTGGTTTACCCAATTTCGCACCATACATCCCTCTCGAAAAAATTGCAACAAACACATCCCTCCGTTAGTAAAAGTGAAACAATATACATCCACGAGGACGAACGATGCAAATGTTGTGTCGTTAACTTGAACACGTGGCAGTTATCTCTTTTTAAGCAAGGGTAATTATGTATTTTTATATTCACACCTACTCTCACCACTCTTTTAATTCATTTTTCACTCTATCCCAATTCATAAACACAAATCCAGTTATCCAGACACAAATCCATCCACATAAACACAAATAACACAAATCAAATAATAACCCAAACAAAAATCAAATAACCCAAACAAAAATCAAATAACACAAATCCAACTCATTTGATTTCTGTTCGTGTTTATCCACCCCCATCTCATTTCCAGACCTTATCTCATCCAAATCTTATCTCATAACCTGAGTATCATATGATCAAACCAAACCTCGAGCACCTTTTCTGATTAATCACGTGACGGCTTCAAGATCTTATTAAAGATCTAAGGTAGGTATCTTTCGGTTTGTTTTTGTGTTTTATTGATCGAACAAAAGAATGGAATGATACAAATTGTTTTGTTCCATCTTTGAAAGGTTCGGATAATAAATGAAGCTTAGTCTTCTAAAGATCTATGATGATGTGTTCAACTCAAAAAACATCTTTGAAAGATTGTGAAAAAATTGAACCAATTGAGATTTGTTTATCTTGTTTTAAATTAGAGTCGTGTAGTTGTTTGGTGATGGGATTTTATGTTAGATTTGAAGTTGTTTGAGGCTATGGGATTAGGATATAAGTGGGTTTGATGCAATTGGTTATGTATGTCGTTGACTGTTTTTTATTGATTATCTTTGTTGTGGTGGCGTTGGATTGATTATCTGATAGTGTTTTTTTTTATTGATTATCTTGGTTGTGGTGGCGTTTGATTTAGGGGGTTTAAAACAAATCAGATATGTTTTTTAGTGACTAGTGGCTGTTGTAGTATCTGCACTTGGATATACTTTCTCTAATCCAAGTTCATCTTCTAACAATCTCACCCAGTATTGATGTTGTTTATCGTTATTTCTTCATTATGAGAAGGATGATTATTTATATTACAATAGTTAATACAAGCGTTATAATCTTGGGCCGAGTTGCTAGATACTGTTGAACTAGACGGGGTTTAAAACGGCATACGACAACAGAAGAGGATGAACATCAAGAAGGTTTTTGGGGTGAGATTTGTGTTTGTGATTATGGTTCAATGTAAAAGAGAAGATGTAAGATAAAAATACATAATTACCCTTGCTTAAAAAGAGATAACTGCCACGTGTCCAAGTTAACGACATAACATTTGCATCGTTCGTCCTCGTGGATGTATATTGTTTCACTTTTACTAACGGAGGGATGTGTTTGTTGCAACTTTTTCGAGAGGGATGTATGGTGCGAAATTGGGCAAACCACAAAGATGTATTTTGAAGTTTACTCTTTTATTTTTTACTAACAGACATAATTGGTCCCACGTCTGTTACTTCCTCTTAATAGGGAGAAACTCATATTTCACACCCTCCATTAAATTAGTGGATTTGAGTAGACCCCACTGCAAAAATAAATATTAGGGTGCATTTGGTATGTAAGTAAGATTGAAATTATATTCGGATTTGAGAAATGTTTGAAAGAAAATGTAATAAAAAAATAATAATAATATTTTATTAAAAAAGTTATTTTAATTAATAAAATATAAGTGTTTTAGAATTTTTAATACTAAATTATTTCATCCAAATATGAGAATAAAAGCATTAGCGACACTTACAAAACAAACCGACCCTTGATATATTTAGTGGTCCATAACTCCATATAGCTAAGGGTGGTGGCAGTGGTGCCGGTTTCACCAGCGGTTAGCCCAAACCGGCGGTGAACACCATTGCCACCTCGCCGGTTTGACTCGGAGGTTACTTTCACAGGCAAACTTCACCGGGGCGGTTTGAGGAATATATAGCCGTTGAATATATACGTTGGAGCATTGGAAGTGGAGCGTGTATATTAAAAAAAAAAAATCAAACGGTAAAAAAAAAAATATACCCGTTGGACCCAAAAAAAAAAAAAAAATTCTATAAAACCCACACTTTTCCAATTCAAAAAACACACTTCCAACTCAAATTCCACATCCAATACAAACAACACAATGTATTCATTATCTTCTTCTTCGTCCGACGATTTATATTATCCCCCCGAGTCTTCCGAATCGATTCTTTCAACGGGTAGTACGCTATCAACCTTTTTAGCCATGTATGATTCGATTGATGACACGGCAACCTCTACCGAAACACGAGCATATGTCACACGTTTTCGAGAAAAAGCTTTACAAACTCTAAAGAATGACTATTTCGTCGAACGACCAAAGTTTGCTCACCATATTTTCCGTGATAGGTTTCGTATGAATAAAAGTTTGTTTTTAAGAATTGTTAGTGATATTGAAGCGAGATTCGAATGGTTTCAAGAGGGATATGATGCGAGGGGCGCAAAAAGTTTCACGGCATTACATAAATGCACATCCGCCATTCGGCAACTCGCAACGGGTGAATCTCCGGATAGATTTGACGACTATTTAAACATGGCACGAAGAACATCAGGTTAATATTCGTATTTTTTTGTTATTAATGTTTTCGTAATAATTATTTATAATGTTATCGTTAGAATATTTTTTTATTGTTTTCGTTATAATTATTTTGATAGGAGAATGCCTTGATAATTTTTGCCATGCGGTTATTGAATTATATGGTCGAGAGTTCTTACATAGGCCGACATCCCATGATATTGCACGCTTATTCGAGTTTCATGAAGAACAACATCACATTCCTGGAATGCTTGGTAGCATTGATTGTACACATTTCGTTTGGCGAAATTGTCCCAAACATTTGAAAGGTCAATACAAGCGAGGTGATCACCAATACCCTACTATTATGCTTGAATCCGTCGCTTCATACGATTTGTGGATATGGCATTCATTTTTTGGTCCTCCCGGTGCAAACAACGATATCAATGTTTTGAACCAATCTCCATTGTATACTACGGAGCGAAATGGAACGGCGCCAAACAGTTCATTTTCTGTAAATGGACGTCTTTACAAACCTGGATATTATCTTACCGATGGAATCTATCCTACGTATTCTACGTTTGTTAAAGCATATAAGCATCCCAATGACCCGAAGGAAAAAAGGTTCAAGAAGTTACAAGAGTCTGCAAGAAAAGATGTCGAGCGAGCTTTTGGTCGTCTAAAGTCAAAATGGATGATTCTCAGTCGTCCTCTACGTGCTATGTCGGTGGAAAAGATTCGACATGTCGTTAATACGTGTATCATATTGTGCAATATGATTTTAAAAGACGACGAAGAGGCAATATCACCGGTTCATATAATGGATCCGCCGGTTGCGCCAGTATATGACGATAGTGTACTACCGGAGTTACTCGACGAACAAATTCATTATCGTCTCCAATATGATCTTACGGAGCACGTAGATGTTCAAAACTTAGCATACCTTGATGACTAGTTATTTCTTTTCTTTTATTTTACGTATTATGTATTTTTCATTTAATTATGTTTTTTTCATGTATTATGTATTTTTGTTTTAATTATTAAAGAAATGTTGTGTTTTTATTAAATTATTTAATTATGAAAATAAAAAATAAAAAAAAAAAAGTTGGTAGTTTGGGAGGTTTAAAAATGTATGATTGCCACTAAAAATAGTTGGGAGGTTTGAAAAAGGTGTAAGTAAGGTGGAGTGATATTATTGGTTGGTTGGGAGGTTAACTCCTTACCACTGCCACCACCCTAAGAGGAAAAGAAACGCCTCCAAAGTTCTACGTCACTAATTAAACAACAAACAGTGAACATTGACTACACTAACAAACAATATATGATCCTTCCACGTGTAGATTTGAAGTACACATGATCAACATATAAAACGATGGAGTAGAAAATTTCTTACACATTGGTTTACTTAATATAGCCGCCAAACAAAATCAAGATATAACATGGTACTCGATAACACGTCTCTCACAAGACCGAACTATGACCGGAAAGCCGAGCTCAAAGCATTCGACGAAACCAAAACCGGCGTCAAAGGACTCGTTGACGCTGGTATCACTCAAGTTCCTCGAATATTTCATGTCCCTTCACCTCAAAACCTTAATTCCAAACAACCATGTCCAAAACTAAGTCTTCCAACCATAGATCTTGAAGGAATAAACGAAGATTCTGTAAGACGAAAGGAGGTTATACAGAAAGTTAATGATGCATTGAAAACATGGGGATTCTTTCAGATTGTGAATCATGGAATTTCGAATAGTACGTTGGAGGAAGTGAAAAAAGGGGTTAGAGGGTTTTTTGAGCAGGATGATGAGGTGAAAAAGGAATGGTATACAAGGGATATGAGTGGGAAGACTAGAGTGATTTATAATAGTAATTTTGATTTGTTTGCTGCTCCTGTGACTAACTGGCGAGACACTTTCTTTTGCACGATGGCTCCTTATCCTCCGGAACCACACGAGTTGCCGCAGCCTTGCAGGTTTTAACTTCTTTTATTTGTATTTTATTTTATTTTCTTTGAGGGGCTAATTCTATTAAAAAAAAAAAGCATAATAATTGTCAAAAATGACAGTTTAAAGTAGCTAACAAAAAAATACTCTTTTGAACATCAATGTTGACATTTTTGTCTTCGTGTGAGTAATAAAGATTATATATGATGACCATTTTATTCTTGAATTTTTACAAATTGCATCCACCGTCCCTAGGGTAAATCACATGAATGGTCTATGTGGTTTAGCCAAAATTGCAACCACAGTCCCTAAACATTTTCATACGTTTTAGTCCGTTTTTATACGTTTTCACGTGTTTTTTTTATTCACTTTTGAATAAAATCCAAATTATATTTTCACATGTCGCGAAAAAAAATTATTTCAGAAATTTTTTTTGAAAAAACGATAATATTGAAAATAAATTAAAAAAAAAATCAAAAATAAAATTTTGGAAAAAAATTTAGGAAAAAAATAGGGACGGTAGACGCAATTTTCTCCAAACGACATGGACTATTTATGTAATTTAGCCTAAGGACGGTGGATGCAATTTTCGCAAACCCACAAAGACCATTTATGTAATTTGAAAAGGTAAAATGGTCATACTACTTAAAGAAAGACAAAAGTGTCAACATTAGTGTTCACAAGAAGTTTTTTTTTTTTTTTTTTTTTTTTTTTTTTTTTTTTTTTTCTGCGCTACGCTAAACTCTCATTTTTGACAACTATGGTGCTCTTTTAAAAATCAGCCCCTTTTTAACAGTAATTCGTTAAAAGGTTGGTTTGACCGGTAAATGGGAATCAAAACTCAGGATCCAGTCTCAACCTCATGTGTCCTTTCCCTAAGGACCGCACTAATTCTATGAAAGATATGAGACACTGTACCAATCGTCTATTACTAGCTAAGGACTTTTTGGATCCTAGCTAAAGGTGTTTAGTATGGACATGTCCCAAAAGGTCCTTGTCACACGCCCGTCGCTAAACCTTTAGGCGAAGGCTTATTCAAGTTTTTAGTGTCGACAACGTGAGGCCTACCTAAATTCTTGGTCAATTATAAACCGTGTTAAAATTTTGGCAAAAACATGTCCTCACCAAAGCCAATTACTTGATTAATTAAGAGTAAATTACATGGTTCATCCATGTAGTTTGGGCGAAATCACTACTCTCGTCCATCGTCTTTCATTTTTACATGGTTCGTCCTTATAATGAAGTTTCATAACACCATTCGTCCTTATCACTAACATGGTTCGTCCTTGTGGTTTGGACAAAATCACTACACTCGTCCATCGGCTTTTAGTGATCAGGACGAATGGTGTTATGAAACTTTATTATAAGGACGAACCATGAAAAAAGGAAAGTTGAGGGATGAGCGTAGTTATTTCGCCCAAACCACAGGGACGAACCATGTAATTTACTTATTAATTAATTATCTTTATTTATTTATTTATTATATTGGTCACTATACAAGTCGGGCCCACCACAGTTTTGGCGAGGACATGTCCTTGCCAATACATCAATATTAAAATATGGTTATGGGCTTTGGCGAGGACATGTCTTCACCAAAAGTACAAACATATTGTAGCTTTCTACCAATTTTTCATATTTTTTCGAAAAAAAATCTACTAAAACCCACAACCTGTAATTACCCAAAACAAACATACCAATTCGCTAAAAAGAAAGTCGCTAAACACCTGAGCATGTCCATAACTATCTATAACCACTTGAGGAAATAAATACATAAATAAAAGTCGCTAAAATAACAGAAATGTAAATCATAACTACACCACAATAATTCCCGTCCCCATCCCCATCATCACAAGGAAATTTTTTTTGAACGGCGAGTTAGTAGTTAGCGATTCGAGCCCACAGTGACATCCAATTGGGCAGTATGCAAGCATCGAACCTTTCTCTTTAGGGGATAAACCCCACTCCTGCTTCTATTTTTTGGGGCCCCTGAAGGTCCATGGTAAGACTCGAACCTGAGACCTCTCCGGGGATACCTCCCCAAGATTACACTTGGTGGCCAACTGAGCTAACTCAGTTATTATATAGACAAACATTACCAAATGTAGACGAGAACTAATTTTTAGCATGGTTCGATCCACCATACATATGTTAGAATAGCCCGTATAGGAAGCTTAGCTGTTACATTGTTATACAAAGCTAAATTTCCTCTTTCGAGCTTTTGGTTCTCAAAAGTTTTTTTTAGTGACCCACCAGCACCACCAGAATTTATTAAGCACTCAGTTTTACCAATTTCATTATCGTACCAACCAAAGTGAGTTCAACATGATATTGAAACTCATCTCCAACTTCAACTCCCGAGATGGGCCCAAATTGCTATGACTGTTAACAATTCTTGATATCGTTTTGAAGAAATGAGATTGTGTAGTCAATATTATCTCGACTGATGTGTTTAGCTACTATCAATAACTGTTCAACATTTTGTCAAAGCTTTCGGCGAGGACATGTCTTTGCCAAAATTTTCCCTCTTTTCTCCGGAGGTCCCAAGTTCAAACCTTGAGGAGAAAATTAATCCCCATGTGGCCACAGAGGTTCACATGCGATTACTCCGGGCTATGCAAAAAGGTAGTCGCCCTGGGATTAGTTGGCTCGCAATATCGAGTCGGAACCCAAGTAAAAAAAAAAATCCCTTTTTTTCATTTTTGTTAATTATTTCCCCCTAATTTTTCCCACTAAACTTTTGGCGAGGATATATCCTTGCAAAAAGTTTGGGGTAAAATGTTCTTCCCTTTTTGGCATAGTCAAAGTCTGAAACTTGGATCTTATGTCGTTTAGCTGCTTTTAGCGAGAACATGCATGTCGTCGCCAAAACCTTCGCGCCCGTCCTACTTTTTCTTGTAGTGAGACGTGATTTGGTCTTGTTCAAATTACCTCCCATGAAACATAATCCATATCTTTCTTTGACTATTTAATTTTATGCCATCTGGTTAGGCTTAGATTGATTTCTGAATGAGTTTTTCTTGTTTGTGAATCTAAAAATTTTGAATGACAAAGATGTTGATCAACCAATTGCATTTGGGACATCATATATCCATTGAACCAACAGAGTATAACTTATGAAGCGAACAAAAACTTTAAAACTGATCTTCAATTAGATTTCATTTTATTTATTTATTTTTATTTATTTTTTTGAAACGGCCAGATTTTATTGAGTCATCTATCAAGTAGCTAGAGACAACAAACATTACAAAGTAACATTACAAGCAACAATCAGATTAACTAGAACGGCATCTTTGAGTTTTCGTTAAAATCTCGATGAGCACAGTTTTTGTAGTATATCACATTTTAATTGATTTTAAAGCGTATTGACAAAGTATTTACTAATGCTGTTGTTCACATTAAGACTCTTGTGAAATTCTTTGTAGCAAATCTGATTTGTCAACAGATACACATAAGCAAACCAAGATCATGAAATAGTAAAAAAAAAAAAAAAAAAAAAAAAAAAAAAAAAGTAGTTACTTATTTATATACATGTACTATAGATGTCGGATGTAAACTTCGACTGTCTAAAATTTTATGTTAAATTTGGTCAATCATGTAGTGATATATTGTCAAAGTACTCGAGCCAAGTTTTGAAGCTTGGAGTTTGTGTGTTTGAGTTAATATCTGAGGCTCTTGGGCTCAACCCCAATCACCTTTTGGACATGGGTTGCGCAGAAGGGCTCGCTGTACTTGGCCATTACTATCCCTCGTGTCCACAGCCTGAGTTAGCAATAGGCACCACTAACCACGCCGACAACAGTTTCATCACGATTCTTTTGCAAGACCATGTAGGTGGCCTCCAAGTTTTTTATGAAGAGCTCTGGATAGATATTCCTCCCATCCCGGGAGCTCTAGTAGTAAATGCGGGTGATCTCTTGCAGGCATCTCTCTCTCTCCCTCTCGTTATACATTATCATTTTGTTGGTCTTTTAAGTAAAAGAATAGGTTGCTAATACGTGGTAATATGCTGAACCTTTTCAGTTGATTACAAATGACAAGTTTGTTAGTGCACAACATAGAGTATTGGCAAACAGGATCGGTCCAAGAGTATCAGTGGCTTCATTCTTTACAACAAGCTCGATTCCAACACTTAAAGTCTTTGAACCGATCAAAGAGTTGCTTACAGAAGATAACCCACCCAAGTATAGAGGCACTACCGTCAAGGAATATGTAGATTACTTTAATAAAAAGGGACTAGATGAGACTTCTGCTCTTTTGCATTTTAAGTTATAGACTTATAGCTTCTTGTGCATCATAAAACCTTATTTTTCATGTTACGTCGCATGGTAATGCAATCCATCATGAAATACTGTTCTTCAGTTATGTGTGATTCTAAATAAAATGTTAAATAATATGTACTATATAATTATATGTAACTTATTATTTCTACCACTTGGCTTGATTTTTAGTAGGTTTAGATCGAAAAACTTTCTTGAGTTATATCAAGTAGTAGTTTAGAGTGTCACCCGATTTCTTTCATTAGTTGTTCCTGACTCCTTGCTAATGTTATAATTCAATCACCGCTAGAAAAATTATCTGTAACTTATTGTGTGTTTTAGTCTTTTTTATATATCAAAAGAAAATTACATACTCCATAAGTTTCACGAATCGGTTCGTGATAATACAAGGATGATGGGTATATATTTTTCACCATTGGGTCGTTAGTTGTCGCTAGAGATGGAAATGATCATCTTGGTAAAGTGGGTATCTACCTAATCTAGGTATAGGGAGGTGATTTGCACACTCTTAAAAATTGATGGACACACTCACATTTAGAGTGTTTTGATATTTATACCCTTAGAGGGTTAAAATGAGTAAAAATGATGTGATGATATAAATCTCAGCACACTCTAAATTTAAGTGTAACAATCAATTATAAGAGTGTGCAAATCACTTATCAATCCAGATATAGATCGGCTAAATCGGTAACTAACAGATATGAATATGCATAATTATTAATGATCGAATATGGATGACGATTTCTCATCTATAGATCATCACTAGTTGATCACCGAAAAAACATATATGTATATACATCGTTTAGAATCTCGAATTTAGGTAATTCCTAAGATATAACAAATTCATAATCGTACATCTCGTTTTATTTTAGCTTTGAAATGTTCTTATTTGTAATCTAGAAACGCAAATTAGTTTTGGCTTATCAAAATTTAGTTCAAAACTTTAACATTAGTTATAGGCTTTATCGAAATAGTTAAATACTTTAATTAACTTCTTACTGAAATTTAAACTTGAAACAATCATAATGGAGTGTCATTTACGATACTATAGTTGCTCTATTTGTTGGATTGATAATTGTTATTCTAGAAATATAAACTGTATGGTTTCTCGGTCTAATTGGATCCGAAAGGTGCGATTCCTTGAAAATGGAAGAAGTTTAAAAAGTATAGAAAGCCAATAAGTTAGTGTCACGTGTTCCTTACCTAATCTCTCTCTCTTTTTTCTTTAATATTTTATGTTAGAGAGCAATTTGGTCATTTGATCCGTTTTTTATATTCCACCATAAATTTCAAACTTAAATAACTTTGAAACGACAAATTTTTACGAAAAACCGATTTCACCATAATTTTTAAAATTTAATCCTTTTTAATTTGGTATAAATCTTAATAAATATTTCAAACTTCTTTTTTTTAAATATCAAATGTTTCTTGATTTTTTATTTTTTGGCATTTTGGGCCCTATTTTTTACCCCCATAAATGTTGAATCGTGAAAAACTTAAACATGAAAGTTAGTTTTTTGTTCACTCTATACACGGGTTTTTGAATCACTCAAATCCGATGTCATATGAGTAAGATATCACACGTTAAAGATGATGTTTTACTCATATTTGTTGCACACAAGGTGTTTAATGAAATGTCTAGCTTTGATTTTTAGTGTTAAAACTGAGCTAAATGCACTAATTTTTGTCCTACAACGCATTATTAATCACGCTATAATGTAAGACTAAAAAAGTGATGTTTTTTCTTAATCGTTAATGTTTTTTTTTTAAAATGTACGTATTGTGTTTCATTGCGTTTTGATCATAAATTTGACCAATATTAAATTCGAATTAGAAAAATTGTAAAAACCAAAAATTATAGATTTTAGGTAATCTTTAGTCATGTTTGTTATTCACTCAAATACAATGTCATGTGAGAGATATAACATGTTAATGATGATGTTTTGTTCATCAATTACTCTGTTCATCAAGTTTCATTGATGAACATTAGTTCATCAGTACATCAGTTAAAGATTTAGGGTTTTGGGTATTAGGTTTAGGGTTTAGTTCATCAGTTAAGAAATTGAGAGGAACAGTAACACTTATAAAAAAAAAATATGATGAACAGTTTTTTTTATGAACAATTCTTAAAAAAAATTATAAAGTCAACATCATATAGTAACATCTAACTCAAATTTCATTTGATCAAACAACCCACAATCACCTCCAATTATATTTGATCAGAATATAACGTGTTATCTACCTATAACAAGGATCAAAGACACCTTTGATCTTGGGGGATAAATCCTAGACGTATTCTACAAACTATACGCCTAGACACACACACACACAGTCACACACACATTTCCTGATGTTTATATTATGGAAGACTTAATAACAAAACATGTACCCTTGATCTCTTTATATATGTACCCTTAATCTCTTTATATAATAGAGACTTAGGGTGCAAAAGATTACGGAGGACTAATAAATAAAACCTTCTTTATCAAGCAAGTCCATTGTGTTTCATTCTTCATTAATTGAAGAATTCTTCTTTTGTCACTTTATGTCCTTCTTGTTTCATTCTTCTTGTTTTGTGTCATCAAATCAATAAACCCAACAAAAAAATTGAAATAGTAACTAAGTAACAACACAAGCATTCTTATTAGCCATCTTCGCCTTCTTAGCAGCCAACTTCGCCATCTGCTTGCTCTCCTTTATAGCAGCCTTATCGATAGCCTTCTTAGCAGCAATCTCAGCTCTAATAGCATTGCACTTCACTTGATTATGATCTTTCATGCTACATTTGCAGAATCTACAATTCTTCCTACGCTTCTTGCTTGGATTAATTGAACGCTCGACACTACTACTAACCTGTTTTGGACAAAGAAAAAAAAAGGACAATAACAATTAGTTGATTAAAAAAAACATAATACAGGACAATAACAGATGAACCAACAATATAACACAGAACAATAACTGATGAACCAAAAACAACTAATGTTCATCAACTAAAAAAACATAAACTAACTGATGAACTTATAACCTATGATAACAGAAATAAACTAACTGATGAACCTATGATAATATAATAGCTAAAATAAACAAACTGATAAACCTATGATAACATAATAGCTAAAAGTCAATAACTGATGGACAAAAAAAACATAAACTAATTGATGAACTTATAACTTATGATAACAGAAATAAACTAACTGATGAACCTTCATATGTTTTTTCCACCATTTCGTTACCAGCAGGTAGCATCTTTTTTAATAATCCTAGTAATTCAGTAAAGAACTTATCAGAACATCCGTACTTACCCTTTAAGTTGAGTAGTTTAACTATTGCGGACATCTTTGTGAAGTCGGGACATCCTTCGTAAAGAGGCTTCTCTGCATCTAATAATAGTTCTTGAAACTTGACAAGGTCATCCTCTGTTTCAAAATTATCTTTTGTAGCGTTAACCATATCTACAGTTGCTGGGCCATCTGTTGGAATATATGAAGCAAAATCCGTGTCGTCAACAAATTCTGTTGTAGCGTCAATAGGTTTTGGGGAACTTTTTGATGGCTCATCCTTCTTTCCATGTTTGGTCCACTTTATGTAGGTTAGATCAATCCCATTCATGAATAAATGCCACTGCACTTCCTCCACTGTTCGGTTTATGTGGTTACAACAGTTTGTACACGGACATGACATTTTAAGATGAAGTTTATTAACTCGTGGGTCGATGTTCCCCATCTTATGCAAGTTGTCTACTGCGTAATTAATAAACGCCTCTACTCCATCAATATAAGATTTGGTGGTCCTTTTAGTTAGCATCCAAGTCTTGTCCATGTTTATAAATGAGCTCCCTGCAGGCAAGTTTAAAAGACAGCCCAAGTTATTGATGAGTATGAAAGACAAAATGAAACTCCAATTGATGAGCATAAAAAATAAGAAGACAGTCCAAGTAAGGAACATATATAAAAGATGGAATGTGGTATTGAATTATGCTAATAATTCAATGAAGTCTAATGAAACAGTTCCTAAAGGGGTGTTTGGGTCAAGGAGGGACAACCAATTAAGAAGCTAAATTCTTGTTCCATGTTCATGTAGTAAAAGCCTTTACAGGGTTACTTATATTGTAAAACCAATTAACTATCTACATTTACCAAGAAAGTGACATAATTTACAAGAGGTTATCGTATCAAAACAAATGTTGAATTACCTAATATGGTTATAACTGTAGGGGTACGTATATATTTTGTTAGAACGATTAATACAAAACAAACATAACAATACTTACCAAAATTTACAGGAGAGTTGTGGTGGTGACGGGTGTGGTGGGTCTATGACAGGAGAGTTGTGGTGGTGACGGGATTTGTGGTGATATAAGAGGTATTCTTGGCTGTGATAGGAGGAGTTTTGAAATTTTGTTGACTAGTTTAGAATGGGATTGATGAAAACTTTGGGGGAATACATTCAAATTTTTACAAAATTTACAAAAAATTTCACGAAAATATTGGAGGGAATGTATCTTTAGCCACATTTAACAACTAGTAGCTTAGGTAATAAACAAGTTTCTTAAACAAAAAGTGCAAAAAAAAAAAAAAAAAAATGAAGTCAGGGTTGAGCTAGGCTCGAACCAGTGACCTCAACAACACCTTAAACTTAACAACACACAACAACACCATCTCTGCCCTTGGGACTTTCTCGTTATACACTTCTTCTTTATTTCTTTTAACCACTTTTTCCTTTTTAGCTTGTTACTACTTATTTAAATAAGCAAGCTTATTACAGCTTATTTAAATAAGTTGTTTTCTCACTTTTATTTTTTCTTCAAACTTCAACACTTTATGTAGTTATTTCACATTTTTCTTGTGTATTATTCATAAGTTTAATATTTTTAATCATTTTATTACTTTGAATTAGTTTTTAATTATTAAAAAATTAAATAAAAGTCAAAAAAATAAAATGATTTTTCCTAAAATTATTTTTAGTCATTTAAGACATAAGACAAGTTAATTTGCATTTCTCAGGGAATATCTCAGGGAGCGAGCATCTTGACCATTCGGTCGATCGGGTTTTTGATCACATAATATTATACATACGTACTATTCATTGAATCATGTCGTAACATGACACCCTAAATAACTATAACCCAATTCCCATATGATGTCAAATACCCATTAATGAATGTGACCAGTTATAACCTACTACCAATGACCCACCATGTGAATTAGCCATTATCACCGGTCATACATGGGTTGCATATACTTGGTATGTGTATAGTTATATTGTGAAGGTTATATGAAGTGTGTTAAAGTTATTAAAGGTGGGAACCTTAATTTTGACATTTGAGGAGGCCATAAAACCAGTAAAGTCATATGTACTATGATGAAGACTATGTCCTACTGTCGTTAGGGTATCTTTAGGATATATGATACGTTTTCGTTCATGTTTACACGTTATCCCCCGTTTATCATAATATAATATTATATATTCACATAACATGTCAACCTTAGCAACTATAGACGAATGCCCATATGATGTCAAATACCTAATACACATGACCCACCATGTGAATTAGCCATTATCACCGGTCATCCATGGGTTGCATAGACTTTGTAGATGTAAAGTTATAGTGTGAAGGTTATATGAAGTCTGTTAAAGTTATTAAAGGTGGGCACATTAATTTTGACAATTGAGAAGGACATAAAACCAGTAAAGTCATATGTACTATGATGAAGACTGTGTGATACTGTCTTTAGGGTTTCTTTAGGTTATATGTTACCTTGCGTTTGTGTGTACACGTTTTTCGTTTGTGTGTACACGTTCTCGCCCGTTTTGTCATGCTTTAGTCCGTTTCTACACGTTTTTTGTCCATTTCCGTCCTTTTATAGCTGTTTTCATATATTTTAGACGTTTTCCTCCGTTTTCATATGGTTTTGTCTATTTTAGACACTATCCTACATTTTCATACGATTCATACATTTTCTTACTTTCTCACACGTTTTATTCCTGTTTAGTCTGTTTTTTTATGTTATCGTCTTTTTGCATATGTCTTTATTTGGGTGGCGTTAGATAAGTTGGGCACGGTAAGTCGGTAACCCGACCCTTGTGCACTTTTTTCGTTTTATTCGTTTCGATACGTTTTATTAATTTTCGTATGTCTTTGACATTTTTTTCAGTTTTACTTTTATACGTTATTTATATTTGCGAACGTCCGATTTTCAGTTAAATAACATAATTTTTTTATTTAAAATTTTTTTAAAAGAAATTTCATTTACTACAACTTTGACCCAAAAACATTATGCGTGCATCTCCCATTTATATGTCACGTAAACTTTAATTCCGGCCATTTGGTTTCACAACAAAACTAAAACACCAACTAACACACACAGGCAACCAAACCGTCATCCGCAACATCTCTGCACTACAACAGGTTAGGGTTTCATCTTTTTGATCAACATCAAAGTAAACTTGTTTATTTCCCTTTTTATGAACTTGTTTGAAGTGATTTATGCCGAACTTGTTCATAATGTGTCGATCACTTTACCTTATATGTATTGCTCTGATTAAATAATGTGTTCATGTTATTGTAGTTTAAACTCATTTGTGTGAAATGGTTATAAACATTATTGTAGTCATAAGAAGTTGCATGTGGGTTCCCTCTCAAACACAGTTGATAGCCTAGAAATTAGAATCTAACAATATGATACTTGCAATGTCAAGTCTATTAACTTTGTTGATTAGTAATGATATACCTTATTAGGAATTGTTGATTATTTAGGGAAAATGGTATATATTGAATGGATTGAAGTTGTGGTATAAAATTGGTTATTTCTCTCACAAATAATCAGTTAATTAATCACTTTGGATATGCATTTGACTTATGTTTGTCAATTATAAGCAATGTATTACCTTTTTGGAATGACTTTTGTTCAGTTTGTAGTAGCCTGTTGGAATGAGTTGGTTTCGGTCGGGTTCGGTTAGTGCTAGCCTGTAGGAATGTGTTGCTTTCGGTCGGGTTCAGTTTCTATTAGCCTGTAGGAATGAGTTGGTTTCGGTCGGGTTCGGTTTGTATATATAGAATTACTTTAAAGGGAGAATGTTAAAGTATTTGTGTGTTGATCCATTTGAGTTCCATTAGCAAATTTTCATTAGCAAGTAAGGATGTAAATTTATAGGTTGCCAATTATGTGCCCTGTTTTAACTTAACATGTGCCCTGTTTTTCGTTTATGATACATCAATATTTTATGTGTGTTTGAATATTATAGTATAACATGTGCCCTGTTTTTGTGTAGAAATATGGCCGTTGAATTTGTGATAACTTTAAACCAAAACACGTTCCCGGACTCTCAGGTAATCTCACACATACGCCTTAATTACATTTTATACCATAAATGCTTGTATAATGAATGTCAAATAAATTATTGAAATGCTTTCAGGAACTTCCACCTGTCTACGCCGAATCATGTTACCATGGAAGGCGGGAGATTTACATCACAAGCGCTCAGCGAGTTCGTTTCAGAGTACAAATAGAGATTCAAACTAACCGCCCCATTGTGCTTACAGGAGAGAGATAGAGAAGGTTTGCTTTGGAAAACCTGAGTCGGGATGTTAGGCTGTTGCATTTCGTTGAGGAAGGTGATGACTGCTTCTTTGTTACCGGATACACTCAAGATGGAGCTGAATTTGGTGGCTACCACATGAACGGCGGTCGGGTTTCAAGATTCCAATCTCGTGTTTTTTCCTTCTATGATCACTTCCAGGTATTAGAGCTTCATAATTTACTAATCTTATGTCAAACATGTGATTTCATTAGTCAATAAATATTAAATTTTAGTGTACCAATAAGGTTACTCTTAAAATTTATTTGCAGACGCTGCCAGCTGGATTCCTTGGTGGCTTAGGTAATGCACAGCAGATTACAATCAAAGTAGAAGGGGAAAACTTTGATGTTGGTTTGATTGCTGTTGAAGCGGGAGGAGCCAACGGCTAGGTGATGTATGAGTTTGACCCCGATGATTGGAACAAGCTTGAAGAATTTGTTGGTTTAAAAGCTGGACTGATTCTCATCTTCACAAGGAAGCGCGCAAAAAAGTTTTTGCTTACCAGCTTCAGTTGTGAAGGTAGTCTAACTACCGACGCGCATTTCCTTGGTGCCACCAGCTTGCTACCTGATCAGGCCGGTTTGTTATTGACCGAAAGAGGTAAATATTTACCAAATACTTTCATACTACACATTATATCTGTCAGTGATTAATTAAGTGATTATCATTAAAATTCTTTATAGATGACAATCGCTTGAAGCATATTTGCCAATGGCCTGCACATAAAGACCACTTTGATGAAGGTCATGCATTCTATAAAAGATTGTCAACAATTCGAGTGAATCAAGAACTTGTACGTATCTCAGCATTCATAGATATTATTTACTTTTGTTTAATTAGTTGGAACAAACTATATACTTACTAGTAATTTGAACTGCAGGATATCCCGGCAGATTTCCTATTGCAGCATCCTATCCACCCATACCGGAGGGTCCTCATGAGACATCGTGGTGTCGAATGTTTCATGAGTATGACGATAAAGCCCCACAAAGCAGATCCTGAGATGCCCGGTAGTGTGACTGTCTATGGGATGTGGAGGAAGTTTGCCGCTGATTGCTCTTTCGCAACAAACAAGCTGATCAGGTTCAAGTTCATGTATTTAAATGTTGATGGTAGTGGTAGTGATAATTTGCAAGACTCTGTGTATCCCGTGTTTCATCTGTGCTGATGTGTCCAGCTTCAAACAATTTCTGCTTCATTTGCACTCAAACAATATTTATTATATTTTTTGTTAGTAAATACCCCCTTAAGTATATAATTTTTTGTCAGATATGTGTGTTGTCAAAATGCATTCATTTGGGGGTATTTTACTTATGCTATATTACTAAATTTGAACAATATTAGTACTGTTATACATTAGTTAACTTGAACAATTATGGAATCTAATATATAAATCTACTTTTATGAATATGCATCTAATGTAATTTAGTATGTCTTATGCAATCTTGTTAAACTGACATAATTGACATGTTATGTGAAAACAAAATGCTCAATCTTAAACCAATTAACTAGGCACATTACCAAACTTCTTCTTAAGTCATATTGGAGGGAATTGACAAATATATTTGAAGAACATATTGGAGGGAAAGTTTAAAAATATCTTATCAAAAAGATTTTCTTAAAAAAACATAAAAAGGGAAGCTGGGAATTCAAGGGGAACCATAGGCTCGAACCCAAGACCTCACCAGCCTCAACCTTTTGAACGCCTCAACACACCACACACTTACCACTTGCCCTTGGGACTTCTTCATTTAATATCTTACATTGTTTTGTATATAAACAAACTTTTTAGGCTCTTAGCTTATTTCTCCTTTTAAGCTTATTACAGCTTATGTAAATAAGTTGGTTTGTCACTTTTATTTTTGCTTCAAACTTAAATACTTTAAGTAGTTATTGCACATTTTTCTTGTGTATTCTTAATCAGTTTACTATTTTTTATCATTTAATTACTTAAAATTAGTTTTTAGTTATTAAAAAATAAAATAAAAGTCAAAAAAATCAAAATATTTTCCCTACAATTATTTTTAGTCATTTAGGACTTAAGAAAAGTTAATTTGCATTTCTAGGCTTTAAATTACAAATTACTATTTCCCGGCCTATTAGAATCCTGTGAGTAGCTAGGAATGTAAACGAACTGAACGTTCTTTGAACGATTCCTGATTTGTTTGGTAAAAGTTCGTTTATGTTAGTTTATTTATTAACTTAACAAACATGATCAATATTTGACATTAACTCAGTTAAAACGACCTGGGAATATCTCAGGGAGTGAGCATCTTGACCATTCGGTCGGGTTCTTGATAACATAATATTATACACACGTACTATTCATTGAATCATCTCGTAACATGACACCCTAAAACAACTATAACCGAATGCCCATATGATGTCAAATACCCATTAATGAATGTGACCAGTTATAACCTACTACCAATGACCCACCATGTGAAGTAGCCATTATCACCGGTCATCCATGGGTTGCATAGACTTGGTATGTGTATAGTTATATTGTGAAGGTTATATGAAGTGTGTTCAGTGGCGGAACTAGGATTTCAAAATAGGGTATGCACTTTTGCTCGAATGGTCCTCGAAGGGTCCTTGAAGGCTATGCACCCTTTGTTTTTTACACTACCCGTCGAATTTTAGGGTTTGCACTTGCATACCCGTGCTATACACTAGATCCGCCCCTGAGTGTGTTAAAGTTATTAAAGGTGGGCACGTTAATTTTGACATTTGAGAAGGCCATAAAATCATTAAAGTCATATGTACTATGATGAAGACTGTGTCATACTGTCGTTAGGGTATCTTTAGGTTATATGATACGTTTGCGTCCGTGTGTACACGTTTTCCTCCATGTTTACACGTTATCCGCCGTTTTGTCATGGATTACTCCGTCTGTACACGTTTTTATCCATTTTTGTAGGTTTTTGTCATTTTCATGTTTTTTCATACTTTTTCCTCATTTTTCCTACGTCTTATAATTCTTAGTCGGTTTTTATACGTTTTAGTCCGTGTTTACACGTTCTCGCCCGTTTAATCATGTTTTAGACCGTTTCTACATGTTTTATACGTTTTCCTCATTTTTCATATCGTGTTTGTTCATTTCTATGCGCCATTTTGTGTTTATGGAGTTATATGTGTGTTTAGGACAGCGGGTTTGAAGATATATGGGTGTTTGGGACTGTGTGTAAGCACAATTTCTGTCATGAAAAGTTATATGCATGGGGTGTTAATTTGGAGCCAAAATTTTAATGAAATGTTTAAATTCTTAATTAAAAATTTTGGAGCCAAATTTTTCGTGAAATGTTTAAATTCTCAAACAAAATTTTCAAAATTAACTCTGGAAATTGTGATTTCCTTAAACGAAAAACTGCCCCATCATATGCCCTATTTTTTCTCCAAAAAATCAGCCTTCTTCAAAACATTAAATCAATAACTTTTTAAACCATTATTCACCAATTTAGTTTAGTATTTTTCTTTTACACATTGATTCAGACAAATCATGGAAACCCAAGAGAATGATCATGATAATATTGATTTTTCTGATAATGAACATCCTGACCACGCTTTGGGATATGAATCGGAGCAGTATTCTGATGATGGTGAACTTGATAACAACCAATCAAATGGTTATGTCAAAAAGAGGGGCATAACCAGGTTAGCAAAGTTTCGAAGGGAATATGGAAAAGCAGGTGGAGAGAAGCTCAGTGTAACCTTCGATGCTATGAATAGGATATCAGGAAAACATCGAGCATTGTTTTCTAGTTTTTTGGGAGACTTGGTTCGTGAGCATATAGGTGTCAGGATTATATCCTGGAAGAAGGTTGATTCAGAAGCAAGAGACAAAATGTGGGACGAAATCACGGTAAACCTATACTAATTTTTAACCCAGTAATATAGCATGAAATATATATGTAGCATTTACATTATGTGCAACTAATTAGGAACATTGTGTTAATCTTTGCAGCGATTTTTTGATGTTGACTTGACAGCCAGAAAAATGTTAATGAATCGTCTTGGTCAACTTCTACGCAATTTCAGAAGTAAATTGACACAAAACTACATATTGCCCAACCTAGAAACACCTTCTAAGCTAAATGAAGTCTCGACTAACTATGATGCAATTATATCAGACGATGATTGGGTCAATTTTATAAATTATACAAAAAGCGATGAATACAAGGTGTTAATTAGTACTTTTTTATTCAAGTTCAAGCATTTGCTGTTTCCATATGTATTAGTTCTATAGTATATAATCATTACTACATCTAAACGCCTTTTGATTTTGTGTTGCAAGGTGAAATCAGCTGCAACAAAAGTGGCGCGTTCCAAGTCTCTTTATCAGCATAGAATGGGACGAGGTGGATACGCCCTTGTGATAGATCAAATGGTAAATTGAAGCATTTGCACTTGATAGCATCATACTTGCGTTTATATTGGTTTATCTTACGTGTGTGCATTTGATGTTTATAAGATCGATCGTAAAGAAATTCAACCAGATGAAGAACCACCGCGTACCACGCTGTGGTTGTCAGGAAGGAAGAACAAAGACGGAGATTTTTACGATGATGATACTAGAGCCGTGGGAGAAAATATTGTAAGTTTTACTGCATATTTTATTATAATGTGCATAGTGGGGCTAAAAAGTCTTCTTGCTTATATTAAAGTGGGATCAACATATAATAACCTATTACCCATATTGTGTGTGCAGAAAGAAACGGAGGACAAGATCAAACAAGGAACCTTGAAGGTTGATCATGGCAATGATGCCATGACAGTTGTATTAGGTAAGGAAAAGGGAGGATATGCGAGAGGAGTGGGAGGTGGAGTAACCTACATGAGGTATTTTGATCTGCCTCGTAACAAATAACCATCTGATGAAAGAGTGGTGTTACTTCAAAGTGAACTTGAAAATGAGAGACACCAACGTCAAGAAAAAGATGCGGTAATCCAGGATTTGATGAAGCAATTGGCTGCACAAAAGGGGCAGTCGAACTCAACGTCAACTCCATTGGCATCAACTCCATCGACATCAACTCCATTGGCAACAACTCCATTGACGCCAAGTCCATTGACACCACCAGAAGTAACATTCCATCTTTTATTGACCCTTTTAAAAATTGCTTCAGTCTTCTTAAACACTTTATATTGCAGGTGTCTCCGGTGAACATTAATCATATAAACAGCAGTGCTGATGCGGATGCCGGAACACATGTTTCTGTATGTGAAAAAGTTGCGAGCATTCAGAAGTCTAACGGACTACCAACTTTGGAAAAGGAAAAGGAAACAAGTGTAAGTAATAAAACTTCAACATGTGATTTTTTAAATCTACATGCATGTCTTATTTACTGTGTTGTATATGTATAGGTAACTGTTAAATCTGTCGCATCTAAGAAAACGACTAGAGCAAAACGAAAGGATGCACGTCAAGCTTCCCAATCACAAGAAGATGAGTCTTCATTACTAGTACTACCACAAGTATGTATTTAAACATGTTCATATATTATTTTGTTTAACTGGTTTCTGATACATTGATTGATGCTAAACCGTCAACTTATATTGACCAAAGAATGGTCAACAAAGTCAAAGAGCCTAGACCAATGCTTCCGGGTAATAAAGGGTATCACCAGGTCGTTATGTCCCGACGAGGTGTGGATTGTGCTTTAGCGTACTTGTGATCGGGTGATTATTCACAGAAAATGGTTGTGATAAGAATTATTTGAGAATTATGAAATTAAATAGCTTAGGAAAGCTATGTGATTGATTACTGGTATTGAGATTAAGAAGATTTGAGCTAAAACCTAAAAACGTACGTTTTAATTAAAAACGTACACAGACGAACGAAACAGAAAGTACAACTGATGAATGGAAAAGGTTACAAGTGTAAAATTATTATTTTTATAATCCTAATAAATAAAGAATAAGAAAAAGAAAAATTATTTTTACACTATTTAATTATTAGTTATTAATTAATCACTAATTATCTATTTATTAACTAATTAAACTAATTAGAATTATCCATTTATTAACTAATTGATTTTATGTATTTTTAAATCAATTTACTAATTATTAATCTAATTACTTATTAATTACCAATTAAACTAATTATATTATAAAAAATAGAAAATGAACAGTATAAATTCTAGAAAAATTTATAAAAATGTTTTAACTTATATAAAAGCTAGAAAAATTATAAAAACTAGGTTGTATTTTATAAAATCTAATTATGCTATTTAATTACTTAATATTAATTATTAATTAATTAAACTAAAATTAATTCTAAAAACCACTAAAAGACAAAATAAAAATCTGGAAAATTTTCTAAAATTACTTTAACCTAAAAGAGAATTAATAAAAATATAAAAATGATATATTGCTTATAAATAAGCTAAAAAGAAAATTAAAATGATAATTCCTATTAAATTGAAGCTATCACTATAATTAAAGTTGGTTTTTGGTGTTTTTTCTTTTTCCAAACTAATTATCCACTAAAAACTAAAACTTTTTATGAAAACACTTTTTACACAAACCAGAAATAAGCACTTTGAGTGCTTATTAGTCCACTCAGTTGACTTTTGTTGACTGTGGAGGGATTTAAGCTCAAATGGATTAAGGTGGGGTCCAAAATGGTAAAAGTTGGTTTCTCTGAGTTATATGAACAATATTAAGCAAGATTAACACAAATAAGCAGCTTAAATAAGCCACAAAACACAAATAAGCATTTTGCTTAATGCAATTCTGAGACAGAATGGGGACAGTCTTGGGGAGCAAAATAAAGTAGGGTCCACTGGTCTAATGGTCAAACTAAAGGTCAACCTTTCAACACTGGTAGGATGGGGTTGTAAGGACCCAAGTATGAGGTGTGGGACCCACTGGGTTAGCCACAAACAACCACCAAAGTTGGGTGGGTGAGATAGGTCTGCTGAAGCAGGGCACCAAGCTTGCCCTGCAGCTGTGTTCCAAGGGCAATTTGGTCCACTAAAAAAATCACAAATATATAACCACTATGGAAATCACAAGTTTAGCTGATATATTAAACACACAACAAGTTTCAAACCTCAAATCCAAACACAAAAATCAGTAAAATTCATCCCATTTTTGCAAAAATCTGAGATTGCACTTTTTGACTTTTTTAGAAAACTTGCAAGGTTGACTTATGTGAAGTTTGATTGGTTATTATGGACTGAAATGGTTGTACTAAGCTATATTATAACTGAATATGACTGGAAGAACAGATTTTAAACAAAATGAGTGAGGTTTGATGTTCCCAAACCTCAACAGTCCACTATTAGAGGTGGATGAGGGTGATTTTTGACTTTTGGTGTTTTAAATGCAAAGTTTATGAACTAAATGACCTATATCACACTACAGCAGTCCAGTGAAACCAAAATAAACAACAAATAACACCAAGGTCTTAGCTAACAAGCTTGTTCCAAACACCCTATATATCAACTGATATGGGAATTTTGCAAAGGAAATCACACTTTGAACAAATCAACTGATGCACAGAGACATAATATGTTGTGACAAGCTTATATGATCATACAAGTACCATCCATTACAACTGATTACCTAAGAACTACTATTGAGTGATGAGTGACAGTCAAATTGGTAAATAACTACAAATTTATCACTAATGATCAAATAGACAACTACAAGCAACAAACCTACTCTAATGACTTATATAAACTCAGAATCTAACAACAAACATGAATATGAGCAAGAAATTTTATGCTACAGTAAATAAGTAAAAAAAAACTTACAAAAGTAAAATGCCTTAGATCATATGAACCATGGACCAAGTAACCATCCTAATTCCTCCCCTGAGGATCTAAACCAACATTCCAAAGCTGCTTCTCTTCCAAATCACATCTGAATCCAGAATTCAAACCACAATGACATAGTTTGACTTTTGTTGACCAACTTGTGATTTGTGATTTTTGTTAACTAATTTAAGTTTTAAGGTAACTAGAAGTCTTTTTAAACTTCCTGGGAGCCTATGTGTACTAACTCAGTCCATCATAACAACCATGATCACCATTACAATATAAGTACGAATTTGATATAAAAATTAAACCATTGAAAAACTTGAACAAATACTTAAATTAATTCTTAAAACTTGTTCACAATACATTACTTAACATTACACAACAACTGAAAGTTTTTTGAATACAATACAACATAAGGAGATTTTATAAAAATGGAAAATTAAACTAAATTTCACTACTGGTTGCCCTGCTGCTTCCTTTTCTTTAAATAGGGGACCATTAGGGTTTTGAAACCCTAATGAGTGAATCCCACATGAACTCTGAGCCGTTGGAGTATCAACACTCAATCATGACCCTTCAAAAAGTTTTGGCGCCTTTTTTCTTTCTTTGTCAGGTTGAAGGTTGAGTGTGGGCAAAAATGGGCAATTAAAGCTCCTTGGAGTCTTGCTATTAGTCAATGGGTGAGGTATGGATGCTGAGGTGGAGGAGGGGGGAGCAGGTTTGCAAGTTGGAGGGGGAGGTTGTTTTGTTGACTTAGGTTGACTAGGAAGGGACGGGGTGAGTGTTATTTTGAGTGGATGTGGGCTGAGGTGTGAGATGGGATGAGGGAGTGGTGATGGAGTGTGCTAGGAGTGTGAGTGGGCTTGGAGTTGTGTTTGGTTTGGTTTTGTTTTGGGTTTAAAGTATTTAAGGGTCCGGATGGTATTGTAGTTTCACACAAGGACCATTTTTGCAATTTATCAAAACATAGGGCTGAAAATTGTAATTCCCCAAAAGTACCACTAATGACCAAAGATGCAAGGTTTAATATTCCCAAAGACCATTTTTGCAATTTTTTAATTTTCAAAAATTCCTAGGGACTATATTTGCAAATTTCCAAACTCCAGGGACCAAACATGTAAATTTTCCAAATTTATTACCCAAAATCCGTTTTTGATAACTTTTGATTTTTTAGGGACTTGGGTTGACTTTTCTATCAAAATAAATGCATAGGGACTATTTTTGACAAATTTTGAAACTTGGGTGACTGAAATTGCCAATATTGCAAACTTTGATCGTTTTTCATTTGTTTTTGCTCATTTTGCATTTAAAACACATAAAACACAATCCCTGGGATAATTTAAGTATTTGGATTACTTTTCGATTGTTTTTGTATGTTTTGGCAGTTGAAATACGATAAAAATGATGAGTGTTTGCGCACTCATCAATCCCCCACACTAAACTATTGCTAGTCCCTAGCAATATTTTTAGAAAACTTGATGGATTTTAAACTCTTTACCAAAAGCCATCACTTCTGGAGCAGCCAGGTGTAAGAACTGTGGCACACCTGATAACCGTGTGATTTTGAGCAAACCACCAGCTGTCAACGGATTTGATTTGTCTTTACCAATAGCCGTTTGCTCCGGGACTAGCCAGCTCTTGATGGAGTAGTCAACGTCTTGGTGAGCTGATTACCAATTATGGTTTTTCCACGGCCTTTACCACAAGCTATAATCTTGCGGGCTAGCCAACTGATGAGGCGAAAAATGATCCGTTTTTAGGGGGTCATTTAAGCCCGAATCCGAATTTATTTGATCAAATATTGCCCTAAATCGTTCCTTTTGTGATTTTAGGTACTTTGGGAGTGAAATCTGGAAAAGGAAGCAATTCGGACGTTTTTGGAGCATAAAAGTGAAGAAAATGCCAAAGTCTTAATTTTCCATGCTAGGAACAGTAGGTGACGGCGTCAAGAGCAAATCCTTGACGGCGTCAAGAGCAAATTTCATGAATTTCCATGACGACCCAGAAGAGTTTTGACGGCGTCACATAGGAAGGGCGTCAAGAGTAAAAGAGTAATGACGGCCTGGAAGAGTATAAGTCTTGACGGCGTCAAATGTGGATCTAGGCAGTCCGAGGAATGTTTTGGCGGCGAGGTGACGGCGTCACAAGTTTATTCCTGACGCCGTCAAACCTATTTTTCTATATATAGTTTTCTAATTTTTCACATTTAAAGAGAGATGTTTTGGGAGAAACCCTAAGTACGATTTTGGTGTAACTTTACAGGTTTTTCAAGGGTTCCAACCCCTTGATACCTTGCATGATTAATCAAGATAAGTGTTCTTCTAATTCAATCAATATGTCTATGTGTTGGTTGTCTATATCATGTTCTTATCTTAATTCTATCATGCTAGGCTAGATCTCTTTTGTGTTTGCTTAGATCTAATGAAACCTAGATATTGATTATGTGTTGATTACTTGTTTATTCTTGTCTTGGATGAATGATTTATATGTTAGGCTTAAGAAAACTGGCAGATCTCCAATTGGTAACATGCTTGAACGTCTTAAGAAACATGAACCAACGCGCACTAGGTCTTTATTGGTTGTATTTAATGCATGAGCCACTGTTTACAATCCCTATAGTTGTGCTGGGCATGGTGTAGGAGGAGATAAGAGCTCATAGAATTGGGGAGTTATGTGTGCCACCCCATGAATGGTATTAAGGAATACGATCCGTCATCCATGCAATTATAACAAGTAATTAACGTGTAAAAGATATCTAGGGAGTAATGAAATCTAAGTAAACACATTTTCTCCAATTACTGCTCACAACTTTAGTATAAATTAGTTTACTTTCATTTTTAGTATTTTATTTTGATTGCATCTTAGTATTGGGTTAGTTGAATAGCAACTAATTCCGCCCACTCTTCCAAAACCCGAGATTTTAATTTGCTTTCTAAAAAATATAAAAACACAAAAATAATCATCCCTCACCTTTAGAACTAGTATTTAGGCTTTCTAATCCTAGCGACACTATTCCTAAGCTGAACGATCAATCCCCCGGTACTTGTCACTATACTATACTACAACGATCAGGTACACTGCCTGGTGGGGGTTGTAAGCTTCTCGAGATCCCTCGAGAGGTAAAGCCTGTTGCGATTCCCACGCATCAAGTTTTTGGCGCCGCAGCCCGGGGAATAGTTATTGTCTAGGTTAGAATTTCTTTTATTAGGTCTACTTGCTAGATTCCTTTCTATTAAGATTTTATTTTTATTTTTAGGTCTTCTTTAGTCTATCTTATTTCTTCATGCTTTTGTTCGTAACTCTTTACTATTCGACATCATGGAAGGTGGTAACATCTTTGAACCTATCATCCCACCACAACAAAACCCACCATTAGAACCCCTTAGGCCCCGAACCTTAGGAGAGTATTCCCGACCTAGCCACCAAGGCTACCGAAACACCATTGAGCTCACCGGAGCCAATGTGACCCCCTTGCGATCCGACACCATCCGGTTGGTGCAAAGCGGATGTGCATTCCATGGACTCCATTCCGAAGATCCAAACCAACATCTTAAGGACTTTCTCAAAATCGTAGATTCCATAGGCCTAGGTGTTGAAACTAGAGAGACCACCCATTTACGCCTATTCCAATTCTCTCTACGGGATCAAGCTAGTTAATGGCTTGAGCGTTTACCCGCGGGATCCATCACCACTTGGGATGATCTCACCACTCGTTTCCTTGCTCAATTTTTCCCACCGGGGAGAACTACTAAGCTTAGAAATGACATCTTGATGTTCCAACAACGTCAAAATGAATCTCTTTATGAAGCATGGACTCGTTTCAAGGACTTACTCCAAAAAGTCCCTCATCATGGCATAGATCTTTGGCTCCAAGTCCAAATTTTTTATGACTATATCGACATCCCCACGAGGCGAGCCATTGACCAATCGGCCGGTGGTAAGCTACGTGATCTTAGTGCGGAACAATCATGGGAACTCATAGAAGATCTTGCTCACTATGACAACGAAAGTTGGAATGATCCCCGTGATTTGAACAAAACGGTCAAGGCAATATCTTTGCCTTTGAACAATTCTAGCACTCCCGACCGTAGGATCATGGAACTTGAGGACCAAGTCAAGTTTCTCATGAAATCTTACGAAGCTCCGAAGCCTTCAAGACAAGTGAACAAAATCACTTCTTCATGCGAATTATGTAGTGGTCCCCACGACACTCGTGATTGTGTGGAACTCCCCGGAACAGCTTTTGCGGACTACGCATCCACGCGTACCGACGAAGCGGGAGATAAGTAGTACACTTTCAAGCCTGAGCCAAACATTTACGGTGATTCATACAACCCCTCTTGGAAAAATCACCCAAACCTTAGGTGGAAACAAAATCAACCCAATTCGTCCAACCCACCAAATCGTTACCAACCAAACGGTCTACCATCCAACCGTACTCTCAACAACAATCCTTCTAACAACTATGGTAGTACCAACAATCTTGAAGGATTGATGTCAAAGTTCATGGCATCTCAAGACGCTCGCATATCTAAGTTTGAAGCTGATTTCAAACAAAAGCAAAGCGAGATGACCACTAGAATTGATGCATTGTTGAAAGTTCTCAATGACCGAGAAATAGGAGCACTCCCGAGCGACACGGTCAAGAATCCGAAACTAACCGTTAATTCCATATCCTCAGTTTCGTCACCCACTTCGTGTCCACAATACTACTCGGTTAAATCAATGAGCACGTGTTTCAAACAAAACCAAGTTCCCCAAAAGGACCAATCAAATAAAACACCCACTATAGAACCGGTCAAAAGCATGGTTGAAACACCTCTTACGCAAGACCTTGACGATGAATTCAAAGAACTTCACCTTGAACGCCCCGTCATTGATGTCTTAGCGCGTGCTCCTTACTATAGTGCCCTCTTAGAAAAATATGAGAAGTGTAAGCTAGGTAAAAATGGGACCGCCTTGGTTCAAAACAAGTTGCCTAAAAAGCTTGATGATCCGGGTATATTTGTTTTGCCTTGTAAGATAGGAAGATCCGAAGCTTTCGACACATTAGCCGATTTAGGGTCAAGCCTCAACTTGATTCCCTTATCCTTATTCACCGCTCTTAAGCTAGGAAAGTTAGAGGAAACAGAGGTATTGATAGGGCTAGCGGATGGGAGTATTGCCCACCCGGTTGGAATGATTAAGGATGTAGTTGTCCACGTAGGAAAGTTAACTATATTAGCGGATTTTCACGTCCTAGACATGGTTAGTGACACTACATGCCCATTATTGATAGGAAGAGGATTTTTAGCAACCGCTAGTGCCATGATAGATTGCAAAGAATCCAAGATAGCGGTAGGTGAAGGCGATACTTGGTCGGTGTACGATGTAAAGAAGCATAGTTATGATTGTGATGATGAACCGACACCGCATTGGGTAGAGATGAATAGGAGACCGTCTAGATATGGACCTTGGATAGAAAGGAACTTTATAGGACCTCAATGCCCATTTTATCTAGAAAAAGATTTCGTTGAAAAAACACATTCGGTAGAACAACTCATAGCTAGAGATGAAGAGCTAGACCCCTTTGAGGACCCGTTAGTCTTTAGGAAGATGATTGAGTTATTAAGCATAATGCCCATCAACATAGAGAGGAATAAATGGAAAAGAGAGGGTGACAAGTGTAAATGGAGGTGGGACAAGCCACCTAAAGAAGGTGACGGGTCATGGCATATTAGAATGACTTTGTATGATCCGGATGGAGAAAAGTTTGAAAGGTCATACCATACTAAGGAAACCAATAGGAAGTTGAAACCTAAGTTTGATCCCAAAGATGTCCTCAACGAGGAACTCACCCGTATCACGTAGTAACCCATAACCTTGAGTCTAGCTACAAGACTCGTAAATAAAGAAAAGCGCTTCTTGGGAGGCAACCCATGTTTTGTGTGATTTTATTTTGTTTGATTGTTGTTTGCTTCCGTATGCATGCTTGATTTTTATTGTTGGTAGATCATGTTTCTAAACTAAATAGTGGAAATACTTTACTTTGTTGTTTTGGCCTAGTCTTAACTCCACTTAGAAGTATTTTTGCAAAAGATAAGTGTAAGGGGAAACCCCAAATATGTTTTTTTAAGAAACAAACCGATCATGATTCTCCACAATATTAAATGAGCATGTATATTCGTATTTGTTAGAGTCAAATGCTTGTATTGAGTCATAATGAAGTTTTGCAGGATTTTCCAGGAAGTAGGACCAAGTTTTTCCAGAAATTTTCCGGAAACTTAACATAAGAATTTCTGCAGGTCCATTTTGACGGCGTCAGGGGTTTACTCTTGACGGCGTCAGGAGTTAAAATCTGGAAATTTTACCGGTTTTGTTTTTCTAACGGAGTCTTATGGTTTTTGTGAATTATTAAGTTTTATAATCTCCAGGAGATCTGCAAACTTCATTCCACAAGCATTATATCTTATCTTGTTTTCTAGGATTTAGAGACTTATATAGGATGCCGCCGATTTTACGCGAGGTTGTCTTGTCTATTTTGTCAGGTTTTACAGGTTATGTATGACAAGAAGATGATTTATATTCTGGAAGGGAAGCTTTGATTGTTCATTTTCTTGGAGGAAGATTTAACCTGGCCATCCTATTATCCATACCGAGCGAATCAGGGGAGTATTTGATTTCATTCTTTTTACTTTTTCACTTTTACATTCTTTACTTGAACATTGGGGACAATGTTCATCTTAAGTGTAAGGGGAGGGTAAAAAGATGATACCTTACATATGCATTTTCGCTTGAGTTTGTTTTGTTTAATGGTAGATGTGTAATAAAACTATGAGAAATACTTGTTAGTGTAATTTTAGCGCCAAATTTAAAATTTTTTACAACATTTAGGAGTGAAACTTTAGCCATAGCAAGCGTCTCATGGATAGGAGATTGTATGACTAGCACATAACCGTATATTCAGAAAAATTTTCCACCCAAATATGTGAGGTTCGCCTTTAGATTTGATAGGAAAAGCATTCATTATTAGTGCTTATGAGTGTACCGGTAGCATTTAGATTCTAGAACTTGCGTTAGTGATGCATCCCGAGACCGCTAGTGAGACTACATTCGTGTAGTAGGATTTACTACATGATAAGAGGCATTAGGATCACCCTTGTGTTAAACCCGTATTATAATTATTTGACCATTTAAGTCATATTACTTGGCTAGTTAAGTCAACTAATTTTTCCCACACCCTTAGCGTTGTACTCATTTTTAGTACACGAAACCCCTAGTACACCCCTCCGAGCCTATCTTTTCGTTTCTAACTTTAAGCATTTTACTTAAAGAAAGAATTTGTTACACCCCACTTACATGTACAACCAAATCGCCTTAGCCTTCCGTGTATGCGCTCATTTTTAGTGCATTATTGTTATTTGTTAAACCTTAAGTTAACTTTCTAATTGATTACATGGTTGCTAAGTCGAGTCATATCCTTGTACATATTGTTTTGGGACGATTGGGACTCATGGGTAAGTACTTGTTTTATGGAGTAATGGGGAAGAACATAATCTATTACCCCCATATATACGTTAATCTTAAAAGTGCTCCAAGTGTTTTAATTTTCTTAATTCGAGTCACTAGATTAGTTAATTGTAAAGTATGTAAAGATTCAAGTGTAAGGGAAATGTTCATTCCCTATGATGTATTATTTTGGATGGTAGGGTAAGAGTGTATGCAAAAAAAAAAAAAAAAAAAATCGAAAAAATCAAGAAAAAGAAAAAAAAAATAGAAAAAGAAAAAAAAGAGAAAAAAAACATACGGACTACCATCCCTTTTTATTCTATGTTCATTTTATGTTTTGGTTATTTTTCATTTATTAGCTTAAGTCGAGTCTAGTCTTGGCTTAGCAACGCCATCTTGTACATGTAATTGACCAAAATTGTTAACTCGCCACCAGTAAAACTTCCTTTATCCAACAAAACCGTGTATTTCATATCCCTACACCTAACGTTACAACCCTTTAAAAGACCTCTTTGATAGTTTATCCTAGGTGCTTACGCCATGTGGTGGAGGTTTGATCCTTTCCCAAGCCTATGGTAATCTATTTTGCTATGACAGGTAGTGAGAGATATCTTCCGTTTCCATATTGTAATTTACACTTTATTACACCCGAGAGATGTGAGTATCTAAACACTATTTGTGAGGTGCTTGTGTATGACCTCCGTGCTTGTCTATTGGTCTTTAGTGGAACGATTATTTGTTGTAATTACTTTTATATTAGTGTTAAATGACCCCTAACTTGTATTTTGACTAGAATAAAAGCGCATTTGCTTGAGGACAAGCAAATCTCAAGTGTAAGGGTATATGATGAGGCGAAAAATGATCCGTTTTTAGGGGGTCATTTAAGCCCGGATCCGAATTTATTTGATCAAATATTGCCCTAAATCGTTCCTTTTGTGATTTTAGGTACTTTGGGAGTGAAATCTGGAAAAGGAAGCAATTCGGACGTTTTTGGAGCATAAAAGTGAAGAAAACGCCAAAGTCTTAATTTTCCATGCTGGGAACAGTAGGTGACGGCGTCAAGAGCAAATCCTTGACGGCGTCAAGAGCAAATTTCATGAATTTCCATGACGACCCAGAAGAGTTTTGACGGCGTCACGTAGGAAGGGCGTCAAGAGTAAAAGAGTCATGACGGCCTGGAAGAGTATAAGTCTTGACGGCGTCAAATGTGGATCTAGGCAGTCCGAGGAGTGTTTTGGCGGCGAGGTGACGGCGTCACAAGTTTATTCTTGACGCCGTCAAACCTATTTTTCTATATATAGTTTTCTAATTTTTCACATTTAAAGAGAGAAGTTTTGGGAGAAACCCTAACTACGATTTTGGTGTAACTTTACAGGTTTTTCAAGGGTTCCAACCCCTTGATACCTTGCATGATTAATCAAGATAAGTGTTCTTCTAATTCAATCAATATGTCTATGTGTTGGTTGTCTATATCATGTTCTTATCTTAATTCTATCATGCTAGGCTAGATCTCTTTTGTGTTTGCTTAGATCTAATGAAACCTAGATATTGATTATGTGTTGATTACTTGTTTATTCTTGTCTTGGATGAATGATTTATATGTTAGGCTTAATAAAACTGGCAGATCTCCAATTGGTAACATGCTTGAACGTCTTAAGAAACATGAACCAACGCGCACTAGGTCTTTATTGGTTGTATTTAATGCATGAGCCACTGTTTACAATCCCTATAGTTGTGCTGGGCATGGTGTAGGAGGAGATAAGAGCTCATAGAATTGGGGAGTTATGTGTGCCACCCCATGAATGGTATTAAGGAATACGATCCGTCATCCATGCAATTATAACAAGTAATTAACGTGTAAAAGATATCTAGGGAGTAATGAAATCTAAGTAAACACATTTTCTCCAATTACTGCTCACAACTTTAGTATAAATTAGTTTACTTTCATTTTTAGTATTTTATTTTGATTGCATCTTAGTATTGGGTTAGTTGAATAGCAACTAATTCCACCCACTCTTCCAAAACCCGAGATTTTAATTTGCTTTCTAAAAAATATAAAAACACAAAAATAATCATCCCTCACCTTTAGAACTAGTATTTAGGCTTTCTAATCCTAGCGACACTATTCCTAAGCTGAACGATCAATCCCCCGGTACTTGTCACTATACTATACTACAACGATCAGGTACACTACCTGGTGGGGGTTGTAAGCTTCTCGAGATCCCTCGAGAGGTAAAGCCTGTTGCGATTCCCACGCATCACCAACTCATTTGCTTTTGAGGATATGGGGAGTTGAGGAACCATACAATTTTGGGCAAATTGCAAGCCGTAAACGGATTTGAGTTATCTTTACCAAGAGCCGTTTGCTCCTGGATTAGCCAATCCCTTTGTCGGTTAGACATGGCGGACTGATTACCACAAAAATTTTGAAATAAAGTGAAAATTTTTTGAAAATTTTGGCAAAAAACGGGGGTACTTGAAAGTATTTTGCGATAAAATTCGCTAGAATTTCCCCCCCCCCCCCCACTCTTAGAAATGAATATTGTCCTCAATATTCAAAGTCCCGGCTATTAGACCGACTCTTTGAACGTAAAAGACCAAGATTCGAATCTAACTGTGGAAACACCATATTTCACTTTATTTCTATATATACACATTTTTTTTATTGAACTTATATACATATATACATTTTCAAATAGCGGGGGGTTGGCCATTCCCCCACACTAGGGTGGTAGAAAGTAGAAGGAAATCAGAGATACGGGTGAAAACCCGTATTGTGCTATTGTTTTTGTTCATTGAGTCGCTAGCTTGACTCGATCCCCGAATTCAATTGTCCTTGGGGAAAGTTTGGAGATCCGGGACAACCATGGATGGTATGTCCTCTCCAAAGTAGTGCTTTAAACGATGTCCATTTACTTTGAAATTTGGACCGTCATTTTGATATAATTCGACGGTGCCATAAGGATAAACCTTAGCGATAGTGAATGGACCAGTCCATCGGGTTTTGAGCTTTCCCGGGAAGATCTTGAGTCTAGAGTTGAAAAGAAGGACTCGATCACCAACATTAAAAATGCGGTTTTTAATTTTTGAGTCATGAATCTTCTTTGTCTTTTCTTTGTAGATCAAAGAGTTCTCGTAAGCTTGATCACGAAGTTCATTTAACTCATTCAGTTGAACTTTCCTATGATCACCCGCAGTTTTGAGGTCGAAATTGGCATGCTTGAGAGCCCAATAGGCTTTGTGCTCAAGCTCGATCGGAAGATGGCACGCTTTCCCGTACACAAGTTTGTAAGGCGTACACCCAATGGGTGTTTTGTAAGCCATACGGAAAGCCCAAAGTGCATCATCTAATTTGCCCGACCACGATGCACGATTTTCACCTACAGTTCTTTCCAAAATTCTCTTAATTCCTCGATTGGAAACTTCTACTTGTCCACTTGTTTGTGGGTGGTACGCAGTAGAAAGACGGTGAGTTACACCGTACTTTTGCATGACTTTGTCAAATTTGTCATTACAGAAGTGCGTACCACGATCACTGATAATAGCACGTGGAGTTCCAAATCGAGCGAAAAGAGCTTTCAAGAATTTTACAACAACTCGGGCATCATTAGTGGGTAAGGCTTTCGCTTCAACCCATTTTGACAAGTAGTCAACAGCCACGAGTATGTATTTGTTGCCATGAGAAGAAGGAAATGGCCCCATAAAGTCGATGCCCCAAACGTCAAAAATTTCACAAACTTGAATTGCATTCTGAGGTATTTCATTCTTTTGTTAAATATTCCCGTGACGTTGACAAGCGTCACAGGATTTGACTAATTCCTGGGCATCCTTGTAAATCGTGGGCCAAAAGAAACCGGAGTCAAACACCTTTTTGGCGGTGTAGTTTGGATTGTGGTGGCCCCCCGTGGGACCAGCATGGCAAGCCTTAAGAATTTCAGAGGCTTCTTGGCCATAAACACACCGCCGGATGACTTGATCCGCACATATTTTGAACAAGTAGGGGTCGTCCCAGAAGTAATGTTTTACATCTTTGAAGAATTTATTTTTTTGTTGGGACGACATCCCTTTCACCACAAAGTTACCCGCAAGGTAGTTTGCAAAGTCGGCAAACCATGGGGTACTAGAGTCTCCACGAAAGGTAACCGCATTGAGTGTCTCGAGAGGGAATGTTTCATTAATTTCTTTCCTCTCGAAGACATCTTGGTAGGGGTTTTCCAATCGGGAGAGATGATCAGCAGCTAGGTTCTCAGCTCCTTTTTTATCACGAATAATGATATCAAATTCCTGTAGGAGGAGAACCCAACGGAGAAGTCTCGGCTTTGCATATTGTTTTGCAAAAAGGTACTTCAAAGCCGAGTGATCCGTATACACTATGCTTTTGGTCAGTATCATGTATGGCCGGAATTTTTCAAAAGCATACACCACAGCTGATAATTCTTTTTCGGTGGTGGTGTAATGGCTTTGAGCCTCGGTCATAGTTTTGCTGGCATAGTGTATAGGCTGAAAATGTTTTGTTTTGCGTTGCCCCAAGACTGCCCCTATAGCATAATCACTAGCATCACACATGAGCTCGAAGGGCAAGTCCCAATCAGGGGCAACAAGAATCGGTGCCTCGGTAAGCTTTTTCGTAAGTGTTTCAAAAGCTTCGATGCACTCGGGGGAGAAGATAAAAGGAGCATCCTTTTCGAGGAGATGGGTCATAGGCTGGGCGATTTTAGAAAAATCTTGAATAAACCTACGATAAAAACCGGCATGACCCAAAAAGCTCCTAACACCTTTTACGGTTGTGGGATGAGGTAATTTTGCAATGACATCCACTTTGGCTTTGTCAACCTCAATCCCGTTTTTTGAAATTTTATGGCCGAGGACAATGCCCTCTTTGATCATAAAGTGACTCTTCTCCCAATTTAGACAAAACTTTGTGTCTTCAAAACGTTTTAGCATGTTGTCTAAATGGGAGAGGCATGACTGAAACGAATCCCCAATGACCGAAAAATCGTCCATGAAGACCTCCATAGTTTTCCCCATCATGTCAGAAAATATGGACATCATACATCTTTGAAATGTGCCCGGAGCATTACATAAGCCGAATGGCATACGTTTATAAGCAAATGTTCCATAGGGGCACGTGAACGTTGTCTTTTCCGGATCTTGCGGATCAATGGGAATCTGAAAGTAACCCGAGAAACCATCGAGGAAGCAATAATACTCATTCCCCGCTAATCTCTCGAGCATCTGATCCATAAAGGGCAGAGGAAAATGATCCTTACAGGTGGCGTCATTTAACTTACGATAGTCAATGCAGACACGCCATCCCGTAACCAAACGAGTTTGAATTAACTCATTCTCCTCGTTTGTGACAACAGTAATGCCACCCTTTTTTGGAACACAATGAATTGGGCTGACCCAAGGACTGTCCGAGATAGGGTAAATCAATCCGACATCAAGAAGTTTTAAAACTTCTTGTTTGATAACCTCGTGAATTTTTGGATTCACCCTTCTTTGTTGTTGGACTGCAGGTTTGAAGTCGTCCTCCATTAAAATCTTGTGAGTACAAAATTCAGGGTCAATGCCCTTGATGTCGGAGAGTCGCCAAGCAATTGCTTGTTTATGAGACTTCAAAACCTTTATAAGAGCAGCCTTTTCCTCAATACTTAAGTCTTTAGCAATTATGACGGGCAATTTATCATCACCCTCCAGAAATGCATATTCAAGATGAGGCGGCAAGTCCTTAAGTTCAACCTCGGGAAAGTCATCAGTTTTCTCAACATTTTTGACTTCCTCCTTATGAAGTTGTTGTGGTAGAACAGGAAGAGGAGAGGGATCTTCGTTTAATAATTTTTCAAGTACGAGAATATCCCTCTCGGGGTCAATCTCTTGGTTATCGATTCCATCGGGAATCGAATCACTTTTGAGAAAGGCCTCAATTTCTTCTAAGATGATGTCACTTCCCTCAAATGGAGTGAGGGAAGGAGAAGAATTGGCTATGATGGGATGAGAAGATTGAGTGAGGTTTTCACTCAAAGAATCATCAATGAAACCTAAAATCTCTTGAGTATACTCCTCAGCAGCAACATCGATGACATCTATTTGATTCACCGATTCATAGTCATAATTGGAGGAGTATCTCGAAGTTTGATTTAGGTTGAAGGTTATGGCTTCCGTTCCAACACGTAATGTGATCTCATGCTCAAATACATTGATAAGAGCTCGCCCAGTTCTAAGGAATCCCCTTCTAAGAATGAGAGGGACCCTAGAATCGGCATCAAAGTCAACAATCACAAAATCTGCCGGAAAATGGAACTCTCCCACTTTAACAAACACGTCCTCGGCAATGCCAATGGGACGAGAAATCGAACGATCGGCAAGCTCTAAAGTCATGCACGTGGGGGTAAGTTCGGGAAGAAAGAATTTCTTCCACACAGAATATGGCATCAGGTTAATGCTAGCACCTAGATCGGCCAAGGCGAAGCATTCAACCATACCCAGGAATGTACAAGGAATTAGAAATTTCCCGGGATCTCCAAGCTTTTCAGGAAGCTTTTTCAAAAGAACTGCTGAGCAGGTCTCATTTAGAGGAGTTCTTGCCATCTCAAAGAGTTTCTCTTTATTACTCAACAGATTTTTGATTGTCGATGCAAACTTGGGCATCAAGAGAATAGCATCCGCGAAGCTGATATCAAAATGCAAATCTTGGAAGATTTGGAAAAATTTATCCATTTGGTGATTAGCTTTTTCGCGGAGCTTTTGTTCACTGAGACGTAATGGATAGGGAATAGAAGTTTTGGATTTAGGGTTGTCCACTAGAGTTTCTGGTGGTTCAAATATAACTCCAGGCTTACATCTGGTTTCAGGAATAACCTGAGGTTGGACGTATGCTGTACTTCGTGGGCTAGGAGTTTGCACCTTGTCCTTTGTCACCTCAGGTTCATGATCTACTACCTTTGGAGGGGAGGAAGAAGAGGTAGTAGGAATCGCGGGTTCATCATATGAAGCACCACTTCGTGTTGTGATCGCTTTAGCATCGCCCTTCGGGTTAGCGATCGTGTTGCTCGGTAAAGTAGTACCTGAGCCCGAGGGTCGATCATTTAAAGACTTCTTAATGTCAGAAATCTGGCTGACCAGCAACTTGTTCAACTCTTCTTGGGACTTCATGAATTGTTTCAACAACTCGTCAGATGAAGGCCCGGTTGGAACAATGGCTTGATTTGGATTAGGAATATTTGGAGCTCGATTGTTCGGATTGGGACCTTGATTTTGAAAATTACCCTGATTAGGGTTGTTGTTTCCATGAAAATATCCCGGATTGAAATTACCCTGACCTTGGTTCCGATTAAAGTTTCCTTGATTTTGATGTTGGAAACCTTGATTTTGGAAACCTTGGTTTTGATTGTGAAAACCGTGACCCTGAAAAAGTTGCGAGCATTCAGAAGTCTAACGGACTACCAACTTTGGAAAAGGAAAAGGAAACAAGTGTAAGTAATAAAACTTCCACATGTGATTTTTTAAATCTACATGCATGTCTTATTTACTGTGTTGTATATGTATAGGTAACTGTTAAATCTGTCGCATCTAAGAAAATGACTAGAGCAAAACGAAAGGATGCACGTCAAGCTTCCCAATCACAAGAAGATGAGTCTTCATTACTAGTACTACCACAAGTATGTATTTAAACATGTTCATATATTATTTTGTTTAACTGATTTCTGATACATTGATTGATGCTAAACCGTCAACTTATATTGACCAAAGAATGGTCAACAAAGTCAAAGAGCCTAGACCAATGCTTCCGGGTAATAAAGGGTATCACCAGGTCGTTATGTCCCGACGAGGTGTGGATTGTGCTTTAGCGTACTTGTGATCGGGTGATTATTCACAGAAAATGGTTGTGATAAGAATTATTTGAGAATTATGAAATTAAATAGCTTAGGAAAGCTATGTGATTGATTACTGGTATTGAGATTAAGAAGATTTGAGCTAAAACCTAAAAACGTACGTTTTAATTAAAAACGTACACAGACGAACGAAACAGAAAGTACAACTGATGAACGGAAAAGGTTACAAGTGTAAAATTATTAGTTTTACAATCCTAATAAATAAAGAAAATTTTAAGAAAAATAAAAATTAATTTTACACTATTTAATTATTAGTTATTAATTAATTACTAATTATCTATTTATTAACTAATTAAACTAATTAGAATTATTAAAAATACTAAAAAGGCTTAGAAAATTAAGTAAAATTTTACAAATCTAATTAACCATCATAGGAATCCTAAAAAATTATAAAAAGTTGATTTTATGTATTTTTAAACTAATTTACTAATTATTAATCTAATTACTTATTAATTACCAATTAAACTAATTATATTATAAAAAATAGAAAATGAACAGTATAAATTCTAGAAAAATTTATAAAAATGTTTTAACTTATATAAAAGCTAGAAAAATTATAAAAACTAGGTTGTACTTTATAAAATCTAATTATGCTATTTAATTACTTAATATTAATTATTAATTAATTAAACTAAAGTTAATTCTAAAAACCACTAAAAGACAAAATAAAAATCTGGAAAATTTTCTAAAATTACTTTAACCTAAAAGAGAATTAATAAAAATATAAAAATGATATATTGCTTATAAATAAGCTAAAAAGAAAATTAAAATGATAATTCCTATTAAATAGAAGCTATCACTATAATTAAAGTTGGTTTTTGGTGTTTTTTCTTTTTCCAAACTAATTATACACTAAAAACTAAAACTTTTTATGAAAACACTTTTTACACAAACCAGAAATAAGCACTTTGAGTGCTTATTAGTCCACTAAGTTGACTTTTGTTGACTGTGGAGGGATTTAAGCTCAAATGGATTAAGGTGGGGTCCACAATGGTAGAAGTTGGTTTCTCTGAGTTATATGAACAATATTAAGTAAGATTAACACAAATAAGCAGCTTAAATAAGCCACAAAACACAAATAAGCACTTTGCTTAATGCAATTCTGAGACAGAATGGGGACAGTCTTGGGTTGCAAAATAAAGTAGGGTCCACTGGTCTAATGGTCAAACTAAAGGTCAACCTTTCAACACTGGTAGGATGGGGTTGTAAGGACCCACTGGGTTAGCCACAAACAACCACCAAAGTTGGGTGGGTGAGATAGGTCTGCTGAAGCAGGGCACCAAGCTTGCCCTGCAGCCGTGTTCCAAGGGCAATTTGGTCCACTAAAAAAATCACAAAAATATAACCACTATGGAAATCACAAGTTTAGCTGATATATTAAACACACAACAAGTTTCAAACCTCAAATCCAAACACAAAAATCAGTAAAATTCATCCCATTTTTGCAAAAATATGAGATTGCACTTTTTGACTTTTTTAGAAAACTTGCAAGGTTGACTTATGTGAAGTTTGATTGGTTATTATGGACTAAAATGGTTGTACTAAGCTATATTATAACTAAATATGACTGGAAGAACAGATTTTAAACAAAATGAGTGAGGTTTGATGTTCCCAAACCCCAACAGTCCACTATTAGAGGTGGATGAGGGTGATTTTTGACTTTTGGTGTTTTAAATGCAAAGTTTATGAACTAAATGACCTATATCACACTACAGCAGTCCAGTGAAACCAAAATAAACAACAAATAACACCAAGGTCTTAGCTAACAAGCTTGTTCCAAACACCCTATATATCAACTGATATGGGAATTTTGCAAAGCAAATCACACTTTGAACAAATCAACTGATGCACAGAGACATAATATGTTGTGACAAGCTTATATGATCATACAAGTACCATCCATTACAACTGATTACCTAAGAACTACTACTGAGTGATGAGTGACAGTCAAATTGGTAAATAACTACAAATTTATCACTAATGATCAAATAGACAACTACAAGCAACAAACCTACTCTAATGACTTATATAAACTCAGAATCTAACAACAAACATGAATATGAGCAAGATATTTTATGCTACAGTAAATAAGTAAAAAAAACTTACAAAAGTAAAATGCCTTAGATCATATGAACCATGGACCAAGTAACCATCCTAATTCCTCCCCTGAGGATCTAAACCAACATTCCAAAGCTGCTTCTCTTCCAAATCACATCTGAATCCAGAATTCAAACCACAATGACATAGTTTGACTTTTGTTGACCAACTTGTGATTTGTGATTTTTGTTAACTAATTTAAGTTTTAAGATAACTAGAAGTCTTTTTAAACTTCCTGGGAGCCTATGTGTACTAACTCAGTCCATCATAACAACCATGATCACCATTACAATATAAGTACGAATTTGATATAAAAATTAAACCATTGAAAAACTTGAACAAATACTTAAATTAATTCTTAAAACTTGTTCACAATACATTACTTAACATTACACAACAACTGAAAGTTTTTTGAATACAATACAACATAAGGAGATTTTATAAAAATGGAAAATTAAACTAAATTTCACTACTAGTTGCCCTGCTGCTTCCTTTTATTTAAATAGGGGACCATTAGGGTTTTGAAACCCTAATGAGTGAATCCCACATGAACTCTGAGCTGTTGGATTATCACCACTCAATCTTGACCCTTCAAAAAGTTTTGGCGCCTTTTTTCTTTCTTTGTCAGGTTGAAGGTTGAGTGTGGGCAAATATGGGCAATTAAAGCTCCTTGGAGTCTTGCTATTAGTCAATGGGGGAGGTATGGATGCTGAGGTGGAGGAGGGGGGAGCAGGTTTGCAAGTTGGATGGGGAGGTTGTTTTGTTGACTTAGGTTGACTGGGAAGGGACGAGGTGAGTGTTATTTTGAGTGGATGTGGGCTGGGGTCTGAGATGGGCTGAGGGAGTGGTGATGGAGTGGGCTAGGAGTGTGAGTGGGCTTGGAGTTGTGTTTGGTTTGGTTTTGTTTTGGGTTTAAAGTATTTAAGGGTCCGGATGGTATTGTAGTTTCACACAAGGACCATTTTTGCAATTTATCAAAACATAGGGACTGAAAATTGCAATTCCCCAAAAGTTCCACCAAGGACCAAAGATGCAAGGTTTAATATTCCCAAAGACCATTTTTGCAATTTTTTAATTTTCAAAAATTCCCAGGGACTATATTTGCAAATTTCCAAATTCTAGGGACCAAACATGTAAATTTTCCAAATTTATTACCCAAAGTCCGTTTTTGATAACTTTTGATTTTTTAGGGACTTGGGTTGACTTTTCTATCAAAATAAATGCATAGGGACTATTTTTGACAAAATTTGAAACTTGGGGGACTGAAACTGCCAATATTGCAAACTTTGATCGTTTTTCATTTTTTTTTGCTCATTTTGCATTTAAAACACATAAAACACAATCCCTGAGATAATTTAAGTATTTTGATTACTTTTCGATTGTTTTTGTATGTTTTGGCAGTTTAAATACGATAAAAATGATGAGTGTTTGCGCACTCATCATACATACATGCAACAAATCATTTTTTTAGGTAATTAACTGCAAACTGTGGCACTCAAAGAGAACAACTATTATTGCTTTGGGCAGAGTATACATGAGTGATGGAAAACAAATGGTTCATCACAAACCACTCCCCAAGGATTGCTACAAAGTTTCTATTGATAAATCCTTACAGGATGCAGCTTGCATACCGGATGTAGGAGGTAACGGTTTCAAAACAGTTATGAAGGCAGTAGGTGGTTTTTATGCATGGCCAAAGGAGCAAGTGATTTTGGAAGATCAGGTACATACAAGCATCTGTTTTATCAACCTACATATATATATATATATATATATATATATATATATATATATATATATATATATATATATATATATATATATATATATATATATATATATATAAGGAGGCGTTTGAAGAAAATGCCACCTCATTGCCCAGTCAATGCCCAGTCAATGCCTAGTAATTCATTATCAATGCCTAGTAATTCACCAGTAATTTTTTAAATTTATTTTATTTGCATTTTCCATGTCATCATCAAATAAATCCTAATTTTTTTTACATAATAATTTCGGATTTTCTTTTAATTTATATTAAAATTTCAGATTTTTTTTTAAAAATCATGCATGAAGCTGGATTCGAACTTGGGTCTGTTAGTCCACAAAGAAACATAATTACCACTACACCAACACATTTTTTGGATTATGTCTTGCTAAACCAAATCTATAAACCTACAAAATCAATTATTATTTTCAAAAATTATATAGTATATATCAATTCCTTAATTATAGCACAGAAAATTATATTTTTTTAAGTATATTCAAAACCCTAATATCATTATGTTCCACATGTCGACTGTCTCTATTTAAAAAAAAAAAAACCCTAATATGTTCACACATAAACTAATGATGTTTTGTTTTTACGTTTATGTAGATTCTTCTAATGTTTGTTTTTTGCATTGATAGTAACAATGTGATACAACAAGCCATATGAGCCACAAGCATCTATAGCAGCACATTGTATTGAAAACAGGCTCTCTTCAAGGATGATTGTCTTTTGGGTACTTGAATGATGATGATGCTTCATGTCAAGTCCTTATCACAGGTGAACAATATTTGATATGATTAGTATTCATGTACTAATATTAATCATTTTAAATGGTATTCACAGTAGTGTGTATATGATTTCTCATGTAGGCATCGTCAGGATTTATGTCAATATATGGGAAACCACAATGTTGTATGGTAACTATTAACCACAAGCCTTCATCGAACTAATTTGTCTTTAACAATATGTTTTAATGTATATGTTTGCACATACTCACAGGGATACACGCAAACCAGTCAACCACCATGGTTATTTCATTGTGGTATGTCTTTTTACTTTTTTATTTAGTTTTTTGATTCGTGAGAACTTTATGTATCAAGCTGTGAAAGGTTATAATTGTCTTCATCGATCCTTCACACCTTTTGTTCTTGCTGATTTTAGTTTGTGTGGTGGGTGTTTGTTCAATTGTTGATTGACTCTTGGTTGTTTCGGTGACCAGAGCCCAAGAACGATAAATGAGTTGAAATCGTCGCATATACTAACAAGCATTTATTTTACATATGCAGGAAGGAATCCATACCATCAATCGAGCTTATTTGTTTGGAAAAAAGTTATGAAGTTGCGAAAACACCCCACGGAAAGTGAACATCTGTTTTCCTTTTTTACTGTATGAATGCAACTACTCTTAGTTACATATGCCAATTTACTTTATGATCAGATGTTATAATCCTATTCTTTTCCTAATGTACATGAATCTACTCAGTGAATGATAGCTCTTTAGGCTGCAAGATGTACACATGATTATGACATGTTATATACTGTAGATTATTGATATATTGTACGTAGAATGACAATTCCCCTTGGTGTGGTTTGGGGTTATTATGAATGTGTATATATGTTCCATTGTTAATAAGGTAGCAGACTTTCTATCATACATATGAATATTTATAAGTACTCCATCATACATAACCATAATGACATTCCTGCTTTCATATTCAAAATTTATCAAGTGAGAACGGTTTCAAAAGTCTCAGACAAACAGCGGGCATGAAACTGACATCAGAGGTAAAAGAAAACTCTGTGAAGATGAATTCTCATGCTCTACTTCTGTCAATGAACGGGCAGCAACAACGTCGCCATCAACAATCACCAATATGGTTAGACTTTTGTTCTTTTAAAATTTCTTTTATATTTTCTCTCCCTTTCTTTTTGATATGCTTAAGAATTTGAGCTTTGGTTTATGTCTTATTTAATACGCTGTAATGAATTATGTCTTTTGACTGATGACTATAGTGAAGCCGCTTTTATAGACTAAAATTGCTTTATTTTGATAGCTTTTTTTTTAGTTATATTTCTTTCCATAGGCTGCATAGTTTCTAACCTCGATCATATGCTAGCTGTTGAGTGTTTAATTAGATTTAATTGTCATTTTTTTGAATAGGGACTGTAAGCGAGGTCCATGTTCATATAAACAAGGACTCGAATAATGAAAAGTAACGACTTCAGTGGTTTTGGTTTATCTTTTATGTGCCCAGATTTCATAATGGGTCGATCAGGGCTTCTGAGCCGATCAATCAGGCAGGGGTTTCTGAGCTTTTGAAGTCTGTGGATGAACCCCTGCGTAACGCTCTTGAGAGTGTGCCGGTTGAATTGGCGAATAAGACATCTTCTTCTGCTCCGGCTCTTGCTGAGAAGATGAAGGCGGTTTACTTGAGCCAGATATTTGCTTCTATGGCTAGCCCAAATGTGAGCAAGACAGAAGCTGGTAATCAAGCTTGAAAAAGAAAGATAAGCATCAAAAGAGGACTCAAGGTGTGAAGTTTAGAGATGTTCAGCTACCACCTAATGGTGTGGATCTAAATGTTCCCGTATTTTGGGTATGAATTGTTCCAGACTCCAGTTGATGTTATAAAGGGTTTAGGTGAAGGATCTAAAGGAACAAACAAGAATACTGCTGATGGTGCTGAGAAAAAGAAAGGTAGATGATTTTTGGGGTTTTGAATGAGCCACTGCTGAGGCCTGCTGCTCCTACTTCCAGTTCGCCAATGGTTGATCATATGAATCAAATAAGGAAATATTGTCAAGATCGTATGGCGGCTCAGGCAGCTCAGGCGGCTCAAGTGGCTGCTGAGTTTAAGAAAGTTGCTACTGATTCTGGCCGTTCCTTAAGCTAATACTAATGTTGAATGAAATTGTTGTTGTTGTTGTTATTTTTTTTTTATTTATTTTTTTTTCATTTTGTTTTAATTTGGATCTTATTGTTTTGAAGTTTGATGGGTATAAGTATTGATTGTGTATGATATTGGTGGTGGCAGAATGAATAAAATGTGTTGCTGGTCTTATTCAGAGGACATTAGGCTATGGTGGTGGCTTTGGCGTAGGGTCACCTTCACATAGGTTCCCTGTTCCGTCTCCAAAAGTTCAATTCAGGTAATTTTCAGTACTTTTTGATTTCAATACAGTATGTATTTATAAGTGTTGGGATCATACTTTAGTATTTTAGTCAAGTCTCGGTCATTACCTTTTGTAATAGGTTGCTTAGTTATTTTATCTAACTAGTCTATGTTTCAAGGCTTAAGCATTTAAGACCAATGGGCCTTAAAGCCCACGAATTAAGAGATAAGGGAGGAAGGGAGTGTTGCCCTAACTCCTCCCTTATAAATAGTAAGCTTATGTAAACTTTTCATTTGTTGGTTATTTGATTATCTTAAGGAAACTCTTGCACTTTCACCTTTCATATTGTCTCATAATCAACCAATCTCATTTCTCATCTTATTTCTTTCTAAATCATACTTGTGTTTACAAAATGGTGACCTAACAAGTGGTATCATTCGCCTACTAGAGTTTGAAGTGTGTTTCTTTGATTTAACGTGGGGATTTGGTGCTTATTTTTCATCTTTTTGCATTTTTCTTTGTTTCTTTCACTCAAATCTTGAAGCTTGGACAAGTTTCAAGGTTGATATAGTGATTTGAAGCTTAGTTTTTGCATAAAGTTGTGATTTTTAAGGTTTTTTTTAAGGTTTTATAGCTTCTTTGATATTAGAAAACTAGTTTATGGTAGCAAAATCTTCAATAGTTAGTGTTTTCTAAGTATTGGTGAAGTTATTTGATCAAAAGTACCTTATTTCTAAGCATTTTTTCTTCAAAAATTTGAGATTTTTCAAGTTTCTGACCAGTTTACGCGTAAATTTGGTGAATAGTACGATTCCAAAGCTGTCAACAGTACTTTTTGTCCTTTTTACGCATAACTTTTGGCCTAAAACCCTTTTCTTACGCGTAACTAAGGTCAAAACCCTTTTCTTACACGTAACTCTAGTCAAAACCCTATTTTTACGCGTTACTTGGAAGTCTACGCCTTAAATCCTACGAGTAAAGTCATTTTCTACGCGTAAGTGTGAATTCCTACGCACAAGACAGATCCTACGCCTAAACTTTACGCATAAGTCTATCTTACGCGTAAGTTTCAGTTTCTACGCTTAACCTTCAACAAAGATCTTCTCCTTGTGTTCCGGTGACTTAGTACTTCCCTAGCTTGGATAAGTTAGTGGATTACTTCGACTTCGGATATCTTTCAAGCTTGGATAAGTTTGGAAGATTTGTTTGGTTGTTTAAACCTTACGCATAAGTCTAAACTTACGCATAAGCCAAAGCTTACGCGTAAAGAGTAAACTTACGCCTAAACTTATTGTTTACACATAAACTAACTCTTTACGCATAACTTAACAGTTTACGCGTAAGATTAAAATTACGCGTAAGAATTGAACTTACCCCAAGGATTTTGGAACTTACTCAAAGGAACATGCATTTCAATCTTCTACAAAGATCCATTTCTACACAAGTGTTCTAAGATGTCTCAACCACCTAATCATTACTTCCCTCATACTCAACAACCTCAACATCAGCAGTATCAACAACAACAATACCTTCCGCACCAAATGAATCAACAACCTTCTCAAAAACAAACGTATAATCCACTACATCATTACCTAATGATGCAACAACATCAGATCATTCCTCAACAACAACCATATCAAGTGCCACTACAAAACACTCAGTTTTCCTCCAAACAACCTCACTGGTTTGACAGAATGTGTGAAGTTATTACAACTCAACAATCCCGACATGAGGCAGGATCACTTGAAACACCTCCAATGCTTACACTTGGGAACTATGTTCAATGGTCAAGTCGATTCTTACGATTTCTTGAACTAAAGAAACCTCATGGAAAGTTCTTAAAGCAAGTGATACTTGAAGGACCATTTGAGTGGCCAACAAGATTTGAAGCTGGGGATCCAACTGCTGATCCTCCACGTCCTCCTGGTGATAGACCTCTTCCAGAAACTTCACTCACTGAAGAACAAAAACTACATCGTGAAGCTGATCACTATGCAATGGCTTATATACTTCAAGGTATACCTAATCCAATCTATCGAAGTGTCGATGCTCAGAAAACAGCCAAAGCTATGTGGGAACACGTTCATCTCCTAATGGAAGGCACTCAACTGAACAAAGATGACATGGAATCCAAACTCTACATGGAATACACTGACATCACAATTGAACCAGGAGAGACACTTGAATCCTACTATCATCGTTTCACAAATGTAGTCAATGATCTGGAACGTCATAAAATCACAGTACCAAGGATCGCTGTGAACTCCAAATTTGTTGGTAGTCTTGGCCCTGATTGGCATAAATATGTGACATTTGTTCGTCAAACGAAGAATCTTCATGATGCTCCATATGGTTTGTTGTATGATTTTCTGAAACACCATGAACCTGAAGTGGAAAAAGATCGAGCTCTACGAGGAGGATACACACCCACACCAACATCAAATTCTTTGGCTCTCGTAGCTCAATCTCCCTATGCTCCACCACCAATGTCAAATCATGCATATGTTCAAGAGCAGAACTACTTCAGTTATCCACAATCTTCCACCTCGAACCAAATGGTCCCTTATGATTCATCTCCACAAGATGCTTCTACTCAACTTGTTCCATCACACAACAATGATGCAGTGTACTACACCAACTCCAATGATGACGACGATGATGACTTTAATACGTTGAATCAGGGACTTGCTCTTATTGCTCGTGCTTTCAGCAAATTCTCCAACAAAACAAACAACCGTCAACGTTCATCTTCTAACACAAGGAATCAAGCTGTTGTCAATGATGGAAGAGTGGAAATTCAGAATCGTAACTATGGTCGATCTGGTTCAGGAAGTTCTTCAGGAAATTATGGGAATGGTCAGAGATTTAGTAACAATGGAGGGTTCAGGAACAACTCAGTATTTTCTCAGCAAAGGTCTGAACCAGTTGTAACTAGAAACTCCAACTCAGGGAATGAAGTGTGGTGCTATAATTGTAATGAACAAGGTCATATAGCTACAGCATGTCCTAAACCGAGAACTCGGGGTAGTAAGTTTCACAAGCAGGCATTACTCATGGCTCTTCAAGATGAAAAAGATGGACATTTCCCTGAACAGGACAACAACTTCATGGCAAATGTGAACAACGATGATGACATGGAAGATCTAGAAGCTAATGCAGCTGTGATGCTTATGGCCAACATGCAGGAACTTAAGCTTAATGATTCAGGTCCAGTGTATGACACTGACGGCTTGTCTCAGGTACATGACCTCAATGCATGCTTTATTAATGATATAGTCTCACCGTCTGCATATGAATCAGATATGGCGCAAGTTGTTCCATCTAAATCATCTTCATCTTCTCAAACAGATGAACAAATAAGCACAGTTGTCACATTTGATGAGGACACAGCTGTTTCATTTGATGATCCTATTGAGAATGATAAAAATGATCATTTTGAACAACATGAACCATCATTTGATCCAGACCCTGACCTAATATTGTTATCTAAACAACTGGATGCTCAACAATTGCAAATCTTAAAATGCAACGAGAAAAATAATGCTTTAAAAGAACAAAATGCGTCACTTTCAAGGGACATTGAGTGTTATAAAATTCAGCTTTCAAATCAGGCAGAAAAGATTAAACATGCTAAAAGTTTTGAAAATGCTATTCAAGATTCTTACAACAAAGAACAAGATCTTCAACGCAAAATGCAAGATTTAATTGAGTCAAACGGAAAGTTGATTTCAAAACTTGAAAGTGAGAAGTGTGAATTGAAAATGCAAGTTGAACGTCTTCTAAGAGACCTTTCAAAAACAGAAACAGAATTGTCAAGTTGTAAAAAGGATTTTTGTGAACATAAAATACGAAAAAGGAAGTACATAAATGACTTACTCGGTGATATTGTTGATCTTGAAAAACAACTGAAAGAATTTCGTAACATTGTTTACAAACACGGGAACTCTGTCACAACAATTCAGAAATTTACTTTAAAACCGAGACCCGGTACATGATTTGCACTTGGTGATTACAATTCAATGTTTCTTCACACAGCATTCAAAGATATTCCTAAAATTTACAGTATGGACTATTTGCTTGATAATACGATTGTGCGTGCTGTTGTTTTTGATACTGAGGAAGAAGAAGAACTTGAAGACGAGAGTCGATCTAAAATGAGTAATGTTCAATATTGGACACCATATGACTATTCAAAAGCTCCTCCCATTTCTAAATCTTTTGTTACTCAAAAGGACTTACCTGAGAAATCATGGTTTATCGAAGAGTCACATGTTTCATCTCATAATGCAGCCCTTGTCCAAACTGTAGCACAAATAAATGGTCCTTTACCATCATCCGGTGAACTTTAACCCTTACCAAAAAGTGTTCGTGTCTTAAATTATTTCAAAACCTTTATGGAAGACATCGAAATTTTGGAGGAGACAATTGAACGCAATTCTGAAATAAAAGTTGAAACTTTTCAATCCGCTTACGAGCGAGAAAAAAGAGATATTTTTCAAAAACAAATGCTACCAATTGTTAAACACCTCCGTCTCTGTGCTACACGTTGGGATCAGGAACTTCAAAAGGAGGTCAAAAATATGATAAACGTTTTCAATGCAACTGAAAATGAGATTTTGGTTCAAAAGCAAAGAACTAGAGTTTTCAAAAATGATGCTGATCGACTCTTGGAACAAGTTCTCAATGCTGATATTTTGTCTGTTATCATGAATGATCTTTATAATTCTGGTACTTCTATGCTTAAGAATGATCATTGTGTTGATAATAATCTGTTGAATGAGGAAATTGAGACACTCAAAATGGAAAACGAAAAGCTGAGAATTAAAAATGATGATGTGACAAAACAACTTTCAAAACAAATTTGTCAACTCAATCAAAGGCTTGAATGGTGTCAAGCTAAAAGTCTTGAAAGGGAATTGAAGTTTCAAAGTCAAAATGTTTCAAACTCTTGTCAGAATTGCAAAAACAACGAGTCTTTAAAAGTTCTGTGTTTTCGATACGAGAAAGAAATTGCGGAATTAAAAGTTGAAAACGCCGAATGGCAACAAAACCGCGATGACATCAAATATTGCAATGGTTTACTTGAGTCTGAAATACAGGACAAAAATCACATCATCATTGATTTAAAAGAGAAAATAAAGCTAATTCAAAAAGGAAAGATGGTTGACACCACGGTGATAGCACCAGGAATGTATAAATTAGACAAAACTGCTAAAGATTCTGTCATTCAAAACACTAATGTTGATAACTCCACTTCTACAGGACTAGTCTCCACTAATAGCGTTAGCAGACCCAAGCGAAAAAGTAAAAAGAAGAATAGGATCTTGCAACGTAAGAGAGGACAACTAGAAGCTCAAAAAGTAGAAGACCAACTTAGGAATTTGAATAATACTCATGTTGCATCAGATTTAGATTCTAATCTGGCAAATTGTAATCAAAATCTAAATGTAACGAATGATGAACCTTTGAATGTTTTGAATATTAATGCATCTTGTGTGTTTTGTCGCAAAAGCGTATCATCTGGTGATCATACAAAATGTTTAGCTAATTCTCTTCTCAATCGTCATAAGAAACGTAGGACACGCATTCCTTCTAGGCCCACTATTGCCTCTAAGTCTAACTTAGGAAAGCCATCTTCTACGGTTTCTAATGAAGTTGAAGTTACCCCCATAAGTGTCGAGAACAAATCTAGGACAGAGCCAACTACTAGTGCATTTAACATTAAGAAGGCAAGAACTAGTTGGAATTGGCAACGTTGGTTACAACACAAACCAGACTTTAAATGGATCCCTAAATTGTTGAATACATGTGTTTCTAATCAACAGGAACCCGCAATTTCTTTGGGTTCCACCCTTACTTCTGCTCCATCCGTGTCTTCTTCTGTTGATGCAGGTGGTACAGATTGTTCTCTGGATTGTTGATAGTGGATGCACCCGACATATGACAGGCAATCTCAAACTGTTACACAACTTTGTCTCAAAGTTCATTGGCACTGTCAGATTCGGGAATGATCATTACGCTTTAATCATGGGATATGGTGACTTTGTAAGTGGGAACATCGAAATCAGTCGTGTTTACTATGTGGAAGGACTTGGATACAACCTTTTCTCTGTTGGTCGATTTTGTGATGGAGATCTAGAAGTTGCATTTCGTGAGAAAACTTGCTTTGTTCGTGACTTACAAGGAAACGACCTCATGACTGGCTCACGTGGCTCCAATCTTTATACAATTTCAATGTCAGATATGATTGCAACATCTCCGATATGTCTTCTCTCCAAAGCGGAATCGACTAAATCTTGGTTATGGCACAAACGTCTTTCTCACTTGAATTTCAAAACTATGACTGACCTTGCTCAGTTCAAACTTGTTGATGGATTTCCAAGATTCCGTTTCACCAAAGATCACTTATGTCCTGCCTGTGAACAAGGAAAAAGTACTCGGACTCATTTTCCTTCAAAACCTAAGCACAGTACGAATCATGTTCTGCAACTGCTTCATATGGATTTGTGTGGTCCGATGCGTGTTCAAAGTATCAACGGTAAACGCTACATTCTTGTAATTGTGGATGATTATTCCAGATGGACTTGGGTTTATTTCTTACGCAGTAAAGATCAGGCTCCTTCGATGATCATCACCTTTCTCACTAAAATTCAAGTTCATTTACGCAACACGGTACGAATAGTTAGAACTGACAATGGAACTGAATTAAAGAATCAAAAACTTAGGTCTTATTATGAGAAAGTGGGAATTGAAAATCAAACATCTATTCCTAGAAGCCCAGAACAGAATAGAGTTGTTGAAAGACGCAACATGACGTTAGTGGAAGCTGCTAGAACTATGTTGAATAATGCTCAATTACCAGATTACTTGTGGGCTGAAGCTGTTTCAACCGCATGTTATACTCAAAACCGTTGCATGATCACAAAACGCCATCGCAAAACACCATATCAAATTGTTCACAAAAGGAAACCGAACATCGATTACTTTCATGTATTTGGAGCACTTTGCTATCCGAAAAATGATCGTGATGATTTAGGTAAACTTAAAGCTAAGGCTGATATTGGAGTGTTCGTTGGATACAGTGAAAATTCTAAAGGTTTTCGGATATGGAATCGTCGAACAAGAGAAATTCAAGAAACCATTCACGCTAATTTTGATGAGCTCACACAGATGGCTTCTGAGCAACACAGCTTAGGACCCAAATTTAACCGTCTTAACTCTCCGGCATCTTCAGCTGAACCATTGCCACTCAACCGCAAAGAATTAGAAACCTTGTTTGCTCCACTATTTGATGACACAATTGAATACCGTCCTTCTGAGGTCTCACCTAATTCCGCTGCTCAACCTGAAAACATTCTAGTATCAGACTCACCTCAACAAACTACCACAAGTGTTGAGAGAGACGGTCCTCCAATTGTATCACCATCTACAGCAGAACAAACTGGTTCTAACTCCCGCCATCCAGCTGAAGATCCAACACCACTATCAGTTCCACAACCCGCAGAGCATGATCCTGATGCGTTCTTTAATCCGTTTGCACCGGCTCCTACAGTTCCTGATATAGCTGAGTCGTCAACACGCAATTTGGATCCTGCTAACATGCGAGATACTTATCAACTACACCCTTCAACACACAAATGGACTTGAGACCATCCACTAGTTCATATTATTGGCCATCCAGATGCACCAGTCATGACAAGACAACGACTTCACACTGATGGAGAAACTTGTATCTATGCACTCACAGTTTGTCATGAAGAACCTAAGAACATTAAAGACGCAATGACTTATGACAACTGGATTGAATCTATGCAAGAGGAATTTCAGCAATTCATAAGATTAGAAGTCTGGGAATTAGTTGAAAGACCTGACGGAGTCTTTGTCATCGGGTTAAAATGGATCTGGAAGAATAAGCTTGATGCTGAAGGAACTGTCATACGAAACAAATCACGTCTGGTAGCGAAAGGATACTCTCAACTGGAAGGACTTGATTTTGCTGAATACTTTGCTCCAGTGGCTAGACATGAAGCTGTTCAAATCTTATTGGCCTATGCTGCACACAGGAACATGGTGGTTTACCAAATGGATGTCAAAACAGCATTTCTTAATGGAGAACTCCGTGAAGAAGTTTATGTTAGCCAACCTGAAGGCTTCGTTGATCCTGAGCGTCCTAATCACGTTTACCGACTCAAAAAGGCACTCTACGGACTCAAGCAAGCCCCACGGGTGTGGTATGACAAACTGTCCACTTTCTTGCTGGCCAATAAATTTTCTAAAGGATCGGTGGATCCCACATTATTTACAAAAACCTACGGGGAGGACTTACTTGTTGTTCAAATATATGTCGATGACATTATCTTTGCCTCAACAAAAAGAAGTTACTCTAATGATTTTGCAAAATTAATGAAAGATAATTTTGAAATGTCCATGATGGGTGAACTTTCGTTCTTTCTAGGACTACAAGTTCATCAATCACCCCGTGGAATTTTTGTAAATCAGTCCAAATATGCTCTTGAAATTTTAAAGAAACATGGAATGATGTCTTGTGATACTTATAATACACCAATGGGCTATACCACAAAACTAGATGCTGATTTACATGGGACTCCAGTTGACCCTACCAAATACCGAAGTATGATTGGGTCCCTCATGTATCTCACAGCTAGTAGACCTGATATAGTATTTGCTGTCTACATGTGCTCTCGTTATCAGTCTAAACCAACTGAAAAACACCTCAGTGAGGTCAAGAGAATCCTTCAATACATAAAGGGAACCATTAACTTGGGAATCTGGTATCCAAAAGATTCTGGATTTGAACTAATTGCTTTTTCAGATGCTGACCATGCAGGATGTTTAGACACACGCAAAAGCACATCTGGTGGATTACAATTTCTCGGAGACAAACTTGTGTCATGGCAATCAAAGAAGCAGGACTGCACATCACTGTCGTCAACAGAATCTGAATATGTAGCCATGTCTGCCTGTTGTGCTCAAGTCATTTGGATGAGATCACAACTTAAGGATTATGGCTACCTATTCAACAAGATTCCAATCTACTGTGATTCCAAAAGTGCAATTGCTATCTCCTGCAACACAGTACATCATTGCAAATCCAAACACATCGATCTCCGATATCACTTCATCAAAGAGCATGTGGAAAAGGGTACCGTTGAACTTTATTTTGTTGGGACTGAGTACCAATTGGCGGACTTACTTACCAAATCCTTAGCACCATCAAGGTTTGCTAGTCTAGTTCACCAAATTGGTATGCGATGTTTGACTCCAGAGGATCTGGAAAAGTTTTTAAAACATAATTGATTGTCAAACATCAAAACTATCTTTTTAAATAATTTTTCAAAAACAAAATACAAAAATATAAAACCAATAAAAAAAAAAAAAAATGCAAGTATAAACCACCTCTTTCAACACTATTTTATAAAATGTCTTCAATTATTTAAAACAAGTGTTGAGGGGGAGGAAAAGTAATGTTTTTCAAATTTCTCAAAATATTTTGTCTAGTATACTTGCATTTTACCAATAAATAATTACATCTTTTATCATAAGTGTTGATTCTAAAGTGTTTCGGGTTACTCTCCTTGACCAAGATTATTAATTTTTTCAGTATTTCACTACGGTCTAAGGTCGAGGGGGAGTACCACAAGTTGTTCTTATCATGTCTTGGTGTTAACTAACGAAAGTTACATGTGATTAAGTGTTTAAGCATTAAGAATTAATGTTAGTTAAGGTTAAGGGACTAATAGTGTCAATACATGAATCTTGTTTAACTTTTGGTCAAAACCTAACTTGGACCGAACATTTACTCCACCTGCAAAATTATTTACTACCCTCAACAACTTAATCTACGATCCACAATCATTTGCTTAATCCGGTTATCAAACTTCAAATCTGTAAGTGTGTATGTGCTTTGATCATGATTTCTAACAAAGGTTTTAAATTTCATAACAATCCAACGGCTCAATCAATCACAATCGTTTAATTTGTATTTGTGTTGTGCGTAATCAAGAACACAGAAATTTATGATTGTTATGGTTGAATTTGTTAGTGGGAAATGTTCTCTAGATGATTAGAAACATGTCTTCACACTCTAAGTGAACCCAGAAACATCAACTGATCAAGTTTCAAATTAGGGTTCATACGAAGGATTTGGGGGATCTTGATTTTAGGTGTTAGGATTGAAATTGGTGATGGGGATAGTGTTCTTGTATGCCTAGGATCATTTGTATATGGTTTAATTGCATCTTAATCGTGTTTAGTTCTTGAATCAAAGGTTTAGGGTTCGTATGACACTAGCAGACTTAATCTTGAGATTCTGTGGATGATTTGTGTTAATAATTGAACCATATGATCCTTATGTTGTTAGAAACGTTTGCCCCATGCTTAGACATACCCAGATTCATGTTTGATTGTGATTGTGATTGAATGTTCATACGGGTTTACGCGTATCTTAGTAATATGCATGTTTACGCATAAAAAGTGCTTATTAAGTGTGTTAGAATGTTTATTGATCAGTGGTAGTGTGATTTTACTTTCAGGAATCAAACAACACTTAATACGAGAGGTGATTTTTCTGGAAAAGGCAACTTTACGCGTTAATTGGTCATCCTACGCGTAAGATTGAATCTTACGCGTAAGATTGAATCTTACGCGTAAGATTGAATCTTACGCGTAAGATTCGACACGTGGAAAAACTGTGTCTTGGATAAGACATAGTTTACGCACAAATGTAACTCTTACGCATAAGTTCTGACCTTACGCATAAGTCTGGAACTTACGCATAAGTCATTACCTACGCATAAGTTACATCTTTATGCTTAAGGGTAATCCTACGCGTAAGTTTCAATTCCTACGCCTAAGATTTATCTTACGCATAAAATTGATCTTACGCATAAGATTTACCTTACGCGTAATATTCTAACTTACGCGTAGCTTTTGCACTTACGCATTATTTCTACTCTTACGCTTAAGTCAGGTTACGCGTAAAGTTACCCACTTACGCGTAAACTTGTCAAAATCCAAATTTTTCTAAGTGTTGGGAAATTTTCCAAAGTGTAACTTCTTGTAATGATAAACTTATGTTGTAACTGAATTGTTTTAAGTTTCTACCAAGTAATATAACTCAAGTTTGTCATATATCAAGAATTTTCACACACACAATAACCCCCACTGATCAATGTATAACATGCAATTCTTGATATGTATTTCATAATTGAATGTATTTGCTAACCTTGTCAACAATTGCCATGTTTGTGTTTGTTTATGATCTATTCAGATGGCAGAACACAACGACATTCCATACGGACCAGAGCCCGAACCTAAGCTTTCATGGGAAGAGACTTTCCCAGATAACTACACCAGGAAGATTGGAAAGAACAACCTTCGTATCAACTTCAACAAGATGACCTGCAACAAGTCCTCTTGTATTGTGGCTATAGATGCTCTCCTTTACCACCCGAATAAGCTGCTGTTTACCAAGTCCGCCTCGGTTTCCTGCTTCTACATCCACCAGTTCTGGCATACTCTACAGCTAGATCTTGGGGAGGCATCTTTCACCTGTACATTACATAACCGTCAGGTCTCTGTGGATATTGATGTGCTCAGGAATGTACTCGGTTTACCAGAACTCGGCCCTAATGAGGAGTATGTTACTATCCCCACTGAAGAAGAGTTGATAATGTGGTTAAGGGATATTGGGTATGATGAATCAGAAGAAGTTATTACCAGACATTCTAGGGTCAACATTAGGTATCTTCCACAACCATGGAGAACCCTATACATACTGATTGCCAAATCCTTATCTGGCAGAGATTCTGGGCATGAATATCCAAAGCTCCAACACCTCAAACTCTTCTGGGCAGTGGCTAACGTGAAGAAAGTTGATTATGCCAGCATCATTTGGGAAGACCTGGTGTGGCACATTCAACACAAGACTACTAACATCCCGTTTGTCCGCTTCACAAAACTACTCATCGAAAGCTTTCTTCGTGAGTACGATGATATCCCACAGAGACTCGATGACCAAGAGAAGAACACATTCAGAAATGAACATACTCTCAGAGTCGTCAAGAGAATGGACACCAGCACACGCAAGCAGGGAAAGAAACTTCCCGATTGTCTCTTGACCGACAAAGTGAAGGCTTGCACAAACTACAAGTATTATGAACAAGCTCTTCAGGATGACAAAGTTGGTTTCTTGGATGAAGTTCAACCATTCAGGGGAAAGACAGGTACCAAGACTCGAAGCTCTGGCAGCTCAACAAAGTCCAAATCTAAGAAGAAGAAGGGTACTCCTAAAAGAAGAATTCCTACCAAGCAGCCCGCATCTATTCCCGAACCTGGATGGTTTCCCTCACCACAATCCTCTCCAAAGCCGTCTGACTCTGAACAAACCGAATCTGACGAAGGTCCACAGTATAGGGAAGCATATGCTAATATTGAGAAAGATGAGAATCTTGAAGACATTGATTGGGATAAAGACATTGATGAATTTGCTAATAATGTCGTATATCCATCATACCTCAATCAAAGACCATTCACTGAAGCTCAAACGATGCTGGAAGAAGAAAGGATTAGAAGAGAAAAGATGAAGGAACCGGTTACAGCTGTACAAGAGCCTGAAGACCCTTCAGTTGAAGAAGAAAATGAAAGGGCTCTCAATCTGGGTCTCCTCCACAGCCGAATTGATGCATTTAATGCTGATTTACCTCCACCTCCAGTGTTCTCTCAGACCACCGAAGCTGGCGGATCAAGCAGCATTCCTGAGCCTACCACAGGAATCACCTCAGACTTAGTTGCTTATGACAATCCCTCAGTATCTCCCACCGACATTGAAATGACTATGGGAGAGGAAGAAGAGGAAGATCCCATGGATACTGATGCTCCAAGGCTTATGACTATGGAAGAAATGGAGCTTAGAGAAAGGGCTCAGGAAGAGGAACTGAAAAGAAAACAAGAAGCTGAAGAGGCCAGGCTTGAAGAGATTGCTCAAGCCAAACTGGAAGAAACAATCAAAATGGAAGAGAGCAGGAAAGCAGAAGAGGCAGCCAAGCTGGCTGAAGAAAAACTGAAAAAGGCAGAAGAAGCCAGGCTGGCTGAAGAATTAAGGCTTAAAGCAGAGGCTGACAAACTGGCTGAAGAAAAGTTAAAGAAGGAAGAAGAAGCCAGGGTTGCTGAAGAACTAAGGCTTAAGGCCGAAGCTGATAAACTGGCTGAAGAACAAAGGTTGAAAGAAGAAGCATCCAAAGCCAAGGAAGTTGTACAACCCAAACCACAGAAAGGTGATGACAAAGACTCTACCACCATCATTGAATCCACACAGTCATCACCTCCCGCATCTGAATCAACACATGACAAATCTATCAAGAAACCAAGCACCAAAGCCTCTGCTGCATCTAAGTTACTCAAGTCAGCTTTCAAGAGAGTACATGAAAAGAAGAGAAGCAGACTGGAAGATCAGGTTGCAACACTTGTAACCCAAGTTGCTGAACTGACAAAGCTGAACTCGAACGTCCAAGAGCTACAAGACAAAGTTGACACTTTCTTAGCTAAAGACGTTCAAGAGAACTTGGAAGCCACTCTAGCAGCTCAAACACAAGAATACATGGCACAACACTTAGTTGCTGAATTGAAAGATCTACTGGCACTCATGAGAGATGAACTCACCAAGTTCGCAGAGCAAGCGGTCAAGAAAGTAATCCGATCTACAACCTTTACTCTTCGTGCCGACAAGTCTACTGCTCCTCTACCAGGACTTTCTCTGGATGATTTGGAAGCTCAACTCTTAGAAAAGCTGGCAAACAAGTTCACCTTGACTCCTGAAGAAGCAAAAGTCCTGGAAGTACTGAAAGACAAGATGAACAAAGAGACATGCAGCACAGAGGCCGATAAGCTGAAACGTCAAAGAGATGATGAAGACAGGGATCCGAATTCTCAGGCAAAGAAACAAAAACAAGCCGAAGGACCCTCATCTCGAACACCGGTCATTCCCCCTACCACTACAACCTCCACACACCAACCGAAGGCATCAGGTGCTCCCAAGGCACACGATCACTTTGAATACACCGGTGGTGACGAGATTCCTCAACCCGATGAAGTTCCAGAACCGTCAACCAAGAAGAAGAAGAAAGAAAGGAAAGGAAAGGATCATCAACCCAAACCGGATACCTCATCTAAAGGAAAGGAACCCAAGAAACCCAAAACCGTCCTTCAATGGCTCGATAAAGATGAGACTGCCGAGTATTCCTGGTTTGAAAAGATGATCAATTCACAACCACCACTGGAAGACAATCAGGATCCGCAAGATGGTCGAACAGTGGAATATGCTCAATTAATTCAGCACAAGTTTCAAATGAAAAAGATGAATAAGAAAGAGCTGCGAAGAATTAAGAATGAAGCATTTAATCTTCTCAAAGATCGGTCTGCAAACTCCATCGAGCTTGAGTATCATCTGGAAAATATTGCTCGAGCCATGTCAAGCGATATTGACTGGATTAACCCTGAATCTTTTGTCGATCCGGTCACGAAGAAATCCGCACCCTACATTACTGACTGGTCGAAACCACTACCAATGGTTGGGAGGCCTAATGAACCGAAGATCCCGTACATGTTCTTCTTCAATACAGACTTGGAATTTTTGAAGCTTGGAAGTACGATCGAGAAGAAGTACGTTACCTCACTCGCCTTTCTCCCTGCAGCTCGATATCTCAACAATGCCATCGAAGAAGAAGCTACAGCTTTATTCGTTGACAAAATTGTTGAATATGACTGGAACGCACTCTACGGCATTCATCACTGGCCAGAAAACCGGGCACAATACTATCGAAGCAGCAGACTTAATCAGACGATGGGCGATGTGGCAAGTGATTTGAAGATAGTCTCCATTCAGTTCATCTCGACTGTCACTCACTTTGGGTACCCCTTCCTCAGCAAAATCACACTCAAAAGACTTGATGAAAAGGAGTACGACATTTCCGAGTCTGACTTTCCACGACTACTCCTCAATGACATCGAAGACTTGTATCTGCTCAAAGTTCAAGGCAAACTCTGTGGCTTGCCAAAAGAGATACAACTTGCCTTTATCCAAGCTCTCCTAATATTTATCAGGCAAATAGTCATCAGAGAAAGAGTGGAAGACCTTCAGTTAGGAGTGGAAAGCTATCAGAAGAAGCTCAATCTCACCAAACCCAACATGTTCAACATCCCCGACCTTCAACATCTGCCTCAATACACCCTGATCAAGCATCCATTCGGGTTCACCTACCGCAGTGTTAATGGTCGCAACTGCTTCATGGCTTACACCGAAATTCAGAAGTTCTGTGATGAAACATTGAAGTTTGTCAGAGATGGAATCAAGAGCAGAATCGATGACATTGCTTTGGGCAAATCGAAACGGTGGAATACGACAGAGGTCAGGGATGCCCGCAGATTCATCTTAAGAATTGAGAACCGATTGAAGCGAAGGGATCAGTTCAGGAGATTGGAAAGCTATGTTGGAGGAAGATCAAAATTTCCGGTGTTGACATTTCAGAGACCTAATTGGTAGTAAAATTGTAAGAATTTGATTTGATTTGCCAATATTATATCTCATAACGGCTTGTGCACATATTACAGTGTACAACCCGATCTTTTAAAGAAAGGACCCTGAGGTACGCATCAGTGCCTCAATCCTAAATATAAGGAGCGAAGGCTTCTTACTTTTGAGTAGAATTAATCAAACCTTTATGATTTTCACAATTCTGCTCAAAAGGACAAGTATTTCACCTCAATAAGACTTAATCACTTGTTGAGGGGGAGCACTTGTCAAAACAAAATACTTTGCTCAAAATCAAAAGTTCTTGGTCAAACTCCCCGTAAGACTCAAAAGGCATATTTTAATCTAAAAGATTGTCAAAAACATCATTTCATATGCTATTTTTGAGGGGGAGAAAATGAAAAAGTGATTAAAATATACGAAGTCAAAACTATAAGGTTGTATCATGTGCGAGCTAGACTCAGTAATGACCCAGGAATTGACGAGATAACAAAAGTTAGTTAACATCGAAAGGACTTATCTTCGATGGGTAATAACATCAAGTTAGTTTCTAGAGCTAGTTGTCACCTAAAAGCTGACAATGCATGTAACACCCCCAATTCATGGATGCAGCGGAATTCGAACTGGGTGTTACTTGACGGCACAATAGTCACAATAATAGAAAACGAACTCCAATTGAGTCATTTTAAAAGATTTATCATTCAAATTATATAAATATCAGAGATTACAAAATGAGGTCCCAGATGGTTCCATGTTTACAAATTACATTAAAAGAGTTTTTGAATGATAATAAAATTTATAGCCCTCTTGAACATCCGTGTCCTTCCGTGTCATCCTTGATCGTTATGAACCTGAAATACATGCTTGAGAGGTCAACACAAAGGTTGAGTGGAATTCGTAGAGTTTGTTAAATCGTTTGAACACAATATGTCGTAGTGTGAGCTATAGACTCACACTCATAGTTAGAAAACAAAATCGTTATTTATTTCACTAAGCTCATGCAACCAAAACATTAACATCGAACCAACAAAATTGGCATTATAGAAGCCCTATCAAGGTACTTTTGCCATTATACCGCTAAATCTCAAATATAGTGCATTTGTGTGAACTCATCGTTGTTCAACACAAATGGGATCCGTCAATCCCAATAGATCTATTCACAATATTCGCGCTCACTAAAGGTAGTGACTAATGGTTCATGATATAGGGACTTCGAACATGGCAATCGTTACTTAGTGACAATAAAACATAGTCGTGCAGCATACATTAGAAAGCATTGTGTTCGAGTAGAAAAATAATAGCATGTATTCCCCCCATGGGTTTGTAAAATAGTTAAACAATAGAAAGTGGGGCTACGAACTCACCTTAAGTTATGTAGTGAGTAGTAAATGTGATGGTCGAATCGCGAAGGTTTCTACGAGCAACCTATAATAGAATGTTGCGACTTAGGTTCGGAGTAAAGAATATGAAGTAGTGCCTATATATATATCTTGCATTTAATCCATGATGTGGTATGATGTATAGTATAAGTCTTTGAAAGAAAAATTCATGAACATGTATGTTTTGTATATCGTTTACTACCGTTCGGGCCGACATAATTCAGAAGTCATGTTAGTAAGCGTTCGAGGAGCCAGGACACTTTAACTCGTAAATCCACAACTCATCTCGACGGCTTACATAATGAACTCCTCACATGAGGCTCCCTACTATTGTAGTAGTTGATAAAATATATAGATATAAGTTTCGATCCGAAAAGTTACATGTCCGTTATTTGGATAAACTTAGGAAAGTTTATTGGTACATGAAGATTGTTATTAGGGTATGTTTCATAAGTCTTGTATGACCATTTTTCCTTGTAATATCTCATGGTTCCTTTTAAGTGAAGTAGATCCAAATTGCTTGTTCATGTTATCGCCTAATTCATTGTTTCATGTTTACGCCTTTGTAAGTTTACTTGGTCATTTCGTCATGGCCTAGCCATGACCTTTGGTCCTTGTTCCAAGGTCATGAGACACAACCTTGGCTCTAGCCATGGTGGTGGTCTTGATTATTGGTCATAAGACCTCTTGTTCCTTTTAAAGTATAACCATAATATAGTGACTTATATATATGTAAATAGCTGTTAAGAAATTGAGAAATATCTCACTCAGAAAGTGTTTTCAAGGCTCGAGCCTCTTTGTTCCTGAAGGAAAACGTGATTCCGGACAACTTTCGTGTTTTAACTTTTTCATGAAACGGAACAGAAAGGCCTCTTTTTGCGTGTTTAAAGTTTCTGTAACAGAAAGTTTTGGAAGCTTTGTCGCAAAGTTTTGGTAATTTCAAATCGTCATAACTTTTGACTCGTATACTCGTTTTAGGTGGTTCAAATTGCTATGGTTTCCTTTTGAAGTCCTCTACTACAATATGTAATAATCCAATATCATATTTTTACCATTTTGATCAGGTCTTTCCAAGAAAATCACTAGTTTACTTGTTTTAGTAACTTATCTTAACAATCCATTATAACAACATCTTTTACTCATTTTTATACATCATGGACATCAATACAAGACATAATATAGCAAGAATAACATGTAAATGATATGAATATGATAAATTAACAAGAAGCATGTTAGGGTTTGGCTTACAACTTGTGGCTTTCAATAAAGAAAGGAGTAACAAGTAAGGAAATGGACTTTGATAGACTTGCTTCAACCCTTTTTCACTTCATGAAATCTTTCTACCCTTGGTATTCTTGAAAGAGATGTAATGAAAGTTGAGGTGACTTGAGTGGATTCAAACTCAAGGGAAATCACCAAAGTATATGAGGTTTGGAAGTGTTTTGATAACCTAAAAACCAAACTAGGGTTTCTATCTGGAACTTGCTCTTGAATCTTGCATAAAATTGGAAGAGAATTAGCTAAGTGTGAGGTGATGGGGGTTGTGATATGGGACGGCAAAGGAAGGGGAGGGGGGTATTTATATGGGCTTGAGGAGGTTAGTTTACATGACTAGTCAAAGCTTACAAAGGAAGCTTGAACACATGTATGCAATCTAAGGCCTTAAGCATGAGATCAAGACACCTAAAGGGTGACTCCCCCCCCCCTTAGGTGGTTTGGAAAGGATAAGGGGATGACTTGGTCATAGCTTGATATTATCCAAGATATTGGATGAGTTTTGACTCTGGAAAATGCCAACCGTAAATGATTAGGCCTCAAAACGTAAAACCGGGTGTCGTAAAATTATGAAACTTTAAAGTATTGTTAGACATGTCCATATGTCCCATAATAAAATATAAAATGGGTGGTAGGTTCCATTTGGGTGGTAAAACCCTGCTAAAAACTGGAAACACGGGTCTAAAACGCGTAATTCGCGTAAAACGCTGAACTGAAAAACGTAAAATTCCAAAACTTTTGGAATTGTCATAAAATGATAGAAAATCATATTTCTATAGTTATAATGTTTTATGGATATATCGGGATGCTGGAAGGACGTTTAAACCTAAAAGTAAATCTCGGACACGGCTTCGTTATTTTTGCAGAAATGATCCGACGAGCGTCAAACTCTCGGATTATCGTTAAAATAGTTTAACTTACGAGAATATGAAATAAAAATTTCTAAGATGAATAGTGAAAAGTGAATAGTAAAAGTGAATAGTAAAATTTTCGGGAATAAAAGTTAACCTGAAATTGCGAATTGTTACAGTCTCTACCCCTTACGGGGAACTTCGTCCCGAAGTTCTGTGTGTGTTATATGTTGGAGTGGTGTCGATGAAGAGGTGTGGTTACTTATGAGGATTAGAGTGATGTAGTTTGATTTGCGTTTCAGTGTATGGCGTAGGATGAGGTTACTTATGAGAAGTTTGTTTCTAAGAAAACATACAGGTGACTGCTCCCAGCATAACCTGATCCCTCCTGAATTAGACATAGGTGATCAGGCTATGTATAATTTAGGACCGATAATGTGATGTTCGGTTTAGTCACGTATGGTATTCAATCTGTAAGGCTGATGAGGTTGCTTGTGGTGTAACTAAGGATGATTTGAGCTTTAAAAGTGCATCAAGATAAGAAAGTGAGGTTGTGGGATTTAAGGGTTGTGAAGATGATGATGGTGAGAAGGTTAAGAAGGTTTGTGTTCTTCATTTTGGTATGTTGAGATTTAGTGGTTGGTGATGAAAGTTGGAAATGAAGGCATGATATTGATTTATAGGGGGGTATCAACGAAGTGATTTTTCTAGGATGTGGTAGAATATCTTGGAGTAAAATGATATGAAACAATAAAGTGATAACAAATTAGCTTGAAGTAAAATTTGTTGAATGGTTTATAAGATAACTGAGTAAGTCACAAAGAATGGTAATAGTCTGCTAAACAATCAAATTGGTTTGGAGATAGAAAGTACAATAGATGAGAATTATCACAAAGAGTCGTTTATTGAACATTAAATATTCTTAAGTCATAAAAACTCCCATTACTAGGGATACACGTAGTACAACATAGTGCGTAAATAAACATGACTGCTAATTTCTAAACTTCATCGTTCTGTAGTGTTGTTGAGATTCTGATAAGCTCCTTCTCCTCTTATCATATATGCTCAATCTTGGTTTTCTTCAACTTGTTGACCTTGGTTTTGGGGACATCGGTTCTTGTAATGTCCACTTTCTCCACACCCGAAGCATATAACTATTGGTTGTGTGTTGCTACCGGTAGCTACATCCTTGACTCTACAATCTCTGGCAAGGTGTCCAGTGTTCTGACAGTTGCGACACTTAGCCAGGCAAGGACCTGAGTGATGGAAGTTACACTTATTGCATAGTGGAGCATTCCCGGTATATCCTGCGCCTCTAGTTGGTGCAGCCACATAAGCCTTTGCGGTCTCTTGTCTTTTGTTTTGCTGGTTGTTGTTTTGAGTTTGGTTGTTGTTGTTATTGTTGTTACTTCCATGGTTACCATCCCATGGTCACTTGTTATGGTTGTTCCTATTGTTATTGTTGTTACTGTAGTTGGAATTGTTGGGGTTATTGGTATTGCTGGCGTTGTTGGTGTTGTTGTTGGTGTTGAGGTTGTTTTGCTTTCGGGTTTCTGTCATTCGTACCACTTGGTCCATGAGGCTGCGGGACATCCGCATAGCTTCATCAAGTTCCTTTGGATTTGCCGAAGTTACATGCCCTTGTATGCTTGATGGAAGTCCCCAGATATACCTTTCCAACAATTTTTCCTTTGTGGAAACCATTGTTGGACAAAGTATCCTCAATTCTTGGAATCGACGATTGTAGGTTATGATATCATTTCCCCTAACCGTATGATCCCAGAATTCAACCTCCAACTTCTGTATTTCACTGCGAGGACAGTATTCCTTGATCATCATTTGTTTCAAATTAGCCCAAGTAATTTTGTAGGCATTCTCAATGCCCATGGGTTGAGCAATTAAGTTCCACCAGGACAACGCCTCATTCAACAGAGTACTCGTGGCATACTGAACTTTATCCCCCTCGGTACATTTACTAACCAAGAACACCGACTCCGCCTTTTCAAACCAGCGGGTCAGACCTACAGCTCCTTCAGTACCCTTGAATTTGATGGGTTCACATTTCAAGTAGGAAATGAACGAGCAACCCTTTGGTACTGTAGTAACATTGGTCACCAGAGGGGTAGTTGAGTTCGGTCCTCCAAGGTTAAGACTGGAAATTCTGGCCGCTATTGTAGCTATAGCAGCTTCGGCAGCAGTGGCGGCTTCGGCAGCTGCTGCAGCATCAGCGGCTGCTGCAGCATCAGCAGCACCAGCAGCTGTGGCGGCTTTGGCAGCTGCTGCAGCTACGGCTGCTCGTTCCGTGATAAGTGCTGCATTGACACTGTCCTTTACCAGTTTGCGGATGGCAGCTTGCGTCATTGTTGGTGGTGTGTTTTTCTTTGGTGCCATGATTCTATTGTTCAAAAGATACATTGTAATTAGAGAGTTGTGAGATGAGCACAATTTTTGATAAGAATGATAGGGTAATAATGTTGAAACTTAAAAGCATAACACATGATAGTATATAAAACAAGAGTTTTATTCATATAACGTTGATTGATTTACAAAATCGAACTTATTGCAAGTTCATTCAAAATTTACTAACTGATACTTTCAGTTTAGTAATTACAACGTTTTTACTATCGCTAGTTATTACATAGATTTCGTAACATTTACTAACTGAGTCTAATCAGTTTAGTAGTACAAAAGTTAACTAGTATCATCACACTAGTCTATTGTGGGTTAGAAGGTCCGAGCAGCTCTGATTGATCGGCAACTTCTTGGTTTAGTGTGTCATAGAGGTATGAGTCGATGAAGTTTGAGAAGCTGTAGTTTTCATGTTGACTTTCTTGTTGGATCAATGGTGGTCGAGGTACGATCCATAGTGAGTGATCCAATTCATCACATGTAGGGATATCAAAGGGAAGTGATAGTGGTGGTGTTAATGGCTCTAGTACATATTCGTATTCATTATCCTCCTCGGAGTCTGCCTCAACCCAATTTTGTTCCAAATAATTAGAAGTATTCGATGCAAAAATATTTGGCATTGGTTCATTCTCTTCTTCGTCGGTTGCATCTTCGAAAGGTTCTTCTTCGTCATCAGAACCGAAGGCATTTACGAAGTCAAATCCGAACTCGGGTGAGGGTGGTAAGACTTGGAAGTTATTAGGTAGAGTGGGCACATAATCGGGAGAAGTGGGTACGCACATGATTTCTATAAGAAGAATTACAATGTTAAAATAATTCTATCGTTTATGGGGAGTGCTCAAAATATGGCAAGCATATATATAGCAATATACTAATATGTTTATGTAGCATAACATGCATAATAAGTCCATAATCGTCTGGAGGATGGAAGGCACGAAGAACGGAAGGCTATAAAATGTTTTTGCTTGTAATTGTAGTTATAGTTTAGGTCTCACTTAGACCCGTTTCTCTATAACCATGGCTCTGGTACCAATCTGTAACACCCCCAATTCATGGATGCAGCGGAATTCGAACTGGGTGTTACTTGACGGCACAATAGTCACAATAATAGAAAACGAACTCCAATTAAGTCGTTTTAAAAGATTTATCATTCAAATTATATAAATATCAGAGATTACAAAATGAGGTCCCAGATGGTTCCATGTTTACAAATTACATTAAAAGAGTTTTTGAATGATAATAAAATTTATAGCCCTCTTGAACATCCGTGTCCTTCCGTGCCATCCTTGATCGTTATGAACCTGAAATACATGCTTGAGAGGTCAACACAAAGGTTGAGTGGAATTCGTAGAGTTTGTTAAATCGTTTGAACACAATATGTCGTAGTGTGAGCTATAGACTCACACTCATAGTTAGAAAACAAAATCGTTATTTATTTCACTAAGCTCATGCAACCAAAACATTAACATCGAACCAACAAAATTGGCATTATAGAAGCCCTATCAAGGTACTTTTGCCATTATACCGCTAAATCTCAAATATAGTGCATTTTTGTGAACTCATCGTTGTTCAACACAAATGGGATCCGTCAATCCCAATAGATCTATTCACAATATTCACGCTCACTAAAGGTAGTGACTAATGGTTCATGATATAGGGACTTCGAACATGGCAATCGTTACTTAGTGACAATAAAACATAGTCGTGCAGCATACATTAGAAAGCATTGTGTTCGAGTAGAAAAATAATAGCATGTATTCCCCCCATGGGTTTGTAAAATAGTTAAACAATAGAAAGTGGGGCTACGAACTCACCTTAAGTTATGTAGTGAGTAGTAAATGTGATGGTCGAATCGCGAAGGTTTCTACGAGCAACCTATAATAGAATGTTGCGACTTAGGTTCGGAGTAAAGAATATGAAGTAGTGCCTATATATATATCTTGCATTTAATCCATGATGTGGTATGATGTATAGTATAAGTCTTTGAAAGAAAGATTCATGAACATGTATGTTTTGTATATCGTTTACTACCGTTCGGGCCGACATAATTCAGAAGTCATGTTAGTAAGCGTTCGAGGAGCCAGGACACTTTAACTCGTAAATCCACAACTCATCTCGACAGCTTACATAATGAACTCCTCACATGAGGCTCCCTACTATTGTAGTAGTTGATAAAATATATAGATATAAGTTTCGATCCGAAAAGTTACATGTCCGTTATTTGGATAAACTTAGGAAAGTTTATTGGTACATGAAGATTGTTATTAGGGTATGTTTCATAAGTCTTGTATGACCATTTTTCCTTGTAATATCTCATGGTTCCTTTTAAGTGAAGTAGATCCAAATTGCTTGTTCATGTTATCGCCTAATTCATTGTTTCATGTTTACGCCTTTGTAAGTTTACTTGGTCATTTCGTCATGGCCTAGCCATGACCTTTGGTCCTTGTTCCAAGGTCATGAGACACAACCTTGGCTCTAGCCATGGTGGTGGTCTTGATTATTGGTCATAAGACCTCTTGTTCCTTTTAAAGTATAACCATAATATAGTGACTTATATATATGTAAATAGCTGTTAAGAAATTGAGAAATATCTCACTCAGAAAGTGTTTTCAAGGCTCGAGCCTCTTTGCTCCTGAAGGAAAACGTGATTCCGGACAACTTTCGTGTTTTAACTTTTTCATGAAACGGACCAGAAAGGCCTCTTTTTGCGTGTTTAAAGTTTCTGTAACAGAAAGTTTTGGCAGCTTTGTCGCAAAGTTTTGGTAATTTCAAATCGTCATAACTTTTGACTCGTATACTCGTTTTAGGTGGTTCAAATTGCTATGGTTTCCTTTTGAAGTCCTCTACTACAATATGTAATAATCCAATATCATATTTTTACCATTTTGATCAGGTCTTTCCAAGAAAATCACTAGTTTACTTGTTTTAGTAACTTATCTTAACAATCCATTATAACAACATCTTTTACTCATTTTTATACATCATGGACATCAATACAAGACATAATATAGCAAGAATAACATGTAAATGATACGAACATGATAAATTAACAAGAAGCATGTTAGGGTTTGGCTTACAACTTGTGGCTTTTAATAAAGAAAGGAGTAACAAGTAAGGAAATGGACTTTGATAGACTTGCTTCAACCCTTTTTCACTTCATGAAATCTTTCTACCCTTGGTATTCCTGAAAGAGATGTAATGAAAGTTGAGGTGACTTGAGTGGATTCAAACTCAAGAGAAATCACCAAAGTATATGAGGTTTGGAAGTGTTTTGATAACCTAAAAACCAAACTAGGGTTTCTATCTTGAACTTGCTCTTGAATCTTGCATAAAATTGGATGAGAATTAGCTAAGTGTGAGGTGATGGGGGTTGTGATATGGGACGGCAAAGGAAGGGGAGGGGGGTATTTATATGGGCTTGAGGAGGTTAGTTTACATGACTAGTCAAAGCTTACAAAGGAAGCTTGAACACATGTATGCAATCTAAGGCCTTAAGCATGAGATCAAGACACCTAAAGGGTGACTCCCCCCCCCCCCTTAGGCGGTTTGGAAAGGATAAGGGGATGACTTGGTCATAGCTTGATATTATCCAAGATATTGGATGAGTTTTGACTCCGGAAAATGCCAACCGTAAATGATTAGGCCTCAAAACGTAAAACCGGGTGTCGTAAAATTATGAAACTTTAAAGTATTGTTAGACATGTCCATATGTCCCATAATAAAATATAAAATGGGTGGTAGGTTCCATTTGGGTGGTAAAACCCTGCTAAAAACTGGAAACACGGGTCTAAAACGCGTAATTCGCGTAAAATGCTGAACTGAAAAACGTAAAATTCCAAAACTTTTGGAATTGTCATAAAATGATAGAAAATCATATTTCTATAGTTTATAATGTTTTATGGATATATCGGGATGCTGGAAGGACGTTTAAACCTAAAAGTAAATCTCGGACACGGCTTTGTGATTTTTGCAGAAATGATCCGACGAGCGTCAAACTCTCGGATTATCGTTAAAATAGTTTAACTTACGAGAATATGAAATAAAAATTTCTGAGTTGAATAGTGAAAAGTGAATAGTAAAAGTGAATAGTAAAATTTTCGGGAATAAAAGTTAACCTGAAATTGCGAATTGTTACAATGCATCTCTTTAACTAACCACGTAAGCGTGTCTCGAAAAGGATATGTCTTAGTAGAAAAGTACCGTCTCGAGAAATTTTCTGTGGACTTGACCAGGCCGGGTAATAACTTCAAGCTAGTCTAACTAGTGATGTAAGCGTGTCTCGAATCGGTCCTGTTCACAGAAAGTGGATCAATTCAAAAGTGCTTGCTCCTCCCGCATGTGCAAATTTATTAAATACTTATGAGCACATGTGCAGGGGGAGCCCTTCAAAAGTGTACACAAAACTCTCAAAGTGTTAACCAAAATATTTGATTATCACAAACACTTTGAGAGATTTTCAATCAAAGGTTTCTTGGCTACTGTCGGAGTTATAAGGTGATTAAGATAGGAATATCCGTCCTATGATCCGCCAGAGCCGGAGGGATCTACCCAAGGACATCTCCCATAGTTAGAATTAGAAGTCCTTAGGTATGATACGAAAAAAGGAGAAAGGAATGAAAGGGAAAGAAGGAGTTGAAGAATTAAAAAGAAAAGTAAAGAAAAGGGTGAAAAGAAATAGCCCTCCAAATGTTCAACCTTAGGGCAGACACCGAGTTCAATACGTATGCTACTGGTTGTTGCTAAAGACAACACTGGTATTGAAGACAAAGTCGTCATGGACCCAGTGACGCGATGCACTAAACCTTCTTAACCACTCAAGTTCTCTTAAAAGGACTTGTTTCATTCTCACGGGGAACTCGCGTAAACTATCAACCTATCTATTAGAGACGGTTGATATTGAAGCAGGAGACTCATCCCCAGTCTCCGCATAGGAAACCTAGGTGTGCACTAATAGAGTCTAGAGCCTTGAGATACAACAAAGATCCCTTAGGAACACTTAGTATTTCTACAACTGGTGTTCTACATCAATGGGCATCAGTTGTAATCTATCGAGTCCTTCGCAGATCTTAGAAATCTGCCGAGAACGTTTATGAGAGGATTACTTAAGTATTTCTCAATGACTGAACGGAAATCCTGCCAGGGTCAACATCAAACAGCCCTGACAGCAGGTCACTTCGGTAACCCCACAAGGGTTACGCTTAGTGTTTGCGGTGGTTCCATTACAGTCTACAGTTGTGGAGTGATCCCCAGTGACTCACCCAGTCATTGAGCTACTTAGTAGGTCTCGCAAGCTCCTTCGGGAGTATCTGATATGGGAACGGCCTGGATAAGGATTAGAAGGAGTCTTCACAATATGCTGTTGATGAGCTCTAATTCCTTATCCGTAAGCACCGGTTGTTTTATTGCTAACTGTTTACTCGCAGGTATCTCACTTCCATGATGGCAGATTCCAACATGCTCATACATACATCTTGAAGTCAAAGAAAGCTCCCCCAAAGATCTTAACAACACAAAGTTCAAAGAAAGATTCTACACCAATAAGAGGAATCTACAAAGAATAATGACCAAGATCTCAATGCATGAAAAGGAACTTCTTGTTTGTAAAAGACAAAGACCGAAGATGTATGAGTATGTTGGAATGGCGTTCAACCACCACAGACGCAGGAGTGACGAATGGCAGACTACTTCGTGATACAATCACTACATCATCACCAAAGAACAAAGACAAAGGGCAAAGTACTTTCATTATCATTCAAACATTTTGAAGACGTCTAGAGTTTCACATGTCACAAGTCAACGACAAAGATGAAGACGTCAAGCAACCGTGATGACCGACCCTTAGGGGGAGATTGTTGGGATCATACTTTAGTATTTTAGTCAAGTCTCGGTCATTACCTTTTGTAATAGGTTGCTTAGTTATTTTATCTAACTAGTCTATGTTTCAAGGCTTAAGCATTTAAGACCAATGGGCCTTAAAGCCCACGAATTAAGAGATAAGGGAGGAAGGGAGTGTTGCCCTAACTCCTCCCTTATAAATAGTAAGCTTATGTAAACTTTTCATTTGTTGGTTATTTGATTATCTTAAGGAAACTCTTTCACTTTCACCTTTCATATTGTCTCATAATCAACCAATCTCATTTCTCATCTTATTTCTTTCTAAATCATACTTGTGTTTACAAAATGGTGACCTAACAATAAGCATGGGAAATGTATGAATCGTTTGTAGGATTCTACGTTAGTTTTAAGATTTGGATGTTCTGGCAGTAATCCTAAATATGTTGCCCGTAAGTGATCATCTGAACTGTTTTGATTTTTTAGTAACTATATTTTTGAGTTTGCAATAAATAAATCATTGTGCATTGAATTATATGTTTTAAATCCTAGATGATAGGTCTTGGTGCCATACGGGAAGAAAGCTCAATCTGATACATTACTTTCAATTCAAGGGGATGAGGCGGTAATTATTGAAGAACGAAAATTACCTCTTACTTTTCCCAACTTGAGTGCCGGCCTGCCAACAACTACATATGAATGATAGCAGTTCAGTGACTACTGCCAAGTGTAGGTGCTGGTCTGAATTAGAATAGGCCAAACCCTATAAATCGAATTATGTCTGATAATCAATTTTGTCGCTTTTGCAGGTATGATGTGGAGAAAGGTGTTATTACAACTGTTTGTAATTCAGCAATGCATTATGATCTGCAAAACGTACATCCAAACATCCATTTAGTTTTGCCACATTATTACTGCCCTGCTCGCAATTAACACCAATCTCCAATTATTATTTTTATCTTCCTATTTTATCCTTCCTCTAATTTAAGATTTCTATTTTGAAGGACGAATTCTGCTTTATGATAATAAACTTTGAATATGTTTCTATGATGCTGAGATGTCTTAGTTAGATGCATCACACATGATGTATTCATAGGTATGTGATTCATGACTATCAAATCCTACATTTAACAAGTTTAAGCATATAAGTTTTTCCTAATAATATGATACCATTATCAAAAAAGGTCAGTCACAAACCATCTCCTGGGTACGTTTTTATTGCATTAGCTAGCCTTGGTTTGTTCACCTTAAATGATATGGAGCAATATCATTTCTGTTGTTATTTCAGAAGGATTTACAACATTATGGATGACGACCCTGCCCCAGGAACAGTAGTGTTTTCATACGCTCATAAACTGATTAGTGATAAATGGCCATCCAAGATCAAGAAAGTGGCGTCTCAAGCTACAAATAACTGCAATTACTGGCATGTCAAACCTGAATTTTGGCAATGATATTTTCGTTTAATTTCTTTCACATCTGAGCATATTATTCCAATGACAAGTAAACCAAACCTTCAAATATGGAACTATTTTTGTTATTTGTCAATAAGTTGAAATTAAGGATGTAGCAACAGTTCTTAGATTAACGGGGTGTGGGACTGTGGGATGCTTCTTCCTATTTCTGAATAAGCAATTCCAGTAGCTTATTCAAAACATTTTATATAAGTCATATATTATTCGGTAATCAGCTTGGATTGCAAAAGTATAACTTTATCCGGTGAGAAAAAATTGTGTATGTAATTATGTATACTTAATTTGAGAGACTTCCTCTTTAGTTTCACAACTTGATTCATTTTTTATATGGTGGTATGTGTAATAGGCTCCAACGCTATGCTTCATTAGTATTTATTATCCTTTGCTAATATCTTTCCATACTTTAGTATTTTAATAGCAATTCAACGCGATGGTTAGTTTGCATACTTCATAAACTAATATTTACAAAGCTGGTCATCACAAGTCAAGCTTTTTTGCATGCTTCTGGGACCAAAAGTTGGAGCTACATGTGCTTTTTCAGCTTAAAGTAATGGTGTAATAAAGCGGTTTTTATAAGATCGATATACTTATTTATTAGAAGATTAGTTTCTCAAATATTATGGTCACAACAAGATTGAAATACCTTTGTTGTCGGTCTCTTTCAGCCCACATACTATTGTAAAGACGACGTACTTGCCGACAGGATGAAAAGCATTGATATAATCGTAAAAGCTATATCTTTCGGCAACTAAGAGAAAAAAAAAATCTTGAGGCTAAGCTCAAGCTCAGTCAACTGGAGGTGCCTTGCTCTTCTTCTTTCTTATTTGTCTTTTGTCCTAAGGCTTAACAATAATAATGAATTTAGACTTTTGTTATTTAATATTTTATGCTTTTTCAGTTAAGTTTTACTGATTTTCATCGATGCCAACAACTTATTTTCCTCTAAGGTGGGAGAGCACCGGATACCAATGGTGGTAGTGCGGTACGCTTCTCCAATAGATTGGACAGCATCAAATGGCCACTATGATTTAGTCCGTGAGCTTTTACACTTAGACAGTAACCACCAGATTTCCCTTAGGCGTATACGTCGCGTTGAGGTACCCACCTCTCCATGTTAGTTGATTCCCATTCGTATTTCCCAATCAGTAAAGGTAAGAATGTTGATCCATTTATATGTGTCTAATCAGTCAAAAATATAAATTTGAAAAAAGTGTGGACTGTCAAATGGGTCAAAAGTCGCGCAAAGTGTTCCTTTTATTGCATAGTGCTTTACAAATCAATTAATTTGAAGAATTAGACTTTAGTATTGAAATGATACGGTCTACAATTGTTTTGACACACAAACTATAAATATCAACAAAAAGCCAAAAGTACTAATTAAGAAGTGTTTCCGATTGAATTGACACGACCCATATAAAAAATGACCTGTTTGTGCCCATCTGACCCACTGATATTGCTACATATACAGACCCAGATTAGAAGATACTAATATGGTGAACACATGATGATGTGTACCTGTTTTGACAGCATAATATATATGTATATTTAACTACACATTTTTCTCTTTGCAACATAGGGTGAATGGAATCTTGAGACATTTGAAGAGTGGCTAACTAATAACACTACAGTGGAAAGGATAGCCTAGATGAAAAAGGTGAGATTATCAAACACATGCACATTAAAAAGGTATAAACTAAAGCGTCGTTCTTTTAAAGAACTATATATAGCTACACATAAAGAGTGTAACATATTCTATCAATTCAACTTTTATCATAGCAAGTGTCATAAAATACAAAGATAAAAGCTTCTACCCACCCCTCTTATGAGTGTCATAAAACGAAATTTGCTTTGTCACGGGTTCACAAACATAACTAAAGTTTTCGGTAATCATTTGCAGCACGGAATAGTGGCACCACACTAGATAATGAACACCCCCAACATAATCTAAGTGACAAACGGGAATATGAGAATTCAGATAGTGAACGACCAAGGTCAAACAATCTTCAATGACCAAGTCTGTGTACAATAGTTGGTGGTGGTCCCACAAAATTTTTTGGTGGTGAAACAAGCTGGCCAACAAGGATGCAGTTGGATTTCATTCAGGACCAACAACAATGCAATGATCAACACCTTGGCTGGAAGGACATCTACCATGAGGGCATTGCCTTATGAATGATATATAATGTTATAAGAATCTGAATACATATTACACTAAACAATTAAACCATTTGGTCCATTTTAGTTGCAGTGCTTTATTTTAAAATTTTTACATATTTTACCCATGAGAAACTTAAACCATTGATTTCATATTTTGGTTGACTGTTCATCCACTTCTACTCAAGCTTCTTAATATATTCCATGTACCCCATTTGACATTTTACTTTCTCCCTCTACAATGACATATAACAATATAGTGTTAGCAAAATGCATGAAAACGTTGACTACTAAACAGAGAAAAAAAAACCTTCATTCCTTACCCTTTGTCCAAACAATACAGTAATTGCAATTTACCATTCGACAGTGAGTGCTAAGTTTTCGTAAGATCAAGATCAAGCACGTGTCTAAGAACAATGATTGAATTTACCAATAACTACCGCCGACGTGTATATATATATATATATATATATATATATATATATATATATATATATATATATATATATATATATATATATTAATAATTTTATTATTTTTATTTAAAAATAAATTGGATTCATGTGTAATAGCATATATATATATATATAAATATAAATATATATATATATATATATATATATATATATATATATATATGTATGTGTGTGTGTGTGTATATATATATATATATATATATAATATCTTACTATTCGAAAAGTAATACACTCAAAGAAAAATCAAAATACATTCGTATACATATGTCACATTATTCGAAATTAATACGTTTCCCTGAATCAAACACCCTTAAACGAATCAGGCAAATACTTTTTATAAATTTCAAATCTCACCCTAAGTAGTCATTAAACATCATTGAAACATTGTGCGATTAATTTAGAATACTATTGTAGCAAAATAATTTCGATCCCCGATTATTTTTTTATTAATTATATCTTCATTTTTTATGAAACGAAAATATGTGTTGAGCGACCCATTTATGTTTCTTTCATGGAATAGGTATTATTAATTTATGGTATTAATTTCATGAGATCCTTAATGGCTTTAAAAACTTAACACCACACGCAGCTAACTATATTTTGATATTATGTCATATATGACCCAATTGACACATAACACAACATATAAATAATGACTCCATAAATGTTGTATATGATGCGAACTAATATATGTAACAGCAGCCTCAAATAGTTTATTTTGATGGAAAACCTATGGGTGCATTAGCTTTTAAAGAAGAAAGTATGATGCTCAATCAGTGTAAGATTTAACATTCATTATTAATATATGTTGCATTATAAGTCATGTCCGCCAATCGGGTGACCTTATCAACCTTCTTACGATAAAGGAAAATATATTAACGATAATTATAAGTTATGCCCGCCCATCGGGCGGGCTTCGAAAGCTAGTATATATATATATATATATATATATATATATATATATATATATATATATATATATATATATATATATATATATATATATATATATATATATATATATAATTTCTCATATTTAATTCAGTATTTGATACACCCGGCTTTTTGTTTCCTACAGGCTACACCACCAAGTACCATACAAATGATTAGTGAGCATAACAAAGTTCCACCTAAACTAACAGGGAAGCGCAACTACGTCTCTATTGAAGCCATGAAAAGTGAAGCTGCTCAGAAGATCAAGACTAAGAAGTTATATTTATGAGAATTTTATTATTTACGTCATTACAATTTTATATACATTCCACTTTTATTGTATTTGAATTTTTTTAATTTGATATATTAGAATTTTATTGAATTTTATTATTTACGGCTTTTTGTTGGTGACTGTATAATTAATTCGTTGTGTGACTAAATGTTACAAAAGGTCACACACGCATACAATTCCTGTGGCCATTTGATGATCAACAGTCACATAAAATACAAATTTCTTCAATTTAAACGGCATATGGTCACACTTATTAATACGTTTGGCCACTTTATGATTAATTGTATGTGACTAAATACCCCAAACAAACATGATATGTGTGACTAAATGGTACAAAAGGCCACACAAACATACAATTCATGTGGCCATTGGCTTATCAATAGTCACACAAAACACAAATTTCTTCACTTTAAACACCATATGGTCACACTTATTCACACTTTTGGCCACTTTATGCTTAATTGTATGTGACTAAATACCCAAAACAAACATGATATGTGTGACTAAATGGTACAAAAGGCCACACAAACATACAATTCATGTGGCCATTGATGACCAATAGTCACACAAAACACACATTTCTTCACTTTAAACACCATATGGTCACACTTATTCACACTTTTGGCCACTTTATGATTTATTGTATGTGACTAAATACCCAAAAGCAAAAGGCCAAAATGTATATTAGTACCCTGAATTTGGTTAAACGGGTCCTCTAGTACCCTGAACTCTTAAGGGTGTAGAATAGTACCCTCAACTTGTAAAATTGGATACCTTAGTACCCTAACTCAGTTTTACTCAGTCACATGATTTGCACATGACTTTCCCGTTGGAATTTGGCATGAACAATCTGTAAACAAATACCTGAGCACCATAGATCATCTGATATATAGAATGCAACATAAAAACCATATGCTTTATATAAAAACATTACCATAAGTCATTTGATATATAGAAATGCAATAGAACACTTAAAGAAATACCAAATCATACATCCATAGTTTAGCAAAATTCCAAAGTCAGTACATAACCATTACCAATATTAAATAAACAAAAATAGTTCTTGGATTGTTCAAATAAGGTTATGCATAGTTCCATTTCTTGGTACACTCGCGCTTTTAAACAGTTGTCTTGACTCGTTTCTTACGCTTGCTACCGGTTCCATTTCTTGGAGCACTTGCATCATTCGAGGTAGATGCACCCTGAAAACACAATACCAATTATAATTGTCAGAAAAAGCATATATCCAATACATAAATAAAACAAAAAAATAAGGCAAGAGTGTTTTGTTTACATCATAAAGGGTGCACGTCTTTGAATTATGAGTGCTAGAATTGCAAATTCCACAATGCATGTCTCTTCCATGGCGAGAGAGCTTAGTCTTCGATTTTTTTGGCTCGTACTTTCTTCTCCTTCTTGCTTTCTTTGGCCTACCAGGCATTGGTTTTGGGAGAGGTGGAGACAATTCCTCGCGACCGCTATTTGGCCAAAACTCTTCACTTCCCACGACTTTAATTGGATGGTTGTAGGCTGCAATGAATTTCTCCTTCGAATAACATTTGTCTAGATAATCAAATGGATCTTTCGCTCTACTTTTGATTGATGCAGTAGCATGACAACATGGGATACCAGAAAGTTGCCAAGCCCCACAACTACATGTCTTATCCCCAATATGAACACAATGTTGAGTTCTTCTATAATAAACTTGAAACTCCTCGGCACCATTCCATTTGATCTTCCATTTACAACCTGCTGCACAGTTTTCATTCACTATATCCATGATATTCGGTCCACAATCAAGCTTCCATTTACTTACAAAATTGATCCTTTGAATCCTCCTTTCCATAAGATACTCTCTAATACTCTCATTTATAGAAATTATAGGCTTACTTCTAGCAGATATCAAGACAAAATTCCAAGCTTCTGTACTGTTATTGTCTACACAGTCACACTTTGTACCACTTTTGAAAAAAGCCCTACACCATTGATTAATGTCTTTGTTCTCTAGAGATTGCTTTGCACCACTCTGAATGTTGTCAATCTCATCTAATCTTTTACGCAATTGTGCCTCATTTGCACACTTAGCAACTGAATAAAATGCAAGTTTCAGTTTTTCACCCCGAAAATCTGAATACCAATTTGCATATATATGGCGTGCACATAATCTATGCTCAGCTTGTGGGAAAATGTTGAGCTATTGACCTTGATAGATCTTATTGAGCACTCTAGAATCGTTAGTAATGTTACTGTAATCAATAACACACTAATAGATAATCCCTGCAACTTGTATTTATAAAGCGGAAACAAAACACAAGCTTGATACTAAGAATGCTTGATCCTCTATGGATCTTTTAATTATATTAAGAATTTTCTAAAAGTTATCCAATACATAAACCTTGTGTTCCTTTTATACTCAAGGAACCCTAAACAGTTTCTCAAGAAACGTATCTTCTAAAACTTCTAAAAGATATGCATTATCACTTCCTAAATAAACTCATGCATATCCAAACTACATTACATAAAACACGGAAATACTATATCCGCAGAAACTAATAAAGCTGAACTATGTCTTCAGCAGATACACTGCTTCAGCAGAAACCAACTCTTCAGCAGGATCCTTTCAGCAGAAACAGCAGCAGAATTCTTTCTACACAGAATTCCCAACAATCCTCCCCTAATCTTGAATTTGACCTAGTTAAGTTCAAGATTCTTGATAGATCTGGAAAGTAACATACCAAGAGGATTGTAACAGAGCACCAGCAAAGAATTATCATCAGCAGAATCTCTATGATCAGCATACACATAAAAGCTCCATTCTTTGCAGCAACAAATGACTTAATGTACATCAAAACAATTTAGTTTCATACTATTCTCATCACTTCCAGGTGTGTTAACTCCTGTGAGAGGTGAATCATTGAAAATAATGGATTTGATGTCTCTTTACCAATAGCCATCACTACTGGAGTAGCCAAGTGTTCAAAGATACACTGATAACCACATGATTTTTAGCAAATCATCAGCTATAAACGGATTTGAGATGTCTTTACCTGTAGCCGTTTGCTCAGGACTAGCCAATTATCTTGATGAAAATCATCTTGGTTAACTGATTACCAAATATGGTGTTCCACTGCCTTTACCACAAGCCATATACATGTGGGCTAGCCAATTATTCAGAATCCATAAAGGAAAAATCCATGGTCAATTGACAACCATTTCAACTACTCAGCAACAAAGCATTGGTGAGTTGACAACCCTATGGTTTTGAGCAAACCATTACAACTATCAACAGATTTGATGTGTCTTTACCAAAGCTGTACCCTTTGGACTAGCCAACTTTATGATGGAATAGTCAACATCAGGTAAGTCGATAACCAAACCTGCATACAAATACTATACAACAATACGTGTTTTTTTTTTTTTTTTTTACTAAGAATAAAATACATATACAACATAATATCCCTACTCAACTGCTGCTCTGGAAGTCTTAATCCTTTGTTTGAAAACCTTCACCAAAGATTCAGCAAACAATCTTGTATTACCAGCTGGATCAGGAGGAATTTCCAACTTCTGTTGTAACATTTTCTCCATCAAAGATACCTTCAGAGGATATTTGTGAATAATATCCATGATAATCCTCAGACCAGTGGTAGTTTCCAGCACATGTACATAAGACATAGGATAGAACTTCCAACTCTGAACTTTCCATTTCTGATTATTCTTCCATATATCATAACTTGCACCAGTAGGAGTAGAAGAATCAAACAATACTTGAAGATCACCCAACAAATACAATCCAGAACCTTCAGGAGTATGAGTGGCATAATAGTTAGTAACCAACTCATGTAGAGTGACCAAATCTTGATAAGTTACAAGATGAAGAATCTGCTGAAGAAAAGCAAAAGAGATGGATGACTTATCCAATCTATGAATGATATTGAGTTGACCATCTTGACTTAACTCCCAACTCACTAGAACCACTCTAGTTCCTTCTGGCCAATCATCAGATGATCCTTCCCTTATAAATGTAGCATCAGAATCATTTACATTAATTAGACTTTGTAATGATCCTACTCTAGCCATTCTCTTACCTCTTCTTCCAGGAACATAAATAGCATCATGAACTGCTGCTTCAGCAGAATCACCTTCTGAAGCTTCAGTATCCACTGATGAAGTATCCATTTGATCATCAGCAGAATCATCAGAAGATTCAAGTGCAGCAGATGCATATTGTTCATCCATAGCCTTCCTTATTTGTTTGTTTCTAGCAGCTTGAATTTCAACTTCTCTTGTCTTCAGATCATGGAATCTAGCAAGTGCAGCCCTTTGTTCAGCTTCTTGATCTTTAGTCAACCTTCTAGCAGTTTCTTCATCTAATCTTTCCAGCTCCAATTGTCCCCTAGTTCTCTTCCTAGTTGGAGCATCTGATGTTGTTACTTTGGATTTACCTTTATCCATAGAAATATCACCACCAGTAGAATTAGCAGGTAAAGATACTTGTGCAGCAGCAATATGAATATCCTCAGAAGAATCCTCATCAACATTTAGAAGTGGAATTTTCTTTGAAGCATCCATTCCAGCTTTAGCATTCCTAGTTTTGATTCTATTATAAATCTCAACTAGGTTGTTAAAAGGAAGTCCCCATACATATTTCTTAGACCAAGCAGAATTATATACTGAGCTGCTCTGATTTTTCACATATGTTCTCATATACTCTGTTTTCTGTGCTTGAGTCATGGGTTTGTCCCTTTTTGCTTTAGCTTTTAATTCATCAGCTGCCTTCTTCCTCATCTTTAACATTTTTACAATCTCAGATTCATAATCTTGTTCCTCTACTCTCTTTCCAAAAAGATCAGCAGTTACAGTAGGATTAGCAAGCATCTGTTTTCCAATAGTCTGCCAGTCTAACTCATCAAACTCTAGAACTGCTGCATCCAATTCCCTTTGTCTTGCAATGGGTAATGTAGAAACATATCTTTGAGTCTCTGAATCTACTTCTGCATCAAACTTAGCTTGTACTTCCTTAGCAAGATTTGCACTCTTCATATAATTTTCCCATTCTTGTAATAATTTACCTTGACCAGCTCTATCTTCATCAGTTACAAGCTCATCCAAACCATCAAGAGGAACATTAACTTCAGCAACATCATCATTAGACACATGCACATCTACCATAGGTTCATCATGTACATCTTGAACCTCTTTATCAGTAGAAACTTGTATGTTCTCAGATGAATGATGAACAGGAGAATTCAAGTATTCTTTCCCAGCTACAAAAAATGTTTCCCCTGATGCATTTCCTGTGTCAGCAGATTGATCAGCAGTAACCCTTCTGAATGATTGTTTCTCCTGAAGTATATCCACAGCTTCAGTCATCAGCACATCATTATCATTACCAGATACTTTTGAAGCTTCAGCAGCTTGTCTTGCCAAATACTGTCTTGTACTTCTTCTTTGAACTAGTATGATTGGTTTAGATTGAGATGCTGCAACAGCTTTAGGAGGAAGAACATGAGACTGTCTAGCAACTTCAGCTAGAATCTCAAGAGAATCCAAATTTGCCTCCTTTGTCACTTCAGTAGAGTCCAATCCATCTTTGCTTTGCTTCTGCTGACCCAGCTGTGTCTCCAAATCTTTGACTTTGCTTTTCAGAACTTGAATCTCATTACCAAGAGTAGTCTTGGTCTCAGCAAGTTCTTTCTGGAGATCTTCAGTCATTTTCATATACCTGTTAAGAGATTCATATACAAATGTGAGAGTAATAGGGTCCTCTACTCTACCACTTGATTGCTCAGTGGTATGAGGAGCTTCATTGAACCCTGCAGGAGTAACAAACTCATGTACAACATTAGGAGAACCTACATTAATTTGCTCTCCCAAAGAACTAGGTGAAGGTAGTCTATTAAGTTCAGGTTCAAAAGTCTGTAAATCATCTTCAAACTCATGAAATTGCTCAGTTGGAGCATCCTGAACTGGTGAGATGGTAGGGCTAGGTGACATGTGTACAGGGGTAGGTGGTGGTAAGTCAGTAGAATCAGTTAAAGGTTCAGCAGTTGTAGTTGGCGCTTCCTCCATTACCACTGAAGGAATACCATCAGCAGCAACACTAGAAGATGATGGATTACCATCATCAGCAGCATTAGAAGCAGGCACATTACCAGCATCATCAATCTCAACTACATTAGCATTGCCTTGTGGCAACATTGCTTTTAACATAGGGTAATGTGCCCCATTATAATTTGTTTTCATTGAGGCAAACAACTTAGAACCTAGACTTTTAATGGGTATATGGGTCACATCTTCAGTGGTTATGTCTAAGATAATCTGTAAGAATCTAGGGTACATTAAAAACTTATGATGTTCCTTATCTATATTTTCTAGCATATTTTCAAAAATAAACTTAGAAAAATTATACGTTTCACCCTTAGATAGACAAACAATACCACAACCCAATTGCAGAGAGAACTGGTTCCATCCACCACACTTGTTGCTCATACATTGAAGCAGCAAATGCACCAAATACCTCCACTTTGGACAAAATTGATTCTTGTGCCACTTTGATGTATCAGTACTCTGATATCCAGCTTCTCTTAACCCAGCAAGAATCTCTGTAGTGTTGGAATGATACACACCATTTTCATCATCCAACTGAAGCTTTGTCCTTATCAACCCTTCTGTCACCACATATTCTACACCATCAATTTCAGCTACAATCTCTGTAGCAGATCTCTTAGTAGCAGATGCCCAAAATTGCTTCGCCAAGGATTCACACACCAAATTGGGATAATAGGTTAAAGCATAGTTTATCTTTGACCTTTGTAGAAATTCCACCATCAAATCGAATTCTTCATGTCCCTTCTTTGTTGTCAGAATAGCATATTTGTTATGATCTCCCTTCCAATCAAGTTGAGCCATTTGACTAAATGTGTGTGAGAATGTTATGAATTTCTCCAAAGAATAATGGGTTTATTTGAAGTGATAAGCGAATAATCTTTGATTCGAAAAGATATGCAGAGTGAGTTAAATTTGGAAGTTCCCCAATCGTGGTCAAAATTATCGGAACAACTTATTGACCAAGTCTGACAAAACTTCTAATTTTAAAATTAACCCTTCAGCAGTAACGAAAGTCAAACCTGCTGAAGCACAGTCAACTATCAGCAGAATCGACCAAAGGTAAAAATATCTTCGGTCAATATCTTGATTTTACTGTGCCACCCAACTCGCATTTAATATCGTAACTCCTAAAATTAGCTTATTTAATCACCCCAAATCACACATCTCATTCATCAACTTTCCCAAATTATCTTTCAAACCCTAATTTCTATTAATCCCAATTCACCATTCAATGCATGTCTTCACACCCAGAAACCTCAGATTCAAATTCCCCTTCTTCATCATCAGAAGAGGATATACCACCATATCCTTGGGGACTTGAAGGTTCTGACTTTGCAAGAGCATTGGAGAATCGATGTGCTGCACAAGAAAGACAATGGAATTCTCACTTGAAGGGTGAACCAAGCAATGCACCCAATCCTACTGAGAGAGAGCTTGTCTCTCCCTTCATCTATACCTCTGATGAAGACTCTTCAGAGGAAGAACCTGAAGATCCACCCTTTCTTCCTCCTTCCACACCAGAGAGATCCCTACAAAGATCAAGTACTAGGGATCCATCTCTTCCAACATCACAAAATGTGGTGTTGGATCTTCCTGCTCCAAGACCTGGTCTTCTACATCAAGAACATATTGGACAGAGCAAGAGGTCTGAGATCATACGTAAGGGAAAGGAGAAGCAGAAGTAGGTGACTGAGGGATGTAACCATGGAACAAGGTTCTTGACTATTTTCTTGACCTTGATTCATGAACATCTTCTCATTCTTCCGTCTCTTCTTTTTCCATTTTCATCTTCAGCTTCTTCATTGTACTTGTCATAGCCTCAAGTATTTTGTAATAAGTGATAGAAGCTAGTAGTACTGGATTAGCCAAAAGTTTAGGAATGGTCATTGTATCTCAATTGCAACTTGAATGTAAGCTGTAACTTGTTTCTATGAATGAATGAAAAGATCGTAGTTGATTTTATCCATTGTGTAAGACCTTCAGCATGATTCAATTGATCAGCAGAAACCATGTTCAGCATATTGACCACATTCCTTTGACTTTCATTCTTAGAACATCTGCAAAACAACCACCAAACAAGCAAATACACCAAACAACTTGCACAACTGTTAGAGGGTTAGTGTTAAAAACTTGTTAAAACTCAGAAATTATACAACATATACAAATAATCCAAAGTTTACAGTCATCATCCTCCCTTGAGGCATATGCCTCCCCTGAGGCTTATGCCTCCCCTTAAACTTTGCAGTTAAGGGTTTAACATGCCAATATGGACCACCAAATATTGAAACCTTGGTCCATCAAATGCCTTGGTTAATAAATCTGCCACATTTTCATCTGTGTGAATTTTGACCACTTTAACCAAATGTTTCTCATAAGCATCCCTTATAAAATGATGTCTGATTTCAATATGTTTGGTTCTATTATGAAAAACTGGATTTTTAACAATGCAAATGGTACTTTGATTGTCAATGAAAATGGTAGTATTCATGAAGTTATACCCATAATCCAGTAATTGATTCTGAATCCATAGAACCTGACCACAACAATTTGCAGCAGCAACATACTCTGCTTCAGTAGTAGAGGTAGCAACAATGGTCTGTTTCTTGCATTGCCAAGAAATCAGTCTTCTTCCAAGAAATTGACAACCTCCAGTTGTGGATCTTCTATCCAAATTGGCACCAGCATAAGTCACTATCACTATAAGCTGCTAGCTGAAATGGAGACTCTTTGGGATACCAAAGACCTAATTGTGGTTGGCCTTTAAGATACTTAAAAATCTTCTTGACAGCATTCATATGAGAGGTAAGTGGAGTGACTTGGTGTCTTGAACATGCACTTACAGCAAATGTGATATCAGGTCTTGAGGCAGTCAAGTACATCAAAGAACCAATCATAGACCTGTATAAATGAACATTCACAGGAAGATCAGGATTAAGATTGTTCTTTGGTTTGGGAGCCTCATATGGAGTTGTGGCAGTCCTGACATTTTCCATAGCAAACTTGGACAACATATCTTTTACATATTTTTCCTGATGTATAAATATACCATCAGGTTTCTGCTGAACTTGCAAACCCAGAAAGAAAGTGAGTTCTCCCATGGCACTCATCTGAAATTCTCCCTTCATCAAATCCTCAAACTCTCTACACCAGGCTTCTTTGGTAGAACCAAAGATAATATCATCCACATACACCTGCACAAGAATAATATCCCTAGAGTCTTTCTTGAGAAATAAGGTCTTGTCAATGGCACCTCTTCTGTAGCCATTCTGCAGCAGAAATGTGGAGAGTCTAGCATACCAAGCTCTGGGAGCTTGATGCAGTCCATAGAGAGCTTTGACAACTTTGTAGACATACTCAGGATGATCAGGGTCTTCAAATCCTTTGGGTTGAGTCACATAAACCTCCTCTTCAATCTTTCCATACAAGAAAGCACCTTTTACATCCATCTGATAAACCATAAAGCCCATATAAGAGGCATAGGCCAAAAATATCCGTACGGCTTCAACTCTGGCCACTGGTGCAAAGACCTCATCATAGTCAATGCCTTCCTCTTGTCTAAAACCTTGAGCCATTAGTCTTGCTTTGTTCTTCACCACAATACCCCTGGCATCTCTTTTATTCTTCAGAATCCATTTTGTCCCAATGGCATATTTCCCATCAGGAAGAGGAACTAAAATCCAAACCTGCTGATTCTTAAATTGCAGCATCTCCTCTTGCATTGCTTCAAGCCAACTTGAATCAGCCAATGCTTGAGTAACACTAGTTGGTTCAATCTGAGAAAGAAAACATGCAAACAGACAATGTTTGTAGTCTGTGTGATTGTTCCTCTTTTGATTGTAGACATAAGAGATAAAAGCAACTTCTCCATATTTTGTATTTTTGACAGTGCTTCTAGTTCAAACAGGGTCTTTAGGATCACCAATAATCTTGGATAGGGGATGAGCATTGTGAATTCTTTTGGTAGCTGTAGGTGGAACATCAATGTTGGCATCAAGGTTGGTGAGTGTAGGCTCAAACTCAGTGTCATAAAAGGCTGAGTTAAACAAACCAGGCTTTGGTTGATAATTTCCAAGGTCAGAAGGACTAGGAAATCTGGTAAAGGGCTTATCAAAGTCTGTAGAGACTTCAGTAGAATCAGCAGAATGAACATCAGCAGAATCAGTATCTTTGACATTGTCAGTGGGAAGAGGTGTGCCTTCAGCAGGATCCTTGTTTCCACTGACTGCTTGGGCTGACTGATGTAGGATAGCCTCAGTCTCTTGTGTAACCTTATCATTGAGTTTCTGAGCTTCCTTTGTAGCAGCATGTTCCTGCTTCTACAATCTTGCAAGATCTTCTGCATATTGTGACTCATCATCTTGTTCAGCAGCAGAGTGATTACCTACAAAATGGTTAGATGGAAAAGATGGTACAACAAAAGTATTCTCTTCTGGCTCAGACTCACATTCTGAATCATCATCCATGGAACCTGCAGGGTTAGAACTGGAATCTTTGGTACCTGCATCAGTATTAGAAGCATGCCTAGTATAACCCAAATAATCAGTCAAATAGTCTAGGTCAAAATACCAAGAATGGCCTTGACCCTGAATATTAGGCTGATCTTCAAGAAATCTCAGATTAAGAGTCTCTTAAATCTTTTTAGCATTCAGATTATAAACCCGATAGGCCTTGCTATGAGCTGAATACCCAACTATATAACCTTCATCAGCTTTCCCATCAAATTTACCCAGTATATCAGCAGTATTCAGAATAGTCACCTTGCATCCAAAAGGCTTAAGGTAACGGATGTGTGGAATTTTCCCAGTGAGAAGTTCATAAGGTGTCTTGACATGAAGTCTAGTGATGGATGCCCTGTTCAAGACATGACATGCAGTACCTACTGCTTCAGTCCAAAACATGGTGGGTAGTTTGGAGTCTGCAAGCATTGATCTTGCTGCCTCAATGAGGGTTCTATTTTTTCTTTCAGCAACCCCATTTTGTTGTGGAGTTCTTGGAGTACTATAGTCCCTTCTAATCCCTTTAGACTTACAGAATTCTATAAATACAACATTTTTGAATTCTGTACCATTGTCACACCTCCCTTAACCTTTTTATTCAGCTGGTTCTCAACTAAGATAATGAATTCTTTCAGAATTGGAGTTGTTTCATCCTTAGTTTTGAGAAAGAACACCCAGCAAAACCTGCTATAATCATCTATAATAACCAGGCAGAAGTACTTGTGATCAATACTTCTAATGGGGGTTGGACTAAAAAGATCCATGTGCAGCAACTGAAGAGGTTCTGAAATGGAGCTCACTGCTTGGACTGTTTTGTAGGAGGCTCTGTGTTGCTTTCCCTTGTTGCAAGCAATACAGTTGTGTTCATTGGTGAAGAGTTTAGAAGGAAGGCCCTGAACAAGACCAAGTTTTGATAACTTGTTGATGGTCTTGTAATTCACATGTGCCATTCTTCTATGCCATTTATTAGATTCATCCAGGGAAGCTTTGGCAACCAAACATGTTAGATCACCTTCAGGCTGAACATCATTCAGATTGAATGTGTATAAGTTGAAGGTTCTAGGAACTCTCAGCAATACAGTTGTGTCTTCTGGGAGTTTGAAGTCCTTGGAAAGTACAAGACACTCATCTTCAGAGAAAAAAACCTTATGTTTAGAGTCACAAATTTGTGATACTGAGATAAGATTAAAATTCCCCAGTTCCTCCACATAGTAAACATTTTCAAAGTCTAACAAGGGAGTTTTTATGGTTCCTTTCCCTCTTATTTTGCCATCTCCACCACCAAAGGTTACAGTGCCACCTCCTTCAATGGGCTCAAAGTCATGCATCTTATCCTTGTTCCCAGACATACTTCTAGAACAACCACTATCAAAGATGCCAACTTCAGTACTTTTCAAAGGATGTTCCTACAACAACAACAAAATATACAATATTAGTACACATTGGAGACTCAAGTCATTGCTGACTTGAGCCTGCCTTGTGGATCATCAGTAACAGGCCATGTAGATGTTTTAGATCCACCATTGTTCTTGGGCCTGTAATGCTTATTAGGTCCCTTCTTAGTCCAAGAACAACCTGCTGAGGGCTTCACAGCAGTATTCCATTTCCCACCACCATTACACATTGAGTTAAAGTGATTAGGCCAATAATCATTATAAAAGAAAGAACTATTGGGTCTGACATAAGGTCGAGTACTGGTTTTTCTCCAAGAAAAATGAGTTTCAGCATAATTAGGTTTCTGCTGATGTGGAACAAAAGATGGTATGTCATTAACATTTTGCCACATTTGCCTAGTTTTTCTTTGACTAACACCTGCACCCATTCTTTGCTCATGATATGTACAATCCTTAATCAAGTGATATTTACTTCCACACACAAAACACTTCTTCTTTTTAGAAGATTTATTCAAACCAAAAGAATTTCCATAACATGAAAAAGTATTCAAATCACCATGACAAACAGAATTGTTTTTAACAAAGCCAAAAGTATTATTATGCAAAGAATTGAAAAACAAGTCTTCAGTAGAAACTGTCTTGTTATCAACAGCAACTCTAGAAGGCTTGTGGGGAGTCTTGGGTGATGTCTTTGGTGTGGTCTTGGGAGTGGTCTTGGGAATGGTCTTGGGCATGGTCTTGGGCAGGTCTGACTTCTCACTTGAATCACAGCTAGCAAATGAGGTAGACCCTTCATCAGAAGACTTGTCACTGTTACAACAAGAGACAAAGTCATTAGATTTCACAATAGGGTCTTGAAAGTCAGTTGACTTTTTTCCATATAAATGATGTGATCCATCAAAGTCAGAAGGTTTGGACAAGTCTATAGGCATGTGTTCTCCTCTTATAGGTCCAGGTACAACATTCATTCCCCCTTCCTTAACATATTTAACAGGTGTTTGATAAGCTAAGGCTGGTTCAGGGTCAAAAACACTAGACATATCAGGATAGGTTAACTCTTCAGGGTCTATATATTTCTCATATCCTAATGCCTTTCTAGTCCTAACAGATTGACGACCATCAATTAATTTACTCAAATTAGATGCCCCTTCCTGCCATTTCATTCGACCAGTTATCTCTTTATCTAATTTAGCTTGTAACTCTTGTTTTTCTTTATCTAAATCAGACTTCTCTTTTTCAGTACGTTTTAATTCTATTTTAGCAACCTCTAAATCACTTTCTAGAACTCTTATTTTTTCTTCATATTTAACTTGATTCTTTTGAAACCATACTTTTTGTTTCTCTAATGTTTTTAAGGCCAGTTTATAAGACTCTACCTCTATATAGCATTCATTGTACTTTGGTTTCAATTCATCAAACTCTTGTTTAAGCTCATTGTATCTTACACTACATCCAAACACACAGTTGTTTACCTGAGAGATTCCCATCAAGGAGACTTGCTCCTTCTTGTCTTCTGAAGGTGTGAATGCCAGCAGATTCAATTGTGAAGAAGTAGCAGCTTCCTCTCCAGCAGGTTCATGATCACCCCAATCAATTTGGTGATCCAGAGTCACCATGGCCTTTGAAGGTACAGTCTTGGTATTCCCTGCTTCCAATGGATAAGAACCATATCTAACTTCATCTCCAGCCTTTCTATCTTTGCATTCCCTTGAAAAATGTCCCACTTGACCACAAGTGTAACATTTAACCTTCCTTCTATCAAACCTTGCAGCTTCTTTGCCATTAAAACCAAACTTTCTTCCAGACTTGGCTTCAAACCTTCTGATGTTCATTGAGATCATTGCAAGCTCCCATTTCAAGTGCATCTCCTCCATTTCCAATGGATCTACCTGTTCAAAGTCCTCATAAGCAATAAACTGCTGAGGTTCATATTCAGCCACAAATGAATGAATAAGATCCTCCAACACATTACTTGATTTTGATTTAGGAGCAGTCTGAGTATAAGTTTGAGAAGAAGCTCCTGATGAATATGAACTTGAGGCTTGATGCACAGGTTTAGAAGAGGCACCAACAAATGCAGAATGAGTGGATGGACGAATGGGACTTCTAACATCAGGCTCAAGTGATTTAAGCCTATTGTAGAGGTCATCAAAAGACATCATGTCCAACCCACCTTTGGTCTTGAGAGCAATACAAACTTGTAACCAAGATGGTGGCAGAGATCTCAAAAACTTAGAATTGCAGTGTTCATTGTCGGGTCTAGCCTTCAACTGATTAAGTTGACTCAATATTCGATGAAATCTATCATAACCCTTATGAATTCCCTCTTCTTCAAATATCTGAAATTCTTGGAATTTCTGCTTCAGCAAAGACTTCTGCAACCTTCTTGATTCCTCATTCCCACCAAATCTTGCTTTTATAGCCATCCAAATATCCTTGGCATCCTCCATAAAATGAAAGTCACCCATATGGTCATCTGGTATAGCTTGGAGCAAAATAGTTCTGACTTTACTCTCCCTCTGCACAGCCAGAATCTCTTCAGCAGTTTTGGGTCCTACAATAGTAACAACTCCATCAGCATCTGTAACATGCTTCTTCAGACTATTCCCTTTCTTAACAACCTCCCATAGATTCCAATCAATGTTTGTGATCCAGTTCTGCATCTTCATGGACCACAGATGGTAATCTTCTGCATTCTTCAAGTATGGAAACTTAGCATTACTGTTTGAGAGATTGAGTTGTTGAAGAGAAGTGGTGTTAATGGTCTGGGTTGTATCCACTTCATCATCTGATCCAGGCATGTTTGTTGATTTGTTTGGATTATTAATGTGTAGGATTTGTGATTCTTAGTATGGCAGAGACTCTCTCGAGGCTCTGATACCACTTGTTGAGCTATAGACCTTGATAGATCTTATTGAGCACTCTAGAATCGTTAGTAATGTTACTGTAATCAATAACACACTAATAGATAATCCCTGCAACTTGTATTTATAAAGCGGAAACAAAACACAAGCTTGATACAAAGAATGCTTGATCCTCTATGGATCTTTTAATTATATTAAGAATTTTCTAAAAGTTATCCAATACATAAACCTTGTGTTCCTTTTATACTCAAGGAACCCTAAACCGTTTCTCAAGAAACGTATCTTCTAAAACTTCTAAAAGATATGCATTATCACTTCCTAAATAAACTCATGCATATCCAAACTACATTACATAAAACACGGAAATACTATATCCGTAGAAATTAATAAAGCTGAACTATGTCTTCAGCAGATACACTGCTTCAGCAGAAACCAACTCTTCAGCAGGATCCTTTCAGCAGAAACAGCAGCAGAATTCTTTCTACACAGAATTCCCAACAGAAAATGGCTTGAACTGAATTTAATAATCCCTGAAAGTATAATAGAACATGCTCTAATTTGAAAAAAAAAAAAAAAAAAAAAAAAAGAAAAAAAAAAACACTATACTAAAAAACGACATTTAAAGACATAAGGTTGAGAAAAGAGAGCTTACCTTTTGCTTGTCGGACATGAATGTCCATTCTCCTCCATCTTTGGTCTTGATATCAACTTTTAAATGCTCTAGAAACCAAGTCCATGAAGATTGTGACTCAGTCTCAACAATTGCCCACGCTAATGGGAACATTTGATTGTTTGAATCTTTAGCAACAGCAGTAAGAAGCATACCCTTCACCACACCCTTAAGAAAGCAACCATCAAGCCCTAAATACTTTCTACACCCTTCTAAAAATCCCTCACGAACAGCCGCTAAGCAAATATACATCCTCTTAAAGTAAGGAGTAATCCCATGGCCTATATGCTCAACCTCAATGTCAACAGAAGTTCCCGGATTTGTTTCCACTAAAGCTTTAGCATAGTCATTCAACTTTTTACACTCATGTAGCACATCTCTTTCTAACCGTTTCATGACTATCGACTTAGCTCTCTTACACTGGTTTCTAGTTACTTCTATCTCCACCTGTGCTTTAATAGTATCTAGAATATAAGTAGGCTTAATACCTGGGTGAGCATAGATCATAGCTTCATATTGCTCTGCAATCCAAGGTGACTTGACATGTGAAATTTGGAACACCTTTGAACAAGTATGCCTGTCGTTTAATGTCTTCACAAGAAAATACTTTTTTCGATCATGTATTTCATTTGCAGCATACACCATCCACTCACAGTGTTCATCTATGCACTTTACTCTAATACGGTAATTAGCATTTTTTCTAAATATGTAGTCCCTCTTTTCTTGCACAGCATATTTCAACAAAGCTCTCTTAAATTGTTTATGATCAGTAAACGACTGACCAATGGAGAAAGTTACAGTCCTACAATTTTCATCGTACCTAGGGAATCTAACTTGTGTTCTCCTTAACTCAACAGTTCCATCTTCTATTATCTCTTCGTTTAAACTATCAACATCAGAGTTGTCAAGATAAGTTTCTTTACCATCATTAAAGTCGTTTTCCTCTCCATCGCCATGTTGCTCTAATACTTTCTCTCGGTTCTTGATAGGAGCCATTCTTCTTTTTTGGTTTTCCGTTCTGTAATGCTCTATCACTGCCTCTATACCAACAGCAACCTCTATGTCTCGATGGGGATCTAGTGTCTCATTTATTTCATTAAGTTCAGCTTCACAATCATCTTCAAGGTCATATTCACAATCATCTTCAAGGTCATATTCTTCTGTTGAACTAGACCCATCTTCTTCACCATACCCTTCCTCTTCCTCACATGTTTCATCTCCTTTGTTTTTATTATCCATTATGCATAAAAGAGTATATACATATTGTAATTATTGAATTCAAAGAGAAAAAAAAAATAATGAAAACAGAACAAACACCAGTATGTGACCAAACAAACATCACCATGAAAACAAAACAAACACCAACCTTGCGTTCATTTTATTCATTGTGTTTAAAAGGAATAGACATAAATAATATCTTATGGAATTGTACAAGAAAAGAAAATCAAATAGTTACCTTTCACCTGCTAATTTTGATCCACGAGTGATTAGGTGTGTTTGGAATGGGAAAAGTGTCTTTTGGTTTCTATCTTTTATTTTGATTTTAATTTTATAATAACTTCCTAATTTTATTATTTTAGTAAAAAATACTAACACAAAAAGTCATGTGCAAATCATGTGACCAAGTAAAACTGAGTCAGGGTATTAAGGTATCCAATTTTCCAAGTTGAGGGTACTATTCTACACCCTTAAGAGTTCAGGGTACTAGAGGACCCGTTTAACCAAATTCAGGGTACTAATATACATTTTGGCCAAAGAAAAATGCTTTGTGTGACTAAATGTAACAAAATGCCACACTAAAATAAAATTCATGTGGCCATTGGATGATCAATAGTCACGCAAAACACACATTTCTTCATTTTAAACACCATATGGTCACACTTATTCACACTTTTGGCCACTTTATGATTTATTGTATGTGACTAAATACCCGAAAGAAAAATGCTTTGTGTGACTAAATGGTACAAAAGGCCACACAAGCATACAATTCATGTGGCCATTGGATGATCAATAGTCTCACGAAACACAAATTTCTTCACTTTAAACACCATATGGTCACACTTATTCACACTTTTGGCCACTTTATGCTTAATTGTATGTGACTAAATACCCAAAAGAAACATGATATGTGTGACTAAATGGTACAAAAGGCCACACAAACATACAATTCATGTGGCCATTGGATGACCAATAATCACACAAAACACACATTTCTTCACTTTAAACACCATATGGTCACACTTATTCACACTTTTGGCCTCTTTATGATTTATTGTATGTGACTAAATACCCAAAAGAAAAATGCTTTGTGTGACTAAATGTAACAAAAGGCCACACAAAAATAAAATTCATATGGCCATTGGATGATCAATAGTCACACAAAACACACATTTCTTCACTTAAAACACCACATGTTCACACTTATACACACTTTTAGCCACTTTATGATTTATTGTATGTGACTAAATACCCGAAAGAAAAATGCTTTGTGTGACTAAATGTAACAAAAGGCCACACAAAACTAAAATTCATGTGGCCATTGGATGATCAATAGTCACAAAAAACACACATTTCTTCACTTTAAAGAACATATGGTCACACTTATTCACATTTTTTGCCACTTTATGTTTAATTGTATGTGACTAAATACCCAAAAGAAACATGATTTGTGAGACTAAATGGTACAAAAGGCCACACGAAAACCAAATTTATGTGGCAATTGGATGATCTATAGTCACACAAACCATACATTTCTTCACTTTCAACACCATATGGTCACACTTATTAACACTTTTGGCCACTTTATGGTTAATTGTATGTGACTAAATATACAAAAAGAAAATGCTTCGTGTGACTATAAGAGTTTTTGGTCACACAAAGCAGATTAATCCAACTAAAATTGTACCTATTTAGTCACACATTTTGACGTTTTGGGTACTCTTTTTTAAGTGAGACTAAAAAGAACCAAAACATGTGACCGTAGGTACCCTATGGTCACACCACCTTTAGTCACACATATGAAAAAAAACCATGTGTGACTATATGTATATCTTCACACATATTTGGTGTAACCAATTCCAGTTTTTGGCCTAGTGGCATTAAGTTATGGTAGTGGTTAGTGTGGTGTCTAGGAGATCCATGGTGGGTCATATGAGTCCTAGACATCTATCATATGTGTATTACATGGGTTGTAGCTTTTAGCTTGACCTTGTGTAATGTGGATTATTTTTGTGTGCTATAGATTGTGAGTTGTTTTTGTGGAAGCTGTGGAGTTTAAGGTGAGTTCATAGTCCCATATTTTTAACTTGTTCTAAACTTGGGATGGGAATGATGCTTGTGTTAAATGATTTGAATTATTGTTATTATGTGTATGTGATGAGGCGAAAAATGAACCACTTTTAGGGGGTCATTTAAGCCCGGAATTAAATTTATTTGATCAAATATTCCCCTAAATCGTTCCTTTTGTGATTTTAGGTACTTTGGGAGAGAAATCTGGAAAAGGAAGCAATTCGGATGTTTTTGGAGCATAAAAGTGAAGAAAACGCCAAAGTCTTAATTTTCCTTGCTGGGAACAGTAGGTGACGGCGTCAAGAGTAATTTCCATGACGATCCAGTACAGATTTGACGGCGTCACAAGGTAGGGCGTCAAGAGGAAAATGCATGACGGCCTGGAAACACATAACACATGACGGCGTCAAAAGTAGATCAAGGCAGTCCGAGGAGTATTTTGGCGGCGAGATAACGGCGTCACAAATTTGTTCTTGACGCCGTCAGACCCTATTTCCTATATATAGTTTTCTAATTTTCACATTAAAAAAGAGAGAAGTTTTAGAGAAACCCTAAGTCCGAACTTGGTACGAATTTTACAGGTTTTTCAAGGGTTCTCAGCCCTTGAACCCTTTCATGTGTAATTGAGATAAGTATTCTTTTAATTCAATCAATATGTCTATGTGTTGGTTGTCTATATCTTGTTCTTGTCTTAATTCCATCATGCTAGGCTAGATCTATCTTGTGTTTGCTTGGATCTAATGAAACCTAGATGTTAATTATGTGTTGATTACTTGTTTATGGTTGTATTGGATGAATGAATTCGATGTTAGGCTTAAGAAAACTGGCAGATCTCCAATTGGTAACATGCTTGAACGTCTTAGGAAACATGAACTGACGTGCACTAGGTTTTATTGATTGTATTTAATGCATGAGTAAATTCTAATGATCCCATGTTAGGAGCTTCTTAGCCGGCTCGACATAGGAGTGAAGTAGGCACTCATAGGATTGGGGAATTAAGTGCGCCACCCCATGAATGGTATTAAGGAATACAATCCGTCATCCATGCAAATATAACAAGTAATTAACGTGTAAAAGATATCTAGGGAGTAGTGAAATCTAAGTAAACACAACTTCTCCACTTATTGCTCACAACCTTAGTATAAATTAGTTTATTTTCATTTCTAGTATTTTATTTTGATTGCATCTTTAGTATTGGGTTAGTTGACTAGCAACTAATTCCGCCCAAATCCTTCAAACCCGAGATTTTTACTTGCTTTCTAAAAAATATAAAAATACAAAAATAATCATCTCTCATCTTTAGAACTAGTATTTAGGTTTTCTAATCCTAGCGACACTATTCCTAGCTGAACGATCAATCCCCCGGTACTTGTCACTATACTATACTACAACGATCAGGTACACTGCCTGGTGGGGGTTGTAATCTTCTCAAGATCCCTTGAGAGGTAAAGCCTGGTGCGATTCCCATGTATCAGTATGTTTGTTAAAGAGCTCGGACTTTTAATGTTATTGTATTTATGCTATATGTGAACGGTAATGATATGATGTGTGATTCTGTGTGGTCCAATTGGGAGGGTGCTTACCCTGTTGCTCGTGCATACGACCTAATTGGAGAGTAACATCCCTACTCACTATTTTTCTGTGTGGTCCGATCGGAGGGTATTAATTTACCCATTATTTGGAGCGGGGGTCACGTTCCGGCCCGGTATGTTGTTTGGATCGGTGGGCACGTTCCGCCTGATGGTTGCCTTATGTGTGATGTTACCTTGTGATGCATGTAGCTTATATGATAACTATAATTATTTGTCCAGATATATTTTATAATCACAGTGATTTTGGTTGCCTAGAGTGTTGAGTCTTAAACCTATGAATCTCAACAACGTTATGTTGACATTTTAAGCATCATTTTCAGGTGAGCATTCTAAGGCCAAAGTTGAGGGCAGCAATTAGGCGAGACTTAGTTGCATATGGAGACCTTACTTATGTTTTGGGAGTTGACTCTATTTGGATTTGTTTTGATACATTTATGTTTTCTGTTTGATACCTTCATATCTATTGAAGATACCTTTTGGATTTTGTTTTGGTTATTTATCTTGGGGTATTGTTACAACACTATGTGTTGGTACATTGCTCTATTTATGTGCATGTAGTTATTCTCTATGTTGACACCAGGTGTTGTGATGATATCCATGAAGTTACACCCACGCGTTTCCGCCGTGGCGGGGTGTGACAAACACCCTCATTTTTGACAGATCGCAGCGGATTTAGATCTGGGGTATTACCTTATGGAATCATAGTTACAGTAATAGAAAACGACTCGAAAAGAGATGTTTTTATAAAATGAGTTATCATTCATTAAATTATCAGAGTTTTATTAAGAAGAGGTCCCATGAATCTAAGTTATGAAATGTTATGTTTTGAAGGTGTAGTGTGAATACAAGTTTCCCTAGGGTTTAGATATTAAACCCTTCCAGGAAAAATGTAAGGTTTTTGATAATTGCAATGCATATACAATTATCATGTGAAAAGTGTCATTGTACTAAGCTCAAGAAACTGCACGTTAACAGTCCAGATCATGGGGCACTGCAGACCCTTACATGATGGGACGGAGATAAGGTTAACTTGCCAAAGTTAAACCTTGTGAGATTTCCCGTATAGTATTTATTGGTGGCCCGGCTGAGGCAAACCAATGGGAGTTGTCAAACTCCAATAGATCTATCAACTATACTCGCGTTCACTCGCAAGTGATTATGGTTCATGAATTTTAGTTATGTAATGGTGGCAGAAAGTAACACTCGTGTAATAACCAGAGAAAAAGACTTGTATTTGGTTTTAAAGAAAAAGTAAGCATGGAACCCCCTCACAGGGTTTGTAAAGCATTTTAAAGTGAGGCTATGAAAACTCACATGGGCTTAGGGATGATATGATTGATGTGAAAATTGACTCGGAAACTAGATGGCCTTACTCACGTGTCCTGAGGGTTTTGTAGGTGTGTTTGTGTGATTAAGTTCCTTAGTTGTTTTAAGTTTCTTAAGTAATTACTCCTAGGGTTTCTATGGTTATAACATAACACAGTTCGGGCCATCGTAATCCAGAAGTATAACTCCTCACATGAAGCTCCCTACTATTGTATTATGCTACCAACATAATACCGTTCGGGCCATCATAATTCAGAAGTATATAAATCCTCACACGAAGCTCCCTACTATTGAGTTAAGTATTTTTAGATTTAGTTATAACATAACACCGTTCGGGCCATCATAATTCAGAGGTCATGTAGTATACGTTTGAGGAGCCTGGGCACTTTAACTCGTAAACCAAGCAAACTCATCAAAACGAATACCCAAATGAAACCCCTCAAATGAAGCTCCATACTATTGTGTTATGCTTTTGTTTTTTGGTAATACTTTACTTTATAACCTTTAAGTTTCACATATTTACACTTTCTACTCAAGACTTATATACTTTATGTTATTTAGGTTTCTAACTATCTAGACTTTACACAATTAGTCCCTATACTTATATATTTTATGAAAATGATAGAAATGGCCCTTAGACTTATTAGTTTTCAGAATTTACTATTTATACCCATAACTTACTAATATTTGCAAAACTAGTCCTTATAAGTTTATAGCTTTTATCCTAAGGTTATGTAACTTTGAAAAAAGGGTCCTTATACCTAATACTTCTAAGAAATGTCAAAAATAGTCCCAAGACTTAATATTTTCATAAAGTTACCATATATACCCTTATCCATGGAAAACTTTACAAAACTAGTCCTAATTCCATGTAAACTATATTTTTATGAAACAAAAGAGTTTCCTATCTTATGGTTTACTAATATTAGCTTATCTAAATTGCCTAAATTAACCAAAAGCTTAAGTTAAGGTATTATAGCATGTTTTTAGCAACTAGTCTATAATTAGGGTTTTAAAATGAAAAGTTCTAAAAGAAAATGATCAAGGCTCAAGCAAGGATTCTAATGCATCCTAATACTATCCTAGGTCAGTACTAAAGATAATAGAATCAAAATTTATGCTTACTTGGCCAGAAATGGGGCGTACATGAGAACTATGGTTTCTAGGTTTAAAAATGGAACTCGACAAGCATGCAAGGCTTAGCTACTCAACTTCTAAGGCTACTAGGATTCTTGTACTACCACTAGGACCAGAATATGTTGTGTGCTAGCTTGGGAGGGGTTAGGGTATGTTCTTAGGGTGATCAAGGTGTTAGGCTAGGTACTTGAGGTGCTTGAGGTGCTTAGCTTTATGTTTTAACTAGTTTAGGTTTACTTTAGACCTAATCTTGCTTAGTGAGAGATTAGGGTTTAACTTAATGTTTAGTGCCTAGATTATGTTCCTATGGGTGTTAAGTACTAAAATTAAGTCATAGGAGGCTTATACTAAGTGGTGGTAACTTATGGTAGAGGTTTGGAAAGGTTTAACCTAGTTTTAAGACTTGTAAGACCTAGTTAGGGCTTTGTGCTTAAAGAACTTGTACCTAAGCTTCTAGAGGGTTGTACTAAGGTTTAAGGAGTCTAAGATTTCCTAATGTTCCTAATGTTACTCCTACATAGTTTAGATAAGCAATTAGGGTTTATAAACACATACGACTCAATTAGGGTTTGATTAGGGTTTGTTTTGGTATTGTGGTAGGTTTAGTGTGTTGTGATGATAGATTACTTATTGTGGTGTTGTTGTGATCTTAGATTAGAAGTTCTTGTGTTATGGTTATAAGGATATTTTAGCTTGAGAGTATACGTGAGTAGGTCTAATGAGTCATCACATGCATTGCATAAGAAAGAAAAGCAAAAATTTACCTGTGAGAATACCTACTATTTGTATTGATAACACTCACTTTGTACATGTTTTAGTAGCATTATTCGTATGTTTGTGCATATTATTTGGTTGTATTTGTGAACGTTTTACGCTTAAAATCTACAAATGATGTATTTAGGTTCAGGTACAACTATGTCGAAGGAAATATGGAAAAGGTGAAGAAAAGATCAATAAACGAAGATTTATGCATGTACGAAGAATTCCCGACAAATGAAAGTCTCTTGGAGTATATTTGAGAAGATAAAGTCATGAAGTTGTCACTCCAAAGACTCAAGAATAAATCACAAGAGGGAAAATGAGAATTAAATTGAAGAAAAGAAGCTTAAATGAAGAAATATTGGAAGACTCGTTGTTCCCGACACACCTTCACCATTTTGGCCATAAGTTGAGCATACGGACTCGGTTTGACCCCCCGTTTGCGGCCAAAGAAAGCTAAGAGAAAGATCTACAAATTTGGCTGGGAAAATTCATGGTTAAACAGTAACATCTGAGCCGTGTGGTTTGATCTCAGCAAGGGACGGCTGGAGCATTTTTATGCTTCAATGTTGCATTTATGAGTGGAATTAAGCCCCTAACTTTTCAACTCCATCCATTAACTATTCATGGCTGTATTTTCATGCATCTTTATGACCCTTAGTGCCCAAGTATTTCATTTATTTGGCCAAGCTCATTTAAAAGCATAAATACATCCATTTGGCTATCATTTGAACATCACCATTGACAACAATTGACACCACAACATCACCATTCACCATTTATCCTCCCTTACACAATAAGGACAGGATATACCTTCAATATTATCAAACCCGAAAGACCAAGGAACCTCTACCAATTCAAGGAGAAGTGCTCAAGTGCTAGAGAAAGTGTTTGGACATAATTTTCCGGTTGGTTAGAAGCTTGTAGTTGATTGGAGGCCCAAGGATTGCTATAATTCCTTCCATTACCAATTGTAATATTACTTTGATAATTTACTTTTATATTTCAAGATGTTTGTTGGTTTTATGATTGTTGCTACATTGGATTTTGTTGAAAACAATATGGAGTAGTTCTTATTACAATTGTTTGGATGATGTTTATCATATGAGGATTGCTTATGCTTAATGGTCTTGATCAATTATATTTGCCTATCAAGTTTGATTAGTTGTTGATGATTTCAAAGGTCGAAAGGGTTATTATCAACCAACTAGTTATAATCATTTTATCTATGGATGATTATCTAATGTATTAACCATTTCATTAGTAACTTGATTTTGCAAAGAAACTTGGATATAATTGTTGATAAGTTTGTGAAACTACCGTGAATCAAACTTGTTATATAAAATTAGTTTTGAATTAGTTGATTATACTTTGGTTTCATTGTTTTATGATCTTTCACGAGGGTTATATACCTTAAATCAAGATTGGAATTTGTCATCATCATATTCTAATATTTGTAATCAACTTGTCAAACCGTCCTGATTGACTCCAAACGATTAACCAAAGTCAACCAAGTTAATGGTCAACAAGGTCAGACTGCCTAGAGTCAATGCTCCGTGCAATATAGTGTTTCCCCGGGTCGTTATGTCCCGACGAGGTGTGAATTGTGCTTTAGCGTGCTTGTGATCGGGTGATTTTTTACAGGAAAGGGTTATAATGAGAAATATTTGAGAATTATGAAATGAAATAGCTTAGGAAAGCTATGTTATTGATTACGTGAAGTTAGATTAAGAAGAAACGAGCTAAAACCTAAAAACGTACGTTTTAATTACAAACGTGTACTAACGTACGCAATAAAAAGTGAATCTAAAGGAATAAAAAGGCTACGGATATGAAATTGATTTTTTTACAATCCTACTAAATAAAGAAAATTTCTGGAAAAAGAAAAATAATTTTTACACTAATTAATTATCTATTATTAATTAATTACTAATTACTTATTAATTAACTAATTAAACTAATTTAAATTACTAAAAAGACTTAAATGACTTAGAAATTTATGGAAAAATTTATGAATCTAATTAACCATCACAGGAATCCTAAAAAATTATAAAAAGTTGGTTTTATGTAGTTTTAAACTATTTTACTAATTATTATCCTAATTATTAATTAATTACCAATTAAACTAATTAGATTCTAAAAAATAGAAAATGAACAGTAAAAATTCTAGAAAAATTCCTAAAATTATTTTATATCATATAAAATCTAGGAAAATTATAAAAACTAGGGTGTGCTTAATAAAAACTAATTATGCTATTTAATGATTAAATATTAAATAAAACTAATATTAAATCTAATAATTACCAAATGACAATATAAAATTCTGAAAAAATTTCTAAAAATGCTTTAATATAAAATAAAATTAAGAAAAATATAAAAATACCAAGTACTTAATAAATTACTAAAAAGGAAAATTAAAAATATAAATTAAATTAAATAGAAACTATCACTTAATTTTAAATTGGATTTTTCTGGTTTTTCTTTTATAAATATTTTTAAAAACTAAAAATAGAAAACTATTGTGAAGACAACTTATTTCGAACTTAAAAATAAGCAAAATGGACACTAAAAGGTAAAACAGTTGACTTTCTTTGACTTTGGCTATGAATGAACCTCTGCGGGGCCTATAGGAGTGAAATTTGGTTCAAACAAGTTACTTGGTCCTGAATAAGCAAGAACCTAGCAGCTAAGCTCACTGATTAAGCCAAAAAGCAAAATTAAGCACTTGATTTCCTATTTTGTACACAGAAAATGGGACAGAATATAAGGATGATTCCAGGTGGGGTCCACAGAGATTGAGCTCAAAAGCTTGCTCAAAATTGGAAGATGGACAGGAGGGGGGTTGAAAGGACCCAAGGGGGGCCTGTGGGACCCACTGAGTAGGCCTGTAGCACCCACCAAAGAAGGGGTGATGGTGACTGTGTGGTGGTGCAGGGGAGGTAACTCTCCCTGCAGGTGTGTTTGAGAGGGTGTAGGACCCACACAAAAATTGCAAAAAATATAATGACAATGGGACTTCAAAGACTAGCTGGTATACTACAACTTGTGAAAGTTTCAAGACCTAGATCTCATCACCAAATTCCAAACAATTCTTGCAATTTTTGCCTTTTTCCTAAGATATGCAAATTGACTTTTGTGATTATGCTCCTAGTTTGACTTATTTGGATTTTGATTGCTTCTAATGGACTGAGAATGATGTAAATAGCAATGTTATGACCAATACAAGTTAAAATATCCACTAGTGAGCTCCTGTGTATGATTTGGCCAAGTTAAAAATCCACACAGTGGGCTGTGTGAGCAATTAAGGTTGATTTTGACTTTTGGTTGAACAAATACTTGATTTTATGACTTTGACATCCTAATTAAACCTACTAAAACATGTATCAATAACAGACAACCAATAAAAATCACTATGACTCAGTTGGGTTCACTAAACCAAACACCCCTTAAAAAAAGAGATTTTATGATTTTCAAAGATTTTGACTGATTTAAACCATAGACTTCATGCTTAAACACATATATTGATGATATGAACTGAGATTAATACCTAAGTGACAAGAATAACAATAAATACATGAAAATCAAAACTATGCTAATATGACAGTGAATCAAAGAAAATGAGCATAATGAAATCTAAAGCACAAATGTCCAATGTTAAGCATTAATATATCTAACATGCATCTAATAAACACATAAACACAGAGAAAAGCATTATTTAAGCCATGTAACAGTAAAAAAGCAATAATGTGAAAAAGGTGAACTCACAACTGATCCAACTGAAAGAATAAGTACCAAGGCCAATAGAACACACCTAAATGTCTCCCATGAGACTCTACAACCATGCAAATCCAAAATCCACAGGCTTCTTTGCTTTCATCATCATTAGGACTAATTTTTATATTTTCCAATATTTATTTCTATTTTTTTTATTTTTTTTTATTTCAAAGTGAAATTAGTTGAGGAACTGAGATAAGCTTATAAAAGCCTAACAACAAGCTTAAATGAGCTTGTATAACAGTAAAGCTTAGCCTAATTCATGATTGAAGGATTATAGGAAATTCAATGAAAATCTTGCATAAACTAAGTTAAACAAAGAAATTGAACTTGATGGTTGATATATGTCTTAAACAAACTGAAAACTTGAAATTACACTTGAAAACAAAGTTTTATAACAAAGAAATGAAATTACATGAAAAACGACATAAGAAATTTAACTAAAAATTCTACTCATAGCTAATTACTTCTCTCCTCCATGCTTTTCTTCACTTTTATAAGCCTTGGAGTGTTCCTCTCTCTTTCCCACATTAATTCAAGGCCATTGGATTAGTCCAAGTCATCCCAGCCTTTAAAATTGATTTTTGGCGCCAAGTTTGTCAAACCAACTCTCTGGTTACTTGGAAAAGTAAGAGAAGCATTTAATGTTTCTTGGAGTTTGGTTGATAGTCAAGGGACAGGGAGTGGTGCTGGTGAGGTGGAGGTGAGGGGTTGAGCAGGGAGCAGGTTGCAAGTGGAGGGGGAGGGTGAGCTTGGTTTGACTTATTTTGACTGAGGAGGGAGTAATAAAATGGGGGTTTGGGTTTTTTATTATTTGTGATGTGGGTTGGGGTACATGGGCTGGTGGATTGGGTTTGGGAGGTGGGCTGGGATAGGATTTGGTTTGGAGTTGGATTTGGTTTTGGGTTAAATAACAAAGAAGGGTCCGTTTGGTATTAAGTATCACAAGGACCAATTTTGCATTTTTCTGAAAATTGAGGGTGGGATTTGGCAATTTTCTGAAGTTTCATAAGGACCATTCATGTTAAATTTCAATCACCAAGGACCATTTTGATAATTTCCAAGTTTTGAAAAATCCCATGGACTATTTTTGCCAAAACTCAAAGTTGAGGGACCAAAATTGTAAACTTTTCAAAACTTTCACCCAGGGACCATATGTGATAACTAGTGACTTCCCAAGGACCCATAATGACTTTTCTTCCAAAATTTTCCACCAGGGACCAAATCTGCCAATATCTGAAACTTGAGGGACTATTTTTGATATTTGCCCAAAATTTCATTCAAGGACCAATTTTGACAACTTAGAATATTTCAGGGGCCTTGAATGATAAAACTCCACATTTGGAATATCCAGGGACTAGTTTTGACATTTTATGAAAGTTGGGGTACTGAAATTGCCAATTTTGCAAACTTTGGTCGTTTTTCATTTGTTTTTACTCATTTTGCATCTGAAACATATAAAACACAATTGCTAGGATATTTTCAATATTTTGATGCTCATTTGAGTGTTTTTGGATGTTTTGCAATTCAGATTTGATAAAAAATGATGAGTGTTTGTGCACTCATCACGTCCTCATATCAAGCAATCCAAATGTTATAACTAATCCAAACAAGTGTTGTCTTTTATATTATTGAATTTGCATCATTATTGCTCTTGTTTTATTTGCTACTTATATACTCTTCTCTATTGGACATAGTATTTTGGATCGTGACAACCAATATACTTTTAGCGCATGTTTGTTACACTAGATTCTTCATTTCGAAAACACTCAAATCTCTTGGGACGACCTTGACTTACGAACCCTTTTACTATGACGGACGAGTATACTTGCTGTATGTGTTCTTAGTTAACCGGTAATTCTTGTTTATAAATTTAAAGCTTGTTGAAGCGCATCAGGTATTGTGAAGAAAATGGTGTTGATGGGATTTTATGGGTGTTTACAGTGGTTGTGGTAAGTTTTGATTGAATTTACACTTTCTGGTCCCTCCATATTTTTTTAAATCTTAAAACTTGTCTTTTTAATCAAATAAATGGATGGTATATAGTGTCCCTCAGTATGGAAAGGATAATGGGTATGTGAAATAACTCAAATCCTAAATTATTATTTCTCACTTCTCACATTTAATAACTTGTACGCATATGAGTTACAAATTATTTTTACAACTCGCGTTTAATAACCTCTGAGTGTACGGATTAGAAAATTTATCCTTAAGCCACATAATTAGTAACCTTTTTTTTTTTTTTTTTTCTTTTTTGCATAGTTATAATTTATTTTATAACCCGTAAATAAAGATATGGATGAGGATCCTCTCATGTTCATTTTGAATATGATGGGTCATGTTGAGCTTTTTAATGAAAGTAAAAAGGAAAACTGAGCCATCATTGCAAAAAATTTATTTTAATTTAATTCAAATGTACACAAACAACAATCACAACATTAACTCTTATGTTCTTTTTGAATCCTAATCCTAAAAATATCCAAAAAAAATTACTATTCTTACAACCTCATTTCAAAAAGTTAAATAAAACCAAAAGTATTATAAGTATCATATGTTAAAGGCCAAAGATATATTAGTACCTCGAATTTGGTAAACTAGATCATTTAATACCTTAAACTTTTAAAGTTACAAGATAGTACCCCGGATTTTGCATATTGAAATAACTACTACCTTATACTAAATTAACTCAGTTGATAATTGTTTGAAATACTATATTAAATTTTTAAAAAATGATAAATAGTTAAAGTTTTGGGAAAATATATTTAGATAGCCAAAGTTTTACTAGAAATTATTTATGATAAAAGACTTTACCAGATTAAACTTTAGAAAGAAAAAAAGTAATTAATTGTTAAGTTAGTTAGTATATGGTAGTAGAAATTTCATTTTGTCTAATTCAAAGTATCATTTTGCACCTTTAAATGTCTAAAGTATTAGATGATGCAGTTTGACAAGTTTAGGGTACTAATATGTGTTTTGACCTATATGAAACTAAAATTATGTTTATATCTCGTATATTTACAAACTCATAATTTTTTTTCTTTGAATGAACACAAAATTTATAACTAGTAATAATAAATCACACATTCTTTGTGAAAATGAGTGTTGAAGTTATCACAAATAAAGTATTTAAAGGCATCGTAAAAAGACTGGTAATGTATCACAAGAACCGCTTGTGAGTACTGTGAAAGAGAATGAGCTGGTTGCGGCTAGTAAGCCTAGTTCTTCTTCTTCTTCTTCTCCTTATACTTCTTCTTCTAAGAGGGTTAACCCATTTTCTAAGATGGGAGAGGTGAGGTGATTCCAGACGATAATCATATGGCTAACTTCCTCTCATCGACAGGTGGTGGTTACGAGCTTGACGATGACTATGCGGATTAGATCTACGATCTTTCAGGGCAATTGGAAGCTTTTTATGACAAGTATGATATCAAGCTCTAACTTGGTAGGAAGTAATTTTGTTTTTGTAGGTGTCAAATGTTTTCTTGTGAGTAGTGGTTTATTTTCTTGTTTAGAGAATAGGAAGTGTCTTATTATGTAAGTTTTTCCGCCTATGTAACGAGCTGAGATATGAGATTTCACCCATATCCTTTAGACTTAAACGTTTTTTGGAGTATTACTAGGTCTTTTGACCTTTAAATAATATATATATATATATATATATATATATATATATATATATATATATATATATATATATATATATATATATATATATAAAGTTTATGAGATAAAAATTGCATGAAAATTTGATATTGGGTATTAAATACGAGGCAAGTTGCATGATATAAAAGTGTAAAAGTACCGACTACCGTATATATATGGATAAGGAAAGAGTCAAATGTTAATGACGGTAATTTTGTAATTAATTCACATCACATCAGTTGTCTAGGGTGCCATTAGCAGCGCCCCTGACGCAACTCAAATTGACATAAAAGATTGTTATAAGGTCTAGTGTTTTAAATAATATTATCCCTAAAGTCGCGTCTGACGGATGTTAATTGACTGCATGAAACATAGATTTAGAGGGTGTTGTTTAATGGAGTTGATAATTTCATACACATTGGTATACTTATATATAGCCACCAAACAAGAACAAGATGGTACTCGATAACATGTCTCTATCCAAACCGAGCTATGACCGAAAAGCCGAACTCAAAGCATTTGACGAAACCAAAACTGGCGTCAAAGGACTCGTTGACGCCGGTATCACTCAAGTCCCTCGGATATTCCACGTCCCTTCACCTCAAAACCTTAAATCTAACTAACCATGTCCAAAACCAAGTCTTCCAACCATAGATCTTGAAGGAATTCATGAAGATTCTGTAAGACGAAAGGAGGTTATACAGAAAGTTAATGATGCATTGGAAACATGGGGATTCTTTCAGATTGTGAATCATGGAATTTCGAATAGTACGTTGGAGGAAGTGAAAAAAGGGGTTAGAGGGTTTTTTGAGCAGGATGATGAGGTGAAGAAGGAGTGGTATACAAGGGATTTCAGTGGGAATCGTAGGGTGCAGTATAATAGTAATTTTGATTTGTTTGTTGCTCCCGTGACTAACTGGCGAGACTCTTTCTTTTGCATGATGGCTCCTTATCCACCAGAACCACACGAGTTGCCACAGCCTTGCAGGTTTTAACTTTTGTTCTTTGACTCCTTTTTTTTTTTTTTTTTTTTTTTTTTTTTTTAACAGTAATTCGTTAAAAGGAATCTTGCAAGTAGCTAGAATAATCAATGATGTGAGAGGTGATTTCAAAAAGAGGTTGGTTAGACGGATAAGTGGGAATTAAAACTCAGGATCCGGTCTGAACCTCATGCGTACCGCAATAACATTTGTTCTTGAGATTTTTTAGTAAAGAAAATCAATCAAATAACTTTTTCTGTTTATGTTCATTTTCATGTGATACTCGAGAATAGGACTAAGCATCGCAGACCCAAGACCGACCGAGACTGAGAAAACCGATCGGACCGACTGAACCAACCGTACCGAAGGACCATCGGTCCGGTCTCGGTCCCAACATGTTTCTTATTTTGCTCTCGGTCTAGCCCGATCCGGTCTTACGTAAAAACCGACCATTATACCTTCTTGGACCGGACAGGACAAACACGGACCGGACCGAACTCATTCGGTCCAGTCCTCGATCTAGGGTTTTGGTCGAATTCGGTCTTGGTTCGGTCCAGTTTTGGTCGGTCTAGTCCGATTTTGGACTGATGCTTACTCTTACTCGGGAACATAACTTTTTCTGTTTCTTTTCATTTTTTTTTTCTATTTTTTCCTTAACTCATACTCGAGAATCCGTGTAATTATGTGAAAGATATGAGACACCGCACCGATCGTCTATCACTCGCGATGACTTTTTGGGCACTTTGGCAAGGACATATCCTTGTTAAAAGTAAGGACATGACGTTATCAAAAGGTCCTCGTCACACGCCCGTCGCTAAACCTTTAGGCGAGGACTTTTTTGAGTTTTAGTGATGATGACGTGTAGCCCACCCAAATTCTCAGTCAAAGTTATAAATTGGGCCCACCAGACTTTTTGCCGAGGACATGTCCTCGCTAAAGCCTAATTACACAATTAATTAATTAATCCACTTATCACTATAGCAAATCAGGCCCGCTACAATTTTGATGAGGACATGTCCTCGCAAAAAGTACAACATATTGTAGCTTTCTGCATATTTTCTAGTTCTTTCCCAGAAAAAATCTATCAAAACCTACAATTTATAATTACCCAAAACAAACATACTAATTCACAAAAACGCATATTCAATAACAAAGTCGCTAAAACATTATTTAATAACTACAAAGACTAAATGGTTCCAAAACAAAAGTCGCTAAACACATAAACATGTCCATAACTATCCATTACCACTCGAGGAAGGAAACACACAAACAAAAGTCGCTAGAATACCACAAATGTCCACAATCATAACTACACCACAATAGTTCCCTACTCTCAATCCACCATCTCCATCACCACAAGAAAATTAGTTATTATAATCTTTTGAGAAGGAGCTAGCTATTAAATAGACAAATATTACCAGGTGTAGATGAATCTAATTGTTAGTATGGTTAGATCCAACATACATTTGTTAGAATAACACAAGAAGCTTGGCAGCTATATTGTTATACAAAGCTAAATTTCCACTTTCGAGTTTTTGGTCCTCAAAAATTTTAACTTTAGTGACCCTGCCGGCACCACCAGAATATATTAAGCACTCGAGTTTACCAATATCAGTATCGTGCCAACCAAAGCAAGTTCAACAAGATATTGAAACCCGTCTCCAACTTCAATTCTCGGGACGGACCCACATTGTTGTGACAGTTAACAATTCTTGATATCGTTTTGAAGAAATGAGATTGTGTAGTCAATATCATCTCGACTGATATGTTTAGCTACCATAAATAACTAGTCAAGATTTGGTGAAAGCTCATGACGAAGACATGTCCTCGCCAAATTTTCCGTTTTCTTTTTTTACTTTCGTTAATTATTTCCCTATAATTTTCCCGTCAAACTTTTGGCGAGGACATTTCCTCGCAAAAAGTTTTGATCAAATTTTCTTGCTTGGTCAAAGTCCGAAACTTGGAACTTTTGTCGTTTAGTGGCTTTTAGCGAGGACATACATGTCCTCACCAAAGCCTTGATCACCCGCCTTGATCACCCGTCCTACCTTTCCTTGTAGTGAGAGGTGATTTGGTGTTGTTCAAATTACCTCCCATGAAGCACACTCTATATCTTCCTTTGCCTATTTACTTTTTGGGGAATGATCACCGCTGCAACTTCTTTGGCCTTTTCTTCTTCCAAATTGACGGTCTATTCACCAATCCATGTTTGCTTCCATATCCGTTCTCTATATTTGCTTCCATATCCGTTCTCCATACAAGATCATTTGTGGCGAAGGTGTATAGAAGAAAAAGACCAAAGAAGATGCAGCAGTTAGGGATGTCAGTAGGGTCGGATTGACCTGACCCGAACCTGAACCCGATAAGGCTTATCGGGTCGGGTTAAATCGGGTTGAAAGATCTTATCGGGTTGTTTTGACCCGAACCTGATAACCCGATAGTGTTATCGGGTCGGGTTAGGGTTAGATTATTTTTCTTATTGGGTTATCGTGTCAACCCGATAAGACCCGAAAAATGCTATTTATTTCTTTTTTCCAGTAAAACTTTGTAAGCAATTAGTCTCGATCTTCTAGATAGGTGGTAAATTGCATGTTTATAAACTTCAAATATATTTTATAACAGAAAGAATACAATGTATTTGTAAATTATTTCTTACGTGGATCTATTGTACGGTTCTTAAACATATTTGTAAGATCAGGTGGATTAATCTTCGAAAATTTAGTCACTGGAAAATTTAATATAGTGTTCTAAAATTTAGTCTTCTTGTATGCATGTTGTTATTCGAAGTATATATTATCTCAATGGAAATAAGTCTTCTTTATATGAATCTCTTGTACTATGAGGTAATATATACTTCCAATAGAGTTGGATTTCTCCAAAAGGTGTAAATCGGTGGGAACACCCGGATCTCATGCATCTTTTGATGCCAACCGGACCCTTCCCCAAGGACCCGGCCCCATGCGATGAGCACCTGTTCTCATTGACCTAATCTACTAGACAGGGGCGGAGCAACGTGTGCCATGTGCCACATATGGTTGTACGCAACTAAGTGTATTTGTTATGTGATTTTTTTTTTTTTTTTAGTTTTTTGAAGGTGCTACACCTGTTTCTATGTTTATATAAAGAGAGCGTCTGGTTTTTGAAAGAAAGAAAGAAGAAAGAAAGGTGGAAGATGAAGTTTTCTAGTGATTTGTCGTTTAGCCAAAATTTCAAAGTCTTTTAACTCATAGATGTAGGGTAGCCAAGTAGGGCCATAGGGTCTTTGTTGCGTAGTATTTGTTTATGTCAGTTTGCTACTATAATTTTTAGAAACTGTATTTAATTTATTTTTACAAAAAAAGTATAGTTATCAAATGTCAAACGTTGAATTTCACTTTCATTTACAAGATTATTATTATTTTGATACTATTTTTAAGCTATCTAGATGCTAGAATTAAAACCACATAAAACTAGTTTTACTTTAATAAATGAAAAAATAAATTTAGAACCATACACGAAGCGAAGCGAACCGAAAATCGTGCCACGCACGGTTCGGAATCCTGGATCCGCCACTGCCAGTAGAGTTGGATTTATGTCATAACCCAACAACCCGAATCACCTGACTCGATTTAACCAGAGCCGATAAACACCGAAACCCGATAACCCGATTTCTTATTATCACACCTCGCCAAGGCGGAAACGCGAGGGTGTAACTTCATGGATATCATCACAACACCTGGTGTCTATATAGAGAACAACTATATGCACAAAAATAGAGCAAAGTACAAACACAAAGTGTTGTATCAATACCCCAAAATAAAATAACCAAAACAAAATCCAAAACAATACATAAGATCCAAACAAAGATGATAAACCACTTCTAATGCAACTAGGGTCTCGTCTAATCACATCCTTCTATCTTATCCTTAGAAAACTCACCTGAAAATGATGCTTAAAACGTCAACATAATGTTGGTGAGATTCATAGGTTTAAGACACACATACACTCTCAAGGCAACCAGTTCACTGTGATTATAAAATATAGCTTGACAAATAATTATAGTTATCATACAACTACATATGTTCATAAACCAACCATCACACAAAAGGCAACCATCGGGCGGAACGTGCCCACCGATCCAAATCCAAAATATCCGGGCCGGAACGTGACCCCCGCTTCAAATAATGGGTAATTAATACCCTCCGATCGGACCACACAGAATAATAGTGAGTAGGAGTACTACTCTCCAATTAGGTCGTATGCACGAGCAACAGGTTAAGCACCCTCCCAATTGGACCACGCAGCATCACACAACATTTCCACATCGCATAACCATTCACATATAGCATACAGACAATAACAATATAAGTCCAAGCTCTTTGACACACACATAATCACAGTAACCCAAACCATTTAAGACAAGCATCATTTCCATCCAAAGCTTAAAACAAAGTAAAAATATGGGACTATGAACTTACCTCAAACCTTGCAGCTTCCACAAAAACAAATCACAATCTATAACACACAAAAATAAATCCACATTACACATGGTCAAGCTAAAAGCTATAACCCATGTAATACACATATGACTGATGTCTAAGACTCATATGACCCACCATGGATCTCCTAGACCTCATACTAACCATCACCATAACCTAACACTCACTAAATCTCTTGCACTTTTAAAATCAGAAAACGCAGAATTTTAGGGTACATTCGCCCACATGAAATCATAACAATTGAAGCTCAACAACTCACACCAAAAATTCACTATGGTCTCTCATAAGCATACAAACTAATCCCAGAAGGCCATGGTCTAATAACACACACAAGTACCCCATAAGAAAATCAAACTTGTCAACTATCCAAATTTAGATCTGAACGCACACCAAAAAGTTTTAATTAGAATAAAATACTTCTACAACTTTTTATCGCGAATCCTTTTCGTGATAATTTAAGATAACCTAAAACTCAACTATTCCAAAATGGCTAACCTAAATACCACTTTCTCACCCACAATTCACTATCAAACTTTTACCCAAATTCTGTCCCGGTTTAACAGCTTTGACACCTTATCAAAGAAAAATCAAAAGACTAACTTCCCGACCTTGAAATCAATCGTGGTTAGACTTTTTGGAAAGCTCTTTCATTAAACTGCAATTTAGGCTAAAAATTCGTGATCTGACTCATCTCCTACTATTTTATCTCGTCGTAGCTTTACAGCCCTTCAAAGCTGTCTCAAATTAACTCAATGTTTAACACGTTTTATCACCAAACCAACTTCACTAATCATCATACCATTAACATCTAATGATCCTACCATGTTTAACATCATTATTTTCCAGAATTTTTATAAACCCTAAATCCATCATAATTTATATTACTTGAATTAGATCAATAACTAATTAATTGAATGAAAACTAGTATCGAAACTATACCTTGATTTTGATTTTTGGCTTCAAAAACAAAACCCTAATTTTTTTCTTCTTCTCATTGGCTTAGTCGATCATAATTTGCAGAGAGTGAGGGCTATAGGTCGTTTATTAGGGATATATGGGTTGGGGGTTGAGCTTGTTTGAGTTGGACTAGGATTCCTTATTGCTAGGAATTGTATTTGGGCTCAAATTTGGTTTCCTTTTCCCCTAAAAATCCTCTAAACCGATTTTTACATAGATAAAATATATATTTATTTTTTTTACTAAATTTATTTATTACACTAAAAACCTCATACTTTTAATATTTTATAAGTACCCGTAACTAATCCTAACATCTTATGCGATAAACCTTAACTTTTACAACAACCGGAAAAATAATCATTTTCAAAACAAAGTTTCCAAAAATAGATTTTCACTCATTTATGAAATTTAACCCCCAGAAACAAAACACACATAACTTGCTTACGCTCAAATACTTGAACGAAGACTCGTTACGCAAAAACACCAAAACACAAAAACTACACAAGTCATTTCTACACCACAAAGGCGATCAAAATGAACTTTCCCAAATTCCATACTTTCCAAATCACAATAAAACCATTTACGCAAAGGGATTTAGTGCTAAAACTCACTTATATCACTTCAAACACCTAAGACAAACCAACAAAACGTTAACCGAGTCAAGACTATCAGTCAAAGTGACATGCTAAAACCACGGTTGTTACATCATCCCCACATAGGGAAATCGCGTCCCGAGATTTCAATTACTCGTCTCACCTAAAGCATCAGCAAAATAAAATTTATGGATATTTAAGCGAAAAAATACCACTCAATAAAATCACAGAGAAGGAACTACAAAAATGTGAACCGAATAAATACCCAAATTCACACGATAGAAAATATTCCATCACTCCATCGATACACGCAAATAGATACACTCCCCGATCAATAACACCAATGATCCAAAACGACTTCTCACTGGTAGGTACGATATCCCCGAACCAAATGAAAATCCAAATGGTAACCGCAAGAAGCACACACATGTAACAGATACCCATAAAACAAAACATTATTTAAAACATTTATGAACACCCCGCATCTAACTTCCACGATCTAAATCCAACTACAAACGATATGCTCACCAACCACATCCGCAAACAAATTTGAATACTTAAATATCATCTGATCCTCACGTTCCCAAGTAAACTCAGGACCACACTTAGAATCTCACCATACCTTTACCAACGCTATCTCACCACACTTCAAACCCTTAACATCTTGATCCATAATCTCAACAGGTTTCTTGACAAAGCAAAGAGTCTTGTCAACCTTAATCTCATCTAATGGCACATGCAGACTAGTATCCGCCAAACACTTTTTCAAATTAAATACATGAAACGTATCCTGCACTCTACTTAACTCCTCAAGCAAATTCAACCGATATTTCTCAAATCCAATCCTTTCCGTAAATCTCAAATGGTCCTACGTATCTCGGTGCTAGCTTGCCTTTCTTACCGAAACACACAACACCCTTCCAAGGAGATACTTTTAACCTCATAATATCACCAACACCAAACTCTAAAGGCTTACAGCAATAATCCGCATAACTCTTTTGGTGATCTCTTGCTGCCTTAAGTCTTTCCTTAGTCAGAAAACCTTATTCGTAGTCTCTCGTTCTAGTTTAGGACCAATTAGTTGGCTTGTTCCAACCTTTGCCCACAGAACAGGTGACCTACATTACCTTCCATACAACTTTTCAAACGACACATACTCAATACTAGAATGATAATTGTTGATATAGGAGAACTCAGCTAAGGGTAAATGTATACCCCCGGCTTCCTCCAAAATCAAACACCCCCATGCTCTCAGCATACCATCAAACGCCTGATTTGTACGCTCACTTAGTTCACTCATTAGAGAATGATAAGTCGTACTCATCTACATACTCGTTCTCAAGACTCTATAACACGTTTACCATTATCGCGAAGTAAGTATTTCATCATGTTTCTTGATGATCAACGCGACACCCCATGGCTCTTTACCAACTCATCGAGCGAAAAGTCTCGCCAACTCCTCCTTAATAAAATCTCCAGGTACCTCTGGCTGTTGCAACACCCTAATAATCGTTGACTACAACCTTTACCTTCAAGCATTTCAAACACTTGCTAAAGTATCGGTATTCTCCTTCATACCCACTCCTCCATAAATCTCTTGCTAAGGTAATAATATGTCTTATCCATTCTCGGATGTATCAAACACCTTGCATGATTGATGTCCTTACGCTTCCTCTCAATGAAACCAATAGCTGGTCCGCAAAGTACATTCCTCCATCTTCGTTCCTTTCCATTTACTGGTCTAAACCAAGTAATCATTCTTCTTACATGTTCTCATCCTTGAACCTCTCTCTCTAGGCTGTCAATATCATCCTCTTAACTCCGAACTGAATTATCATAACATTTCTCACAAAGATCTAAGTTTCACTCGTTCACTCCCGCTCAGCGCTCTTACCACGATGTCTGCCCTTCCTTGACGGTGGCAAATCAAACAATCGTAGTCACTGAAAAATTCCACACTCACCTTCTCTTCAATATATAGTAACCTCTTGTCAAATATATGCTAAAGATTCTTATGATGTGTATAGATAACACTCCCTGCTTCATAGAAATATCATCTCCAAGTTCTACTCCCCAACTTTAAATCATGTATCACACAGTTTCTCTTATTGATCTTCCACCTCCGCGATGCCTACGCAATCTATAGAACGATAGAAATGAATCGTCAATAGTGCCTCCCAATCCTAAGGACAATCGTCTCTCAGATGGTGTCTTAGGTACTTTCCATTCTTCACCACTTTTATCTTACTAATGTCCACGAACACTCGCTATCGTCGACCACCTTCCTGAAGAACGTACATCTTAAAGCTACACCTCTCACTTAAACAACTTGGCAAACACCCTCTTCTTCTTCAACGAACCAATTGATAATCAAAACGACAATCTATCCTAAGTAAACGACGTGAACCATGAAACCGGTCGAAGTAAAACGTATATCAACGAACTCGAAAGGGGTACGAATTACCGACTAATGAAGTAACGAACATCAAAATCAAAGCTATAAAAACACAATGAGAAATTTTTCCCCAATAAAAGTAGACACGGATAAAATGTTCATGAAAACCCATACAAAGAAAATATAAAATACACGTACCCATAAAACATCCACAAGCGTACCTCAACGAAAGAAACACTCGATTAACCAAATACATAACAAGTTTGGTAAATGAGAACCGTAGACAGTCCTTATTCCCGTACTCGACCTTCCCAAGAACAAACGAACACCGTTTTTCACAAGACATATCTTAAACTTATACATTTTTATAAAATATATATAAACCATTTTATGTAAAACATCAACATAACCATTTTTTATCCAAGCTTCATTTTAACCATAAAAATAATAGTTTCCAACAAATGACTTTGAAATACCCAAAACGAATTTTAAAATACCATAAGGACTTTAACACAACCCTTTTATTGGATGCGTAAAAAAACACAGAAGAATCACATAATCAAAATAATCATCAAACGAATCTCATACCAGTGAACACTCACGCAAATACATTGCAAACCAAACGATGAACTTACAAACTCACTTGTACAACGATCAAACAAAAATCATAGAAAAACACCGATACTAACAGGTCACAAAACATGTCACGAAATTCAATTGGTGTGTGTAAATGAGGGATCAAATATCCACACCAACTCGTCACGTACCAACAATACTTAAAGAACAATATAATATTCATTCGCAGAATGAATGCAAGGAGTAACCAAAGAAACGAACCAGGATCCAACAAAACGAATTCAATTACCCAACACCTATCACGACGTTAAATAGAAAGAATATGGCATCTGTATCATCCTGGTACAAATAGGAATACCAACCAAAGAATTAGGTATACAAACGGAGTGTCTAGCAAATGAATCAACTTAAATACCACAACATGAGTGCCCACCGATAATTGAGGTATCAACATATGATAGGTAGGATGTAATCTTACCACCTACACACCCCAACATATAACGACTGCCCAAATGGTTAAAAGAATACTTCTCTAACCATACATCCATCACCAACATGAAATCACATACCATCTACCACAACATATAAAAACAAAAATCAATCAATGCAATAATGGTCACAAGTCCACGTGTGTGATACCCTTATAATTATGTTCGCGACCATATTTATAAGACCTATTTCACACGCATACTTACTTCCAAACCACACATCTCAATGATAACGCACATATACCATATAGCACCTAATACACCATGTAATCCATGCTATCATACTTGCAAGTCCACTTGTGTTGTGACACATGTATAATTATGTTGGCCACCATAATTATCTATGCCCCCTTTCACAAGTGTACTCCCTCCTATGACAACACATCATGCAAACAAAAACAAAAGACGTCTCAAACAATCATCTCACATGGAACAATTCCAATGATCACGTAAACTCTATAATCAAAATCACTTGGATAAGGTTGATCCAATATCCAAGAGTAATCATGCTCCAACCTGGCTCTAGACGGCAAAAGACAATATAAGAATTCCAAAACGTAACACAAAACGAAAGACGTCGCACAATGGCTCAAACTTCATTCTCGCCCTTGCCTCCCCACTCAAATCGGTTAAACTTACTACTCACTGTGGACTCCAGATCCGAATCCACATTATTCCATCCTAACTCCCCTTTCATCTTTACTCATCCACTCATTCCTATTTCCTATACGTTGAGGAAATTAACAACATACAAAACCATCTCTATTCTTTTCTTCCAATTCCACACGATCCACATGTGCATACGAATGATGAGGTTTGGACTAAACCATCTTTCCTTCACCTGAAAAGTGAGGAAACTTCTCAGGGTACTCGGTAACGGCTCCATTTCTAAAAGTCGTCGTGGTTATAAACCTCTCCACTTCTTCTCTACCAACGTATTCTATAAACATCCTCTCCTTGTTTGAACATGGATACATGCCAACCGGACCCTTCCCCAAGGACCCGGCCCAATGCGATGAGCACTTGTTCTCATTGACCTAATCCACTAGACAGGGGCGGAGCTACGTGTGGCACGTGCCACATATGGTTGTACGTAACTAAGTGTATTTTTTATGTGATTTTTTTTTTGGTTTTTTGAAGGTGCTACACCTGTCTCAATGTTTGTATAAAGAGAGTGTCTTTGAAAGAAAGAAAGAAGAAACAAAGGTGGAAGATGAAGTTTTCTAGTTATTTGTCGTTTAGCCAAATTTTCAAAGTCTTTTAACTCATAGATGTAGGGTAGCCAAGTAGGGCCATAGGGGTCTTTGTTGCGTAGTATTTGTTTATGTCAGTTTGCTACTATAATTTTTAGCAACTGTATTTAATTTAGTTTTACAAAAAAAGTATAGTTATCAAATGTCAAACGTTGAATTTCACTTTGATTTACAAGATTATTATTATTTTGATACTATTTTTAAGCTATCTAGATCCTAGAATTAAAACCACATAAAACTAGTAGTACTTTAATAAATGAAAAAATAAATTTAGAACTATACACGAAGCGAAGCGAACCGAAAATTGTGCCACACACGGTTCGGAATCCATGATCCGCCACTGCCAGTAGAGTTGGATTTATGTCATAACCCAACAACCCGAATCACCCGACCCGATTTAACTAGAGCCGATAAACACCCGAACCCGATAACCCGATTTCTTATTGTCATACCTCGCCAAGGCGAAAATGCGAGGGTGTAACTTCATAGATATCATCACAAAACCTGGTGTCTATATAGAGAACAACTACATGCACAAAAATAGAGCAAAGTACAAACACAAAGTGTTGTAACAATACCCCAAAATAAAATAACCAAAACAAAATCCGAAACAATACATAAGATTCAAACAAAGATGATAAACCACTTCCAATGCAACTAGGGTCTCGTCTAATCACATCCTTCTATCTTATCCTTAGAAAACTCACCTAAAAATGATGCTTAAAACGTCAACATAATGTTGGTGAGATTCATAGGTTTAAGACACACATACACTCTCAAGGCAAACAGTTCACTGTTATTATAAAACATAGCTGGACAAATAATTATAGTTATCATACAACTACATATGTTCATAATCCAACCATCACACAAAAGGCAACCATCGGGCGGAACGTGCCCACCGATCCAAATCCACAATATCCGGGCCGGAACGTAACCCCCGCTCCAAATAATGGGTAATTAATACCCTCCGATCGGACCACACAGAATAATAGTGAGTAGGAGTACTACTCTCCAATTAGGTCGTATGCACGAGCAACAGGGTAAGCATCCTCCCAATTGGACCACGCAGCATCACACAACATTTCTACATCGCATAACCATTCACATATAGCATACATACGATAATAATATATGTCCAAGCTCTTTGACACACACATAATCACAGTAACGCAAACCATTTAAGACAAGCATCATTTCCATCCTAAGTTTAAAACAAAGTAAAAATATGGGACTATGAACTCACCTCAAACCTTGCAGCTTCCACAAAAACAAATCACAATCTATAACACACAAAAATAAATCCACATTACACATGGTCAAGCTAAAAGCTATAAGCCATGTAATATACATATGATGGATGTCTAAGACTCATATGACCCACCATGGATCTCCTAGACCCCATACTAACTATCACCATAACCTAACACTCACTAAATCCCTTGCACTTTTAAAATCAGAAAACGCAGAATTTTAGGTGACATTCGCCCACATGAAATCATAACAATTGAAGCTCAACAACTCACACCAAAAATTCACCATGGTCTCTCATAAGCATACAAGCTAATCCAAGAAGGCCATGGTCTAATAACACACACAAGTACCCCATAAGAAAATCAAACTTGTCAACTATCCAAATTTGGATCTGAACGCACAGCAAAAAGTTTTAATTAGAATAAAATACTTCTACAACTTTTTATCGCGAATCCTTTTCGTGGTAGTCTAAGATAACCTAAAACTCAACTATTCCAGAAAGGGCTAACCTAAGTACCACTTTCTCACCCACAATTCACTATCAAACTTTTACCCAAATTATGTCCCGGTTTAACAGCTTTGACTCCTTATCAAGAAAAATCAAAAGACTAACTTCCCGACCTTGAAATCAATCGTGGTTGGACTTTTTGGAAAGCTCTTTCATTAAAATTCAATTTAGACTAAAAATTCTTGATCTAACTCATCTCCTACTATTTTATCTCGTCGTATCTTTACAGCCCTTCAAAGTTGTCTCAAATTAACTCAATGTTTAACACGTTTTATCACCAAACCAACTTCACTAATCATCATACCATTAACATCTAATGATCCTACCATGTTTAACATCATTATTTTCCAAGATTTTTTTAAACCCTAAATCCATCATAATTTATATTACATGAATTATATCAATAACTAATTAATTGAATGAAAACTAGTATCGAAACTATACCTTGATCTTGATTTTTGGCTTCAAAAACAAAACCCTAATTTTTTTCTTCTTCTCCTTGGCTTAGTCTATCATAATTTGCAGAGAATGAGGGTTAGAGGTCGTTTATTAGGGATATATGGGTTGGGGTTGGGCTTGTTTGTGTTGGACTAGGATTACTTATTGCTAGGAATTCTATTTGGGCTCAAATTTGGTTTCTTTTTCCCCTAAAAATCCTCTAAACCGATTTTTACATATATAAAATATATATTTATATTTTTTTTACTAAATTTATTTATTACACTCAAAACCTCATACTTTTAATATATTATAAGTACCCGTAACTAATCCTAACGTCCTACGCGATAAACCTTAACTTTTACAACAACCGGAAAAATAATCATTTTCAAAACAAAGTTTCCAAAAATAGTTTTTCACTCCTTTAAGAAATTTAACCCACAAAAACAAAACACACATAACTCGCTTACGCTCAAATACTTGAACGAAGACTCGTTACGCAAAAACACCAAAACTACACAAGTCATTTATACACCACAAAGGCGATCAAAATGAACTTTCCCAAATTCCATACTTTATAAATCACAATAAAACCATTTACGCAAAGGGATTTAGTGCTAAAACTCACTTATATCACTTCAAACACCTAAGACACACCAAACAAACGTTAACCGACTCAAGACTATTAGTCAAACTGACCTGCTAAAACCATGGTTGTTACACTTATCGGGTCTAGTTGCGGGTCACTTTTTAAAAACTCAAAACCTGACTCAACCCGACAACCTGATAACACCCCTAGCAACAGTAGGCGGCCGCTGCTGCAGCATTGATCATTTCCCCATACTTTTTATGCCATCTGGTTAGGCTTAGATTGCTTTCTGAAAGGTGAATCTAAATTTTGAATGACAAAGATGTTGATCAACCAATTGCATTTGGGACATCATATATCCATTGAACCAACAGAGTAACTTTTGAAGCAAACAAAAACTTTAAAACTGATCTTCAATTAGATTTTTTTTTTAACGGCCAGATTTTATTGAGTCATCTGTCAAGTAGCCAGATACGACAAACATTACAAAGTAACATCACAAGCAACAATTCGATTAACTAGAACGGTGTCTTTGAGTTTTTCGTTAAACTCTTAATGAGCAAAGTTTTTGTAGTATATGACATACTAGTTATAATGCTCGCGCACGTGCCGGTTTTGTTTTTAATTTTTTTAATCATATATTTTTATTTATTAAAAAACAAATAATTTAATCTTTGTTTTGTTTGATTTATGATGTTTAATTATAGTTTTTTATTATTAAAGATAATTATTTAAAAATTTTAATTCTATTGTTAATTGGAACTTATCTATATTTTTTGTATTTATCTTCTACTTGTGTTATGGATAAATATAAAATGTTACTTAAAAAGAAAATAATTTTTTTTAAATAAAATTATTACTAAATAAGGTATGATTTGATTTTTTTGAAATGGAAAAGTCCCACTTAAGGTTTTGTTTTATTATATAAAAGATTCATTGATTTTGAAGCGTATTGAAATGGATTGTATAAGGTATGATTTGATTTGATTTTTTTTTTTTTTTTTTTTTTTTTTTTTTTTTTTTTTTTTTTTTTGTAAAAAGAGAGAAATATATTAATAATAAATAGATAGAATACAAACCAACCATGAACTATGAACAACCCTCATGGAGCATATATAGAGGCCACAAACAAACTTGAAAATACCCTATACAATCCAACAAAACAGAAGTAACAAATACACTATAGTAAACACTCTATCAGAACCCAGCAACATCTTCTATTAGCATCTTTCAACACATAAATCAGCATCTTGTATTCTTGACAACCAAATTCAATCCAATAGCCAGCATATTAATGCTGTTGTTCACATTAAGACTCTTGTGAAATTCTTTGTAGCAAATCTGATTTGTCTAACAGATACACATAAGCAAACCAAGATCATGAAATAGTTATAAGTAGTTACTTATTTATATACATGTGCTATAGATGTCGGATGTAAACTTCAACTGTCTAAAATTTTATGTTAAATTTGGTCAATCATGTAGTGATATATTGTTAAAGTACTCGAGCCAAGTGTTGAAGCTTGGAGGTTGTGTGTTTGAGTTAATATCTGAGGCTCTTGGGCTCAACCCCAATCACCTTTTGAACATGGGTTGCGTTGAAGGGCTCGCTGTACTTGGCCATTACTATCCTTCATGTCCACTGCCTGAATTAGCAATAGGCACCACTAACCACGCCGACGGCACTTTCATCACGATTCTTTTGCAAGACCATGTAGGTGGCCTCCAAGTTTTTTACCAAGAGCACTGGATAGATATTCCTCCCATCCCAGGAGCTCTAGTAGTAAATGCTGGTGATTTCCTGCAGGCATCTCTCTCTCTCCCTCTCGTTATTCAATATCATTTTGTTGGTGTTTAATTAAAGTAAAAGAATAGGTTGCTAATACGTGGTAATATGCTGAACATTTTCAGTTGATTACAAATGACAAGTTTGTTAGTGCACAACATAGAGTATTGGCAAACAAGATCGGTCCAAGAGTATCAGTGGCTTCATTCTTTACAACAAGCTGGATTCCAACACTAAAAGTCTTTGAACCGATCAAAGAGTTGCTTTCAGAAGATAACCCACCCAAGTATAGAGGCACTACCGTGAAGGAATATGGAGAGTACATTAATAAAAAGGGACTCGATGAGACTTCTGCTCTTTTGCATTTTAAGTTATAGGTTGTGCATCATAAAACCTTGTTTTTCATGATCATCTGCAATCCAACTTGTAATATTGCTCCAGTTATGTGTGATTCTAAATAAAATGTTAAATAATATGTATTTGTTGTAAATATTAAGGGGCTATGGGCTTATGTCTATTCACATTTAGCTCTAATGGGTTATTAGGGTTTGATATCATTCATCTACCTTATATATACAATGCATTTGTAACCTCTTGGAATGACTTAATAATAATTCTGTCTTACTCCTCTCATTCTTGTGTTCTTGTTTATTATATTTATAATACGTTATCAGCACGAAAGCTCTACGAAGAGATGAAGAAGAGATTAGATGTAGGCAATGATGATATTGATCTGATGTTCATTGATAATCGTGGCTCAATTAAAAGAGGTAAATTATATTACAATTGCTTTGATTCTTTGAACAAGAGTTACGGCCGGCCATGTGATTTATTTTACACTTCATTAATCATATAATAGTGTGCATTGAGATAATTTTCAAAGAATTATCATGTTCGTAGAAACGTAACTTGATTACAAATATAAAGAAACATTGAAATTCACAATGTTTAAACATGCATTGCTGTACAAGTTAACAAATAAACAATTTATTGTATTTGGAATATCAAGAACGTGTGCTTCATATTACATATTAATGTTTACTTCTAGTTAACAATATAATGTTAATATGTTGTTTCGTATATAAGTTTTGTAGTACGCCTAAATGATGTTAGAAATATTTTTTGTTTTTTTAAACTCTATTGTGATTTACAAGAACAACAAATGTTTTATTGTGATTACATAACGAGTATCATGTTATATTCTATTATTAATTTTTCAAACTCTCATATAATTTACAAAAACAATAGATGTTTTATCGTAACTACAAGGAGAGAATCAAAACAACATAGCTATCGTGTTATGATTATATCTATTTATAATAAAACCTCAAGTTTTATTACAATGAATAAATTAAAAAAATACAATTACTTCAAGTTATTGTATCTCTTTTAATGAAACTTAAGTTCAGTTATTATTCTCTCAAGAGAATCACAATATCATAACCTCACGTTATGTTTAGAAGGAAAAAAGAAAAAAAAAATATGAACCTCAAGTTCTACTACGATGAACATAATCAAAATCACATAACCTCAAGTTATGTGAGAGATAATACATTAGAACCTCAAGTTCTAATATGGTTTGATCAATTGGATCGATAACATAACCTCATGTTATGTTAAGAAAAAAAATATAGAACTTCAAGTTCTAATATGGTTTGATCAATTGGATCAATAACATAACCTCATGTTATTTTAGAAAAAAAAATAGAACTTCAAGTTCTAATATGATTCAATCAATAGAATCAATAGCATAACTTCATGTTATATAGAAGAAAAAAAAAGTTAGAACCACAAGTTCTATTGTGATTCCCTCAAGTGAATCAAATAACATAATTCTTTTGGTAGAATTTTTACATTCTATTGTTATTTGTCTTATGATTACTTAATTGTAGATGTTTATGTTATTGTATAATTCTTTTGTTTCCTCCATATTTAAACAGTTCTATAACATTGTCAAACATATTCAATGAGTATAAATATTGTTTTTAAAGGAATCATACATTTTGATTACAAATGAATTTATACTTATAAATATGTAGTTATTTTCGAGATGATAATGATGAAGTTTAAGGTGTAATTATAAAAGGAATCTTACGTTTAAATTCTACGTTTATTAAATATGCATTAAAAAGAGGAATAAAATATTGCCTTTAACTATCAAAATCAAAATCAATAATGATTGCATTAAATCTCTATTTTTCTACTGTGTAACAAATAGTAAATCACTTCTCAGTTTGCCATATGGATTTATAACTTTTGTTATAAATTTGGCATAACTTTTGTTAATAAATATCTGAATATCATATTGGATCATAAATTATCACAACATGTTATAGTTTGAAAACTTATTCGTCAATGCATATATTTGTTTCAAAATAATTTTTGTATGGTAAATGATAAATATTGAAATTTATTATTCATTTGTTGCAAATGATTAACATGAATTTAACTTGTAATTTGGTTGTATAAATTAGACAACTTATATGTGAGGCAAATATCGATTTTGTCATATCATTCTTGAGTCTTGCATTCTCTATGCTTGTATCAATTAATATGGTTATAAACTAAATCATTCTGTAGAATATACATAATCATAAGCTCGTATGGTGTTGCGTGTATGGATCAACTAGTGTAGTTTTAGAGAGAGAGATTAGAGAGAGAAAGAGATGGGAGCCTTGAGAGAAACTAGAAATGTATTAGCTTGTGAAATGAAGGTCCAACCCTCTCCCTTGAGTGGGAGAGGGTATATATACTACAACTACTTGTGCTCCATGAAACGAGCTGTAGAGTGAGCTAACAGAGGGTAAAGACCCGACTCACTCTACGAATACTATTTACATATATTAACTACTAATAAACTACGTACTAACTATAATAAGGATAATTCTACGAGCTACGTAATGCTTAGCAATACTTGGGGTGACCGAGTCTTTAACTGAATAATCGTATTCCTAACACATTCAATATAACACATTATAATAGATCCTTTTTAATTGTTTGTGCAACACTATTACTTCACTGATTGCTTTCCTCATATGTTTTTTTTCAATAAGTTAAATGAAATGTTAGAAATATTGATCTTGTTCACATGTCTGATTTGAAGTTCTCAAACATCAATTTTTTTTGTTCCTAACATTTATGTGGATTTTTGATGTTAAGATCTATTTTAACTTTGTGAGGACCTTAAAAGGAAATACTTAACGATGAAAGATTCGTTAAATTATGGTAAGATCTAAAGGATACACTACCACACAAAAGCAAATAATCCCAAAAATCTCGCTATGATTGTATGCACCTCAAGCTGCATTAAAAAAAAGCATAAGCGAGTTCGGTCTCACAATTTCAGTGTTAGATCTGAATTAAAAAGAAAATATATAACGGTGAAAGATCCGTTAAATGTATGTCAAAATCTAAAAGAAAGATTTGACCATCATAAGCAAGAGATTCTTGCAAATGCGAGCATATTTTCGCAATATTAAGTAATACATCTCAATGATGAAAAGAAAAAAATGCGATGAGATGGTTAGTGCCTCGAATATACTCATATATCGAGAACAATGCTTTGATATAAAAGAAATGAGCATGTTTGAACAAACACAATAAACCCGTTTACTAAATTTGCTCCATATTGTCGTGTTAAAAGAAACTGGTTGGCAACCTCAAGTTGCAACATAAAGATCTTTCATTCCTTCAAGCGAATGTGATAAAATGTGATCAATATGAGATCCTCATTCCCTCATGTGAATGTGATAATGTAACGATAAATGGTTAAAGATCATTTATCATGGTAAATGCTATGGTCGAGGTAGTACGACAATGACAAACCACTAGTAGTGGCGAAAATACAATAAGAAAAGAGCAAACAAAAGTGCTATTTATGCAAAAATGCAATGTGATGTATATGAAATACAAGTGTGTCAAAGATATTACACACTATTTTCATAGATGTAAGAATCTATGCTACCACATTTTGAGATTTACATGATTGCTCCTTAAAATAAAATATAAAATGTCATGAGGAACGAAATTTCATATCAATGATGCATTATATTCTCTTGCATCTTTCTCGACATGCATTATACATAAAACAGTGAAAGATAATCACTAGTCATAACATAAGTGATGCGTGGATTGTGGTCTACACAAAAGTTTTACTTCTCAAGGGATCTTGAGAAGCTTACAATCCCCACTAGGCAGTGTACCTGACCGATGTAGTATAGTGAAGTGGCAACTACCGGGAGATTGATTGTTCTCCAAAGGGAATAGTGTTTGCTAGGATTGAAATTAATCTAACTATGTCTAGATGTGAGGGATGATTCTTTTTGTATTTTTATGTTTTATGAAAGCAAGTAAAATCTCGGGTATTTGGAAGAAGGGGCGGAATTAGTTGCTAGTCAACTAACCCAAATAACTACTAATGTAATAAATATAAAATAACAATAAAATAAAATGTGAAAACTATATATAGAGGAAACGTGTTTACGTAGATTTCATTACTCTCTAGTTATCTTTTATTGATTGATAAGCTTGTTACAAGTGCGTGGGTGACGGGTTGCATTCCTTAATACCATTTGTGGGGCCGTGTACGATCTTCCCCAACTCTATAAGCTTCTATCTCTTCTTATGGCAACACGTTAAGTATCCTTACCATGGCCTCCTTAATAGTCACTTATGCATTAAATACAACCATTAAATCGTAGTACATATCCGATTCATGTTTCTTAAGACGTTCAAGCAAGTTACCGAATAGAAGATTAGCCAGTTTTTTTAAGCCTAACATCGATTATCAAACACCCAACAACAACTAATAACAAACCATAAATCAATAATCAATAACTAGGTTTCATTACATCTAAGCAAACACAAATAAACCTAGCCTAGCATGTTAAAAGAAAGACAAGCATAAGATAGAATCAAACAACAAATAGACATATTGAATGATTGATGGATTACTTATCTTTAATTGGACATGGAAGGGACAAGGGTATGAAACACTTAAAAACCTCTGAAATTCGTGCTAGGGTTTGTGTGTATGTTCCACCAAACAGTTTCTCTCCAAAGTTACACACCAATGAATGAAATATCAAAAACTATATATAGATTTACAAGGGTGACGGCGTCACCTTTTGATGGTTGACGCCGTCATCTCGCCGCGGCTAGGGTTTCTTGTCGCCCAATCCAACTTCTTGACGCCGTCACTTTGTAAGAGTTCTGGGCCGTCACGCTTTATAGAATACACATAATGGCCTACTTCTGGTATAGAGTGACGCCGTCACGTGTAAATACCCAAATTATCTTCTGGCGCGTCAAGTGTAAATGTAATATCCACCTCTTGTCACAAAGGCTGACGCCGTCCCTTTGGAATAGGTGACGCCGTCAGGTATAATTGCTAGCTTGGATCATTGACTTTGTCGTTTTCTCCAATTTTTGCTCCAAAAATGTCCAAAATGCTTTGTTTCCAGAATTCTTCACAAAAGTACCTAAAATGACAAAAGGAACAATTTAAGGTAATAATTTCGCCTCATCAATAAGTTTACTGGCCATGATTATAATATTTTTGACATGACTGGTTATACCAACATAAGTCATTAATGATGCGAAAACTATAGAAGAATATGATTCTTTAATATAATGTTTTTATCTCTCAAAAGAAGTTGATTATTCAATTATCAACTAGATTGGTGACTCAATCCCTCAATATTCTGGGAAGAAAACAAGTGGATATATGTAGACATATACATCCACCATATGAACCATTTAGCATTTAAAATCGATGCATCGTCTAAATGGTCATCGCAACCTTAATTTTGCATGATTAATAGCTCAACGTGAGCCAAACATTCTAGAGTAAGTATTTCATCATGAAAATGTGATGAATTACTTTCTAAATTATCAAATGCAACTGAGAGAAAAACTTGTATTGTTTTATGGGGACATATTATAATATGCACAACAACAAAATTAGCATCATGCCAATATGTTATTATAAATCATCCCTTTTATAATTGGTTTTGGTTATAAACCAAACATATCCCATATGAGATATAGAAGATGGATAATTCCTTCAGGAGGAGAGAAGTAGCTGCAAATTCAGAATAAATTATCATATTTTGTTGATCCTTTAAAGAAATTTTTATGAATTGATTATTTAATGGATAATCTAATAGCCATTAATAAACATTGGCTAAAAACAAAATTTCAGCTACTCATACTCTAATTCGAAGTTGTCCCTCAAGGACACTATTTTATTATTACATGCCTCAAGCATGGTAGACAAATCGATTCCAAATAAAATCCTCGATAAAAAAATATGGAGTATGAAAACAAGATGGTTGTTCGAGGTATAAAAGACCCCATGATAGTCTCATAAAGAGACACTAGACATGAAGGTTTCAAAGAACCTCAAACAGCTAATGAGATCTCAATAAATTATATCATATCTAAAGTTATATGGAATCGAAACATAAACGACGTCGATAAATTTGTTTACATATAATATAGCGCTTGCTATTATGCATAATGAGGATCATAAATCAAAAGTGCGCTCAAGGAAACGATTGACCAATATGGAAAGACGCAATCTCGTAAAAATACGTTAAGTATTGGGACATGAAGTCCATACACAATGTGTAAAATCTATTAGATATACATCAATCTTTGTGCGAATGCGATATAAGAGCTCTAAAGTTATGTCTTTTAAGACATGAATTGTGGATAAATAAATTCAAAAAAACGCAAAATTGATTATTAAAAGACATATTATCTCGAGGTGGATATAAATATCTTATTGATATTTTACGAGATAATCAATATTGAAGTATTTAATTCGCTCTAAATGAGTTTTATTAGAGCTCTCATATACCATGAATGATCTGTAATGCCTCAAGCATGTCTAGTAACTTCAAATTCTTGAAGCAATTAACAAAGTTCTCATGAACTCTACTTGATCAAACTTAATGAATCCTTATATGGATCTAAATCACTTGGACGTATTTTATACGAATTGCTTTTACACATGTCTCTAAGAAAACGATTGGTCTTTGAATACTATAATTAAGTGCAATTGAGGCTTTGATGTAAATTTTGCATTTTATATATGTCATGAGAGTGTATTTTTTATCTTGTAATAGTTATATTAACTATATATTGTTTCCAACCAATGCATTGATATTGGGTTGAAAGCTACACATATATTTTGTTATCTTTGCAGGACATATTTACATCAAAAGTTTGGTGGACTTTGTTAGAAACTCTTTGCTGACAAAAGTGTTAAGCAACTGCTTCGGAAGATTGACATTCGGAGCTTCAAAGGTATACATTTAATTGAGGAAGAGAATTATGAAAATTATGCGGAATACACTCTTTTTCCCTTAATCAAGGGTTTTTTTTTTTTTTTTTTTTTAATCTCATCGGGTTTTTCTTGATAAGGTTTTTAATGAGGCAGTCTATAGCATATAATAAATGATGAATGCGTTTATAACTTCTTTGAATGACTTAATAATAATTCTCTTTTACTCTTCTCATTCTTATTTTCTTGTTTATTATATTTATAATAGTATTATATTATATGTAACTTATTATTTCTACCACTTGGCCCGAATTTTAGTATGTTTAGATCGAAAAACGTTCTTCACTAGTTTAGAGCATCACCCGTTTTCTAACTTTAATTGTTCCTTGGCTCCTTTCTAATGTTATAATTCAATCACCGCTAGAAAAATTATCTATAACTTATTGTGTTTTAGATATCAAAAGGAAATTGTGTACTTCATAAGTTTCATGAATCGGTTCGTGATACAAATCATGATAATACAAGGATGATGGGAACATATGTTTCACCATTGGGTCGTGAGTTGTCACTAGAGATGGAAATGATCACCTGATCAAGTGGGCATCTACCTAATCCAGATATGGATGAGCTAAATCGGTAACTAACGGATATGAATAATGTTATTTTTAATGGAGCGGATGACGATTTCTCATCTATAGATCATCACTAGTTGATCACCGAAAAAAACATATATGTATACATCGTTTAGAATCTCGAATTTACGTAACTCCTAAGATATAACAAATTACATATATTGTCCATAATTTAAAAGTATTTTGCGTATTTTAGTAATTTCTAAAGTTTGTTATGTATCTCGTCAATTTTGAATAAATATGTTGCCTATAGGTTCGCCTTTCTATTTATAATAAAAAGAAGTCTAATATAAATAGGTGACTTTTAGCCCTCTCTCAATAAGGAAAGTCAGTCGTATCTTTAGCTTCACCTTTTTTAGTTTGTATCATTACGGTGAAAATTATGGCATGACTCTACTTAATCCCCTTTCGTTCGATACATATACCCGTTTTGTTAAAATAAAAGCAAAGTTTACAGCGACTAAACCCAAACTGCCACCTATATTCCATGTTATGCCATCTCACATTTTTCCTTTATCACTTTCCTCATTACTCGCACAACCAAAACATCATCCTCAGTCAGTACACTGTTTTCTCGAGTTTAGTTTTGAAGAGAAAACAAAACAAAAAAAAAAAGTAAAGGAAACTTAAATAAACTCGTGTTTTCCAGTTTTTTTTTTCTTTTATTTTTTATTTTTTATTATTTTTTTTAATGAAAGGAAAAGAAGGATGATCACAGAAATGGAACAAAATTTTGGATTAAAACGTTTCTCCTAAAAATGAGAGGAAACGAAAGAAAAGTAAAGTTTTATATGTCAAAAAGAGAAAAGTGTCCTTACTTTTTGAAATTTAAACATTTCAAATACAGGTATAATTGTAAATGAATCAACTTTTTTTCATTCATCAGAACTAAAGAACATAAAAACTTATTACTTTTTCCTTCTTCTCTTTCAATTCAAGAACACAAATATTTTTACTAATCTGTTAATATTTTCTTTTCTTTACATTTCTTTTTGATACGTGAGAATCGCACCAGGCTTTACCTCTCAAGGGATCTTGAGAAGCTTACAACCCTCACCAGGCAGTGTACCTGATCGTTGTAGTATAGTATAGTGACAAGTACCGGGGGATTGATCGTTCAGCTAGGAATAGTGTCGCTAGGATTAGAAAACCTAAATACTAGTTCTAAAGATGAAGGATGATTATTTTTGTATTTTTATATTTTTTAGAAAGCAAGTAAATATCTCGGGTTTTAAGGATTTGGGCGGAATTAGTTGCTAGTCAACTAACCCAATACTAAAGATGCAATCAAAATAAAATACTAAAAATGAAAATAAACTAAATTAACTAAGGTTGTGAGCAATAAATGGAGAAGTTGTGTTTACTTAGATTTCACTACTCCCTAGATATCTTTTACACGTTAATTACTTGTTATAGTTGCGTGGATGACGGGTTGTATTCCTTAATACCATTCATGGGGTGGCGCACTTAATTCCCCAATCCTATGAGTGCCTACTTCACTCCTATGTCGAGCCGGCTAAGAAGCTCCTAACATGGGATCATTAAAATTTACTCTTGCATTAAATACAACCAATGAAACCTAGTGCACGTCAGTTCATGTTTCCTAAGACGTTCAAGCATGTTACCAATTGGACATCTGCCAGTTTTCTTAAACCTAACATCGAAATCATTCATCCAATACAACCATAAACAAGTAATCAACACATAATTAACATCTAGGTTTCATTAGATCTAAGCAAACACAAGATAGATCTAGCCTAGCATGATGGAATTAAGACAAGAACAAGATATAGACAACCAACACATAGACATATTGATTGAATTAAAAGAATACTTATCTCAATTACACATGAAAGGGTTCAAGGGCTGAGAACCCTTGAAAAACATGTAAAATTCGTACTAAGTTCGGCCTTAGGGTTTCTCAAAAACTTCTCCCTTTTTTGAATGAAAATTAGAAAACTATATATAGGAAATTGAGGTTGACGGCGTCAAGACAAAATTGGTGACGCCGTCATCTCGCCGCCAAAATACTCCTCGGACTGCCTTGATTTACTTTTAACGCCGTCACGTTATAGCATTTTCCAGGCCGTCACGTATTTTACTCTTGACGCTCTACCTTGTGACGCCTTCAATTCTGTACTGGGCCGTCATGAAAATTACTCTTGACGCCGTCAGGATTTTCTTCTTGACGCCTTCACCTACTGTTCCCAGCAAGGAAAATTAAGACTTTGGCGTTTTCTTCACTTTTATGCTCCAAAAACGTCCGAATTGCTTCCTTTTCCAGATTTCTCTCCCAAAGTACCTAAAATCACAAAAGGAACGATTTAGGGCAATATTTGATCAAATAAATTCAATTCCAGGCTTAAATGACCCCTAAAAGTGGTTCATTTTTCGCCTCATCATATACCCTTACACTTGAGATTTGCTTGTCCTCAGGCAAATGCGATTTTATTCTAATCAAAATACAAGTTAGGGGTCATTTAACACTAATATAAAAGTAATTACAACAAATAACCGTTCCACTAAAGACCAATAGACAAGCACGGAGGTCATACACAAGCACCTCACAAATAGTGTTTAGATACTCACATCTCTCGGGTGTAATAAAGTATAAATTACAATATGGAAACGGAAGATATCTCTCACTACCTTTCATAGCAAAATAGATTACCATAGGCTTGGGAAAGGATCAAACCTCCACCACATGGCGTAAGCACCTAGGATAAACTATCAAAGAGGTCTTATAAAGGGTTGTAACGTTAGGTGTAGGGATATGAAATACACGGTTTTGTTGGATAAAGGAAGTTTTTACTGGTGGTGAGTTAACAATCTTGGTTAATTACATGTACAATGTGGCGTTGCTAAGCCAAGACTAGACTCGACTTAAGTTAATAAATGAAAATAACAAAAACATAAAATGAACATAGAATGAAAAGGGATGGTGGTCCGTATGTTTTCTTTTTTTCTTTTTCTATTTTTTTTTTCTTTTTCTTGATTTTTTCGATTTTTTATTTATTTATTTATTTATTTTTTCTTTTGCATACACTTTTACCCTACCATCCAAAATAATACATCATAGGGAATAAACGTTCCCCTTACACTTGAATTTTTACATACTTTACAATAAACTAATCTAATGACTCGAATTAAGATAATCAAAACACTTGGAGTACTTTTAAAATTAACGCACATATGGGGGTAATAAATGATGTTCTTCCCCATTACTCCATAAATAAGTACTTTACCCATGAGTCCCAATCGTCCCAAAACAATATGTACAAGGATATGACTCGACTTAGCAACCATGTAATCAATTAGATAGTTAACTTAGGGTTTAACAAATAACAATAATGCACTAAAGATGAGTGCATACACGGAAGGCTAAGGCGATTTGGGTGTACATTTAAGTGGGGTGTAACAAATTCTTCCTTTAAGTAAAATGCTTAAAGTTAGAAACGAAAAGATAGGCTCGGAGGGGTGTACTAGGGGTTTCGTGTACTAAAAATGAGTACAACGCTCAGGATGTGGGAAAAATTAGTTGACTTAACTAGCCAAGTAATATGACTTAAATGGTCAAATAATTATAATACGGGTTTAACAAAAGGGTGATCCTAATGCCTCTTATCATGTAGTAAATCCTACCACACGAATGTAGTCTCACTAGCGGTCTCGGGATGCATCACTAACACAAGTTCTAGAATCTAAATGCTACCGGTACACTCATAAGCACTAATAGTAAATGCTTTTCCTATCAAATCTAAAGGCGAACCTCACATATTTGGGTGGAAAATTTTTCTGAAAGTACGGTTATGTGCTAGTCATACAATCTCCTATCCATGAGACGCTTGCTATGGCTAAAGTTTCACTCCTAAATGTTGTAAAAAATTTTAAATTTGGCGCTAAAATTGCACTAACAAGTATTTCTCATAGTTTTATTACACATCTACCATCAAACAAAACAAACTCAAGCGAAAGTGTACATGTAAGGTATCATCATTTTACCCTCCCCTTACACTTAAGATGAACATTGTCCCCAATGTTCAAGTAAAGAATGTAAAAGTGAAAAAGTAAAAAGAATGAAATCAAATACTCCCCTGATTCGCTCGGTATGGATAATAAGGTGGCCAGGTTAGATCTTCCTCCTAGAAAATGAACAATCAAAGCTTCCCTTCCAGAAATATAAATCATCTTCTTGTCATATATAACCTGTTAAACCTGAGAAAACGGACAAGACAACCTCGCATAAAATCGACGGTAACCTACATAAGTTACTAAATCCTAGAAGACAAAATAAGATATAATGCTTGTGGAATGAAGTTTGCAGATTTCCTAGAGATTATAAAACTTAATAATTCACAAAAACTATAAGACTCCGTTAGAAAAACAAAACCGGTAAAATTTCCAGATTTTTACACGTGACGCCGTCAAGAGTTAACTCGTGACGCCGTCAGAAGTGACCTGCAGAAATTCTTATGTTAAGTTTCCAGAAAATTTCTGGAAAAACTTGGTCCTACTTCCTGGAAAATCCTGCAAAACTTCATTATGACTCAATACAAGCATTTGACTCTAACAAATACGAATACACATGTCCATTTAATATTGTGGAGAATCATGATCGATTTGTTTCTTAAAAACATATTTGGGGTTTCCCCTTACACTTATCTTTTGCAAAAATACTTTTAGGTGGAGTTAAGTCTAGGCCAAAACAACAAAGTAAAGTATTTCCACTATTTAATTCAGAAACATGATCTACCAACAATAAAAATAAAGCATGCATACGGAAGCAAATAACAAACAAAATAAAATCACACAAAACATGGGTTGCCTCCCAAGAAGCGCTTTTCTTTATTTACGAGTCTTTTAGCTAGACTCAAGGTTATGTGTTACTACGTGACCTCATCATTGGTTCCACTCTCTGATTGTAAATATTCTTTGTAGAAACCAATCACCTTTTTCTCAATCGCCCCCATCATCCTTTGGGCAAATTCCTTATCGACTTTATACCTTGGTCCTAGGGCCAAGCAATCTTTGTAGAAAAGACTCCTCTTTTCCCATACATAATCCATGCCCTTTTTCTTATCCTCTTCATTGATGTCCTCAAAAGCACCAACGTTATCCTTATCAAATCGGGATATAAAGCGAAATTCTTTCATTCTATTAGGCATCCTATAAGTGATCCTATCGGTGTTACTTGCAAATCGGATTGTCCCTTCTATCTCATCATATTCTAACTTAGACTCCTCAACAAACGGTTTACCAAAAATGACATTTGACAATCGACAATCAATAACATTAGCAAGATCTTCCACAATCATAAAGTCGGTGATAAAAGTGAAATTTCCCACAAAGACATGTAAACCTTTAACTCTCCCGACAAAGTTACAAACTCCACCGGGGTATTTGGGATCTTTTCTAGGTTCAAGTCTTGTTTTCACTATATCATTATAAACATTTGAGGACATAATGTTAATTGGGGATTTAAAGTCAATGTAAGCATTGTTAATGTGTCTATACCCAATCATACATGGTATCTTAGCATTCTTAGGATCGCCTCTCTTTATCTTAGGTTCGATTATAGTGAAAGGAGATCGCGGGTTATCAATAAGATTATTATAATGTGCAATCTCCTCTTTAGTGGGGTATAGATTAAAGTAATCATTAAGCTTCGGATCTATTTCCCCCTCTTCTAGTCCCTCAACAACATTCACAAAGTCATTAGGCCCTAGACCCTCATTTGAATACAAGGCGGTCGCTAGGTCACTAAATGCATGTTAGAGCTCAACCTTAATCAACCTATTAAGCTCCCTAAGTTCCCTAATCTCACTCTCAATTTGTTCACGTAACACAGCCACTTCTCTAGGGGAAAGGGGTGGATTCGTGTTTTCCATAATGGTCAACGGAATAGTCAATGAATTTGATTTACTAACAAAGGCACAAAGAAAAAGATAGACTAAAGAAAACCTAAAAATAAAAATAAAATCTTACTAGAAAGGAATCTAGCAAGTAGACCTAATAAAAAGATATTCTAACCTAGACAATAACTATTCCCCGGGCTGCGGCGCCAAAAACTTGATACGTGGGAATCGCACCAGGCTTTACCACTCAAGGGATCTTGAGAAGCTTACAACCCCCACCAGGCAGTGTACCTGATCGTTGTAGTATAGTATAGTGACAAGTACCGGGGGATTGATCGTTCAACTAGGAATAGTGTCGCTAGGATTAGAAAACCTAAATACTAGTTCTAAAGATGAAGGATGATTATTTTTGTATTTTTATATTTTTTAGAAAGCAAGTAAATATCTCGGGTTTTAAGGATTTGGGCGGAATTAGTTGCTAGTCAACTAACTCAATACTAAAGATGCAATGAAAATAAAATACTAAAAATGAAAATAAACTAAATTAACTAAGGTTGTGAGCAATAAATGGAGAAGTTGTGTTTACTTAGATTTCACTACTCCCTAGATATCTTTTACACGTTAATTACTTGTTATAGTTGCGTGGATGACGGGTTGTATTCCTTAATACCATTCATGGGGTGGCGCACTTAATTCCCCAATCCTATGAGTGCCTACTTCACTCCTATGTTGAGCCGGCTAAGAAGCTCCTAACATGTGATCATTAGAATTTACTCATGCATTAAATACAACCAATAAAACCTAGTGTACGTCAGTTCATGTTTCCTAAGACGTTCAAGCATGTCACCAATTGGAGATCTGCCAGTTTTCTTAAGCCTAACGTTGAAATCATTCACCAAATACAACCATAAACAAGTAATCAACACATAATTAACATCTAGGTTTCATTAGATCTAAGCAAACACAAGATAGATCTAGCCTAGCATGATGGAATTAAGACAAAAACAAGATATAGACAACCAACACATAGACATATTGATTGAATTAAAAGAATACTTATCTCAATTACACATGAAAGGGTTCAAGGGCTGAGAACCCTTGAAAAACCTGTAAAATTCATACTAAGTTCGGCCTTAGGGTTTCTCCAAAACTTCTCCCTTTTTTGAATGAAAATTAGAAAACTATATATAGGAAATTGAGGTTGACGGCGTCAAGACAAAATTGGTGACGCCGTCATCTCGCCGCCAAAATACTCCTCGGACTGCCTTGATCTACTTTTGATGCCGTCATGTTATAGCATTTTCCAGGCCGTCACGTATTTTACTCTTGACGCTCTACCTTGTGACGCCTTCAATTCTGTACTGGGCCGTCATGAAATTTACTCTTGACGCCGTCAGGATTTTTTTCTTGACGCCGTCACCTACTATTCCCAGCAAGGAAAATTAAGACTTTGGCGTTTTCTTCACTTTTATGCTCCAAAAACGTCCGAATTGCTTTCTTTTCCAGATTTCTCTCCCAAAGTACCTAAAATCACAAAAGGAACGATTTAGGGCAATATTTGATCAAATAAATTCAATTCCGGGCTTAAATGACCCCCTAAAAGTGGTTCATTTTTCGCCTCATCACTTTTCTTCTTTTTTACTTTCTTTTTATTTGGTCTACACTGAAAAACACATAGTTAAATTCAAAACCTAGTTTTGGGACCATCCATTTTTTTTCCTCATTTTTTTAAACCAACTAATTTTTTAATCATTAAAATACAAATACAATTACAATATGAAAAAAAAAAGAAAAACGCATGAAAAAAAATAACATAGACGACTACATATCACATCTATATTTTGCTGGGACTTAGTTGTTTTTTATTGCATGTTGATGATAAATGCATCCTCCTCCAATAACTTTGTGGTGCTAGCACCGAGAAATTTCATTTATTCCAACTTCATTATTGTCGCGTCCTTCACTTTAGTCACCATGTACATCTCTTGAGTGGCCTCTCGTTTAAGTCTAAATTAATTTTGTAAAGTCTTCCCAAAATCTTGCAGGTTACTCCCCGTGGTGCCTAACATTGTTCCCTATTTAGTTTTTTTTGCAGGACGTTGTTTGGCGGGGAGACGTGGTCTCGGATCATCTCTGAATAGCTCGGTATATCCGGTGACATCAAACGGATCAATGGGCTCGGCCACATCCCACTTGGTTTTTTTTTTCTTTTTTTTTTTTAAATTTCCCATTGCCTATCTTGAGTAAACACTTTTCCATTTGTCTCATCGTGAAACGAACTCCTGCAACGGTTCAAAAGATCATCCTCATTTTCAGCACTTCTAGTCAAACGTTTTAAACGTTTGTAAATAGAGTTTAACTTTTATTGCTGATGCAGGTTCTACCAACCAGGTTTTAATATTTATAAGTTGCTCGTTTACCTAAGGTCTACCTAATGCACTATCGGGCAGTGTACCCGGTGGTGTGAGGTATAGCTAGTTAGTAAAGCCGAGGTCGTCCCAAGAGCAATGCATGTGGAATTTATCTAAGTTTAGTGTCACGTTTAAAAGGGGTTTTATGATTAAAATGATTAAACTAATAAAAATAAATAACTAAAAGCAAGTAAATGAATGAAAGGAGATCAGTAGGGAGAAGCAGTGTTAACCTAATTACTAGTCTTATTATTACCATGACAAGTTTTTTAATTAATGCATCCTATCATTTCGTCTGGGGTTTATATTCATTAGACTCAGATGGTTAAATCGCCTAACCTATCCTACACCTTGTCCTATTCTCACATACTGTTAAATGCGAGAGTTCAACTATCAGCGTGAACCTACGAGATGCAAGAGTCTTTAAGTACCTCTACTAACTTGGATTAGTCTAACGGGATGCGGGTATTGGTCACATCTTACATCCCCCTAACTTCTTTAAGCACATCATATTGGTAGGTGGTCCTAGGGTTAATTAATTCATACGTGTATGGTGTGATTTCTACCACCAAGTCACATCCTTATCGGCTATGGGTCCTAGGGTTAATTCACCAAGCCTTTAAGGAACTACCAATCATCTACACTACCAAAGCTAGAGTGTCCCAAGACTCGCCAAGAAAGTATACAAACACAACGATAATAAATGCGAAGAAAACTAAGTCATGGCAATAATAATTTCATAATAAGGCTAACACCAAGAGGTGTTTAGCCACTCATGTTCATAAATGCAGTAAAACAAGTGTTTAACATAACAAATGTAAACATTGAAGTAATACAAATCAAATGAAAGAATAAACTTATCATAATGGTGTGAATTTTCCTTTGGAAATGACTTGTGTGCTGATAAAACTTCATTCCCCTTGCTCCCTGAATTCCTCCCAACTTCTGTATGGTGAAAAGTGAATGCATAAACTCAGAATTAGAGCTAGTATTTATAGGCCCGACTTTGCTACGGCATAGCTTTATGTTCAGCTACGCCGTAGTCTTCGTTAACATCCTTTACGCCGTAGCTTGATCAAGTGCTACGGCCGTAGTTTCATTAGCTGTTACATCTATGGCGTAGTTTTATAGGTAACTACGCCATAACTTCTTCTTTTTCAACGTTCGTTCTCTACTGCTTAATTTAGAGGTCTACGCCGAATGTAGAGAGAGGCTACTCCGTAGAACCCTTTAATATGTTACTACATCATAGTTGTGTCTTGGGCTACGCCGTAGTCTTCGAAGGTGAGTGTTACGGCGTAGGTAGATGGTGCCTCTACGCCGTAGTTAGTGCATGATAAGGCGAAAAATGATCCGTTTTTAGGGGGTCATTTAAGCCCGAATTCAAATTTATTTGATCAAATATTGCCCTAAACCGCTCCTTTTGTGATTTTAGGTACTTTGGGAGTGAATTCTGGAAAAGGAAGCATTTTGGACGTTTTTGGAGCATAAAAGTGAAGAAAACGATAAAGTCTTAATTTTCCTTACTGGGAACAGTACCTGACGGCGTCAAGAGTAATTTTATGACGGCGTCAAGAGCATTTTTGGTGACGGCCCAGTAGAAACGTGATGGCGTCAAATCAAGGCCGTCAAGAGTAAAAGTGGTGACAGCCCAAAGCAGCAATACACATGACGGCGTCAGATCTGGATCTAGGCAGTCCGAGAATATTTTTTATGGCGGGTTGACGGCGTCAGAACTTTCTTCTTGACGCCGTCACCTTAGGAAATCTATATATAGTCTTTGTGATTTTCATTCTAATGGAGGAGAATTTTAGGGTCGACTTGAATAAACCCTAGATCGTTTTGAATAGTATTTTCAAGGGTTTTCACCCCTTGAAACCCTTCATGTTCAATTGAGATAAGTATCCTTTCAATTCATTCAATATGTCTATGTGTTGTTTGAATATATCTTACGCTTGTCTTGATTTTAACATGCTAGGCTAGATCTCTTGTGTGTTTGCTTAGATGTAATGAAACCTAGATGTTGATTATAGGTTGATTGCTTGTTTATAGTTGTAATGGATGAATGATTTCGATGTTAGGCTTAAGAAAACTGGCAGACTTCCATAGTGTAACTTGCTTGAACGTCTTAAGAAACATGAACCAATGCGTACTAAGGTTTTTATGGTTGTATTTAATGCATGAGCGAATTCTAGTGATCCCATGTTAGGAGCTTCTTGCTGGCTCGACATAGGAGTGAAGTAGGAGCTTATAGAGTTGGGGAAGTACGTACGCCACCCCACGATTGGTATTAAGGAATATAACCCGTCATCCACGCAACTGTAACAAACAATTAACCTGTAAAAGATATATAGGGAGTAGTGAAATCTAAGTAAACACAATTCTCCCATTTATTGTTCACACCACTAGTTTAATTAGTTTATTTACATTTTTGTTATTTTATTTTGATTGCATCTTAGTTATTGGGTTAGTTGACTATCAACTAATTCCGCCCACTCCTCTAAGATCCGAGATTTTTAATTGCTTTCCATAAAATGTAAAAATACAAAAAGAATCATCCCTCACCTCTAGACCTAGTTTTTAGGCTTTCTAATCCTAGCGACACTATTCCTGAGTTGAACGATCAATCCCCCCGTACTTGTTACTGTACTATACTACAACGATCAGGTACACTGCCTGGTGGGGGTTGTAAGCTTCTCGAGATCCCTCGAGAGGTAAAGCCTAGTGCAATTCCCACGCATCAAGTTTTTGGCGCCGCAGCCCGGGAAATAGTTATTGTCTAGGTTAGAATTTCTTTTTATTAGGTCTACTTGCTAGATTCCTTTCTAGTAAGATTTTATTTTTATTTTTAGGTTTTCTTTAGTCTATCTTATTTCTTCGTGCCTTTGTTCATAATCTTTACCATCCGACATCATGGAAGGTGGTAGCATCTTTGAACCCATCAACCCACCACAACAAGACCACCCACAAAACCCACCACTAGCTAATCAACATCTTAGGCCCCGAACCCTAGGAGAGTATTCCCGTCCTAGCCACCAAGGCTATCGAAACACCATTGAGCTCACCCAAGGAGCCAATGTGTCTCCCTTGCGATCCGACACCATCCGGTTGGTGCAAGGCGGATGTTGTAACACCCCCAAAATACCGCAGCGGAAGACTGTGTCATAGGGATGCTACTTCAGGGCACAAAGTACAAGATATAGAAAACGAACTCTAAATGAGACGTTTATAAAAAGTTACCATTCGAATATATAAAAGTCATAGTTTACAAACCAAAAGATCCCAAATTATAATAGTACATAAGTTTTTAAAAGTATCGAATGGTAAAAGATAAAAGCGAAAGTCTTCAAAATGCATGCCCTAAGACTCTCCGCTCCACATACCACGCACACATATCTCAGTGGTAGACGTTGCTTAAATGGGCATCTAGGGAACGTCGCGCTTAGTACAAAGGAACAAAGGATTCTCCCTTAAGTGTTAAAGTCACCGGGAAGTCTAGTTTCTAACGGTTTCTACAAAGTATCTAATAGCGTAGGTCTAAAAATAAATTACCAGCAAGCGTATGTGTATGTAAAGTGCAAGGCGATAGGGAGGAGAGTCTACATGTATGTAGTTATAGTCTAGACTCTAAAACAACCTAGTTCTCTATAACCAAGGCTCTGGTACCAATCTGTAACACCCCCAAAATACCGCAGCGGAAGACTGTGTCATTGGGATGCTACTTCAGGGCACAAAGTACAAGATATAGAAAACGAACTCTAAATGAGACGTTTTTGAAAAGTTACCATTCGTATTGATAAAAGTCATGGTTTACAAAACAAAGATCCCAAAGTAGAATAATACATAAGTTTTTAAAATGTATCGAATGGTAAACGATAAAAGTGAAAGTCTCCAAAAGCATGCCCTAAGACTCTCAGCTCCACACACCAGCTATCGCCTTTCTAACCTGAGATAAACATGCTTAAAAGTGTCAACACAAAGGTTGGTGAGTTCATAGAGTTTGTCTTAATACAGTTGAAAAGCTTATAAAGAATGTTCACACAGCAAAGGCATCGTAAATCCACTCAGTTGCAAGTCCCGTCATAAGAGACTTGTAACCTGTGTGTTCACAACCCACTGCTACAATATATAGTATGAGTAAGATATGTATAAGTTCATAACAACAGTTAAGCAATTAGTAGTGAGTCTACACTTCATCTCCGAAGACCTCACCTAAGTATGTATATTTCCATGGTTGTGCCCAGAAACTTAATCTGGGGCCATTGGAAGTATATGTGTCTCCATGGTAGTGCCCAGAACTAAATCTGGGGCCATTGGAAGTATGTATGTATGTATCCATCACAGTTTAGTATAACACCGTTAAGTATAACACAATCGCGTATGTATGACATCAAGTGTAATGTAATCAAGTATAAATGTTATGTGAATCTGTACAAGTAAGCAAGTAGTAGCATGTATCTCCCCCAAAGAGTTGAAAAACAATTAAAAGAGTAGGGGCTATGACTCACCTCGAAGTAATAGTACAATGCAACGGAAAGTTAAGGACAACAATGCACGGTTATCTGCCGCAACCTAAAATGAATGATGAATGATCTCATTTAGATCACCAAATGATGTTATGAATGTACATGCTCATGTTTCTATACCACTCTAGTCTTTGAAAAAAAAACACTTGTGTTATCAAAAATATATAATCCAAGAATTTGGAAAAATATTGCTATTAGAAAATATAATAAGCTAGTTGTAATATATATATACTTATATATATATATCGTATGTTTCCATGTTAGCGTTGAAATACTCGGTTTGTAATCCTTGAAATGATGAAAATAAACTCGTAATAACTAATACTACTTTAGTTATAAAGCTTGGTACTTAATATTACTTCTAGCTCAAAAATGTACTTCGTAGTTTTTGTGCCAAATTTAATAAAAGCTGTCAAATATAAAGTGGTTTTAGCCGATATTCAAACGTGAATATCTTTGTCGTTACTTGTCCGTTTTACTTGTTCTTTATGTCCACGGTTACGTCTTAGTATGTAGTAATATATTTTGGAAAGCTCGGCTCCTCCGGGTTACGTCTAAAGTCTCTTTTTGTCCAATGAAAAACGTCCAACAGCAAACATTTTCAGAAAAATACTTTTCGTCTACAATCTTGCAAAAATCATAACTTCTTCGTTATAAAATCTTTTTAATCCGTTCTTTCGCCTACGGATTCGTTTTTGAAAGTATTTTCTAAAAATTTTGCCAAAGTTCCCTTGGTGTTTACTGATTTTTCAGATTTTTACAAAACGGGACAGCATGTCTAAAATAGGTTCCAAATCAAGTTTTCAAGGTTTATAACTAATTTCTACCATCACCAAACCTCTTGTAATCACCACATAGCTAATCTAATCCTACCATACACCTTCTTAGGGTGCCATGGACTCCTAACCAAGTTATTATAGCAAGGGGATTCATAACTAAAAAGTTAGGGTTTGTATGTTCCATTTTTGACCAAATAAGTGGTGGTATAGCTAGTTGTACATGGTTTTTAGCATGGAAATCATGTAATACAAGTAAATATAAGATGTTTTATGTAAAAATAAAGTTGATAACTTACTTGATAAAATGAGATGATTAGATGGCTAGAAACCTTGGATTACTTGTGTGTTTGATGCAAGAATCTTGATTAGAATGATAAAATGAATAACTTTGGTGCTTTAAACTTTTGAAAACCATGGATTGATCATGGAGTTGGGAAAAAGTCGTGGGTTTGCTAGAGAGGATGAAGAAGATGAGAAAAAAATCTAACTTATCTAAAAGTGTGATTTATGATTCTTGAATTTTTGGTAAAGTAAGGTTTTTAGAGTTTATTAGTTTAATACTTAGGAGATTAATGCTAGAGGTTAAAAGGGTTCATGTGGCCTGTTTTGGTGAGCCAAGGAGGGGGGTAGGGGTGCTTGGTATTTAATTAGAAATCTAGTGTATCGTTAAGTGTTATTACGTGTTATTCGTTAAAATCGGGTAACGGTTTTAATAGAAATAATTGTTCACGAAGTTAACCGGGATGAAATAAAGTCATAATAATGTTGAAAATATGTTAAAAATATGTTGGGTACATTTACTGAGTGATCGGGTGATTATTGTTTAGTTTTCACGAAAACCGTTGTTATATTCGTACGCGTACGTTATAAATAAAATAAATTTCCAAAATACTGGGTAACTGAATGTTATAACTTTTATAATGTTAAAATGGATATAAAAATATGTCGGGACCATCGTGGGAATATTTAGATATATTCGTCATGTATAAACCGGGTGTTAACGTTTACTATAAATACTTATACGTAAAAACGTTAAATGTACTGAATATAGTAATTTGAAAATCCTGAGAGTGGTATAATATGAAAATGCTGTTATGATGATATGCAGACTGTCTCTAGTCCGTATGCAGTGTCCTTAGCACTAATGAAATGAATTCGCACCTAAACCAATCCGGTTACGCGAATTTGAATACCCGTAAACTAAATTTACGATGAAATGAGTAATGCGAGTGAATGATGAAAACTTTTCCGGAAATGAATAGTGTTTAGTGAATAGTAAATTTCCCAAATGTTTCTCAGAATATCCAAATGACCTCGAAAATGATGAATAGTAAAACGATGAATAGTGTTTTAATGAATAGTGATTTATGAATAGTGTTTTTCCAAAGTTCCCGAAATGACCTGAAATGGTGAGTTGTGACAGTCTTCCCCTCTAAAAAGAACTTCGTCCCGAAGTTCAGTTAATGTTAATCAGTTAAATGTGTGTTTAAGAAAATGTGTCAAAGCTTATGTATGTGGGTTTCCTATCCAACTAGGTATGTTCTCGTGGTCAGACTTGATGAGGCAAACCTTCCCAATCCCGAGCATAGTCCTCAAAAGACCTCTTTTAGGTTAATCATTTAGGTAACCGATTTTCACTTAAGCCCACAACCCAATCAAACAAGAACAGTCATGAGATTAAGCTAAATCGGTTTGAGTGATGACTTTAACTTTTAGCTTGATTTTCGCAACCCAATCAAACAAGAACAGTCACTAGAACCAAGCTAAAAATCAAGGTCTGGATTCAACATCCTTGAAAAAGATCTTTTGAAAGATTGGCTCGACTTTGGAATTGCTTACACTAATCAAATTACTAATGTTAGGGTGACTAAGGTTAACGTTGCTAGGTCTCAGATTAGTCAATGTTGTGTATAGGTCCTATATTAAGACTTAAGTGCTACTAAAATACGATAGTTGTTCAAGAGAATGTACCCGATGTGCTACCGCGGACATGTTGGGTGATAGGGTTTCCTAAGAAGTAAGCTCTGCCAATTGCGGGTGGAATCTCATTGGCCTCATCTCGTGGCCCTTCAATTGCTGCTGCTAAGTTTGGACGATTGCCCCCTTGGTTAAGATTTCTTTTCAACTTAGGACAGTTGTTTCGAAAGTGATCCGGGCTGTTACACTCATAGCATGTCTTTTGGTTCACTGGTTCTCTACACTGATTTGCATAATGACCAGACTGTCTGCAATTAGCACACATACGGCAGGGCACAGTCTTTTGGTGATGAAAGTTACATTTCGTACATTTAGGATGCTGGCCTAAATACTCTCTCTGACCCGAATTAGTCGCCGCAAAGGTCCTTGCCCTTTTGTTGTCAGTCTGCTTGTTCGACTCGCTTGTTCCCTTCCTTTTATCACTGTCCCTCAAGCTTCCATTTCTAACCATCTCATCTGTCAGAGTCCCTGCTCTCAATATTGCACTCTGAATTGTAGAAGGCTCAGTTGTTTTCACAATCCCACGAATTTCTGGGACAAGGCCATATATGTACCTCTCGATCCTCTTAGACTCAGGGGTAACTAGGTGTGGAACTAGTCTGGCTAATTCATGGAATCGATCTGTATAGGCTGCATGACCAGCCCCTATCATAGAGAGATGATAGAGTTCATCCTCCAGCTTTTGCATCTCGTTGTCCGGGCAGTATTCCTCCTTCAGTAATGCCTTAAAATCATCCCATGTCATACCTACAGCTGCCGCTCTACCCCTAGCTTGAATCTGCGTATTCCACCATGTCAATGCCTTTCCTGATAGTAAGCACATGGAATACTTCACCATCTGATGTGCTGCACAGTTACTAATGTCGATCACCGACTCCATCTTTTCAACCCATCGAGTATACACCAACGCGCCTCCTACACCATCGAAATCAATTGGCTTACATGACGTAAATTCCTTATACGTGCATCCGGTCCTAATGTTGTTGTTGCCATTACCTTTCTGGCCTATACCATTGGTGTTGTTAATTCCGCTTTCGTGGTTTGCCAAATTATTCATATGATCGCCAACTTGAGTGACAATAGTGGGGAGAAAGTTTTCAAGTTGTCGAGCGATGATGGCTTCAAAATCAGTATTTCCACCGTCGTTGTTATCATTGTTTTCAACGCCGTGACCACCTCCTCTACCTCCACGTCCACCAGTTCTTCCACCATCGTTACTTGGGTTACTAGTGTCATGAGCAGCTCCTCTACCTCCTCTACCTCCACGTCCACCAGTCCTTCCACCCCTTGGTGTTGCGCCTCCTCGAACAGAGCTACGAGTCACTCTCTTTGGTGCCATGATTTCCTGAGAGGAAGGACATTTAGTGAACGTCAGAGATGAGGGAAAACCGTTGATTAACCAAAGTCTATACTTAACATCCTCGTATATAATACCGTGCTACCAGTTGTTTCCTAAGTTGTGCCAACACCGATCTACATCTGCATAGTCATATGTCCACGTGTGTCGTGAAGCACTTACAATTATGTTGGCCACCACAATTATAAATGTTTCCTTTCACAAGTGTACATATCACCACGCACACATATCTCAGTGGTAGACGTTGCTTAAATGGGCATCTAGGGAACGTCGCGCTTAGTACAAAGGAACAAAGGATTCTCCCTTAAGTGTTAAAGTCACCGGGAAGTCTAGTTTCTAACGGTTTCTACAAAGTATCTAATAGCGTAGGTCTAAAAATAAATTACCAGCAAGCGTATGTGTATGTAAAGTGCAAGGCGATAGGGAGGAGAGTCTACATGTATGTAGTTATAGTCTAGACTCTAAAACAACCTAGTTCTCTATAACCAAGGCTCTGGTACCAATCTGTAACACCCCCAAAATACCGCAGCGGAAGACTGTGTCATTGGGATGCTACTTCAGGGCACAAAGTACAAGATATAGAAAACGAACTCTAAATGAGACGTTTTTGAAAAGTTACCATTCGTATTGATAAAAGTCATGGTTTACAAAACAAAGATCCCAAAGTAGAATAATACATAAGTTTTTAAAATGTATCGAATGGTAAACGATAAAAGTGAAAGTCTCCAAAAGCATGCCCTAAGACTCTCAGCTCCACACACCAGCTATCGCCTTTCTAACCTGAGATAAACATGCTTAAAAGTGTCAACACAAAGGTTGGTGAGTTCATAGAGTTTGTCTTAATACAGTTGAAAAGCTTATAAAGAATGTTCACACAGCAAAGGCATCGTAAATCCACTCAGTTGCAAGTCCCGTCATAAGAGACTTGTAACCTGTGTGTTCACAACCCACTGCTACAATATATAGTATGAGTAAGATATGTATAAGTTCATAACAACAGTTAAGCAATTAGTAGTGAGTCTACACTTCATCTCCGAAGACCTCACCTAAGTATGTATATTTCCATGGTTGTGCCCAGAAACTTAATCTGGGGCCATTGGAAGTATATGTGTCTCCATGGTAGTGCCCAGAACTAAATCTGGGGCCATTGGAAGTATGTATGTATGTATCCATCACAGTTTAGTATAACACCGTTAAGTATAACACAATCGCGTATGTATGACATCAAGTGTAATGTAATCAAGTATAAATGTTATGTGAATCTGTACAAGTAAGCAAGTAGTAGCATGTATCTCCCCCAAAGAGTTGAAAAACAATTAAAAGAGTAGGGGCTATGACTCACCTCGAAGTAATAGTACAATGCAACGGAAAGTTAAGGACAACAATGCACGGTTATCTGCCGCAACCTAAAATGAATGATGAATGATCTCATTTAGATCACCAAATGATGTTATGAATGTACATGCTCATGTTTCTATACCACTCTAGTCTTTGAAAAAAAAACACTTGTGTTATCAAAAATATATAATCCAAGAATTTGGAAAAATATTGCTATTAGAAAATATAATAAGCTAGTTGTAATATATATATACTTATATATATATATCGTATGTTTCCATGTTAGCGTTGAAATACTCGGTTTGTAATCCTTGAAATGATGAAAATAAACTCGTAATAACTAATACTACTTTAGTTATAAAGCTTGGTACTTAATATTACTTCTAGCTCAAAAATGTACTTCGTAGTTTTTGTGCCAAATTTAATAAAAGCTGTCAAATATAAAGTGGTTTTAGCCGATATTCAAACGTGAATATCTTTGTCGTTACTTGTCCGTTTTACTTGTTCTTTATGTCCACGGTTACGTCTTAGTATGTAGTAATATATTTTGGAAAGCTCGGCTCCTCCGGGTAACGTCTAAAGTCTCTTTTTGTCCAATGAAAAACGTCCAACAGCAAACATTTTCAGAAAAATACTTTTCGTCTACAATCTTGCAAAAATCATAACTTCTTCGTTATAAAATCTTTTTAATCCGTTCTTTCGCCTACGGATTCGTTTTTGAAAGTATTTTCTAAAAAATTTGCCAAAGTTCCCTTGGTGTTTACTGATTTTCCAGATTTTTACAAAACGGGACAGCATGTCTAAAATAGGTTCCAAATCAAGTTTTCAAGGTTTATAACTAATTTCTACCATCACCAAACCTCTTGTAATCACCACATAGCTAATCTAATCCTACCATACACCTTCTTAGGGTGCCATGGACTCCTAACCAAGTTATTATAGTAAGGGGATTCATAACTAAAAAGTTAGGGTTTGTATGTTCCATTTTTGACCAAATAAGTGGTGGTATAGCTAGTTGTACATGGTTTTTAGCATGGAAATCATGTAATACAAGTAAATATAAGATGTTTCATGTAAAAATAAAGTTGATAACTTACTTGATAAAATGAGATGATTAGATGGCTAGAAACCTTGGATTACTTGTGTGTTTGATGCAAGAATCTTGATTAGAATGATAAAATGAATAACTTTGGTGCTTTAAACTTTTGAAAACCATGGATTGATCATGGAGTTGGGAAAAAGTCGTGGGTTTGCTAGAGAGGATGAAGAAGATGAGAAAAACAATCTAACTTATCTAAAAGTGTGATTTATGATTCTTGAATTTTTGGTAAAGTAAGGTTTTTAGAGTTTATTAGTTTAATACTTAGGAGATTAATGCTAGAGGTTAAAAGGGTTCATGTGGCCTGTTTTGGTGAGCCAAGGAGGGGGGTAGGGGTGCTTGGTATTTAATTAGAAATCTAGTGTATCGTTAAGTGTTATTACGTGTTATTCGTTAAAATCGGGTAACGGTTTTAATAGAAATAATTGTTCACGAAGTTAACCGGGATGAAATAAAGTCATAATAATGTTGAAAATATGTTAAAAATATGTTGGGTACATTTACTGAGTGATCGGGTGATTATTGTTTAGTTTTCACGAAAACCGTTGTTATATTCGTACGCGTACGTTATAAATAAAATAAATTTCCAAAATACTGGGTAACTGAATGTTATAACTTTTATAATGTTAAAATGGATATAAAAATATGTCGGGACCATCGTGGGAATATTTAGATATATTCGTCATGTATAAACCGGGTGTTAACGTTTACTATAAATACTTATACGTAAAAACGTTAAATGTACTGAATATAGTAATTTGAAAATCCTGAGAGTGGTATAATATGAAAATGCTGTTATGATGATATGCAGACTGTCTCTAGTCCGTATGCAGTGTCCTTAGCACTAATGAAATGAATTCGCACCTAAACCAATCCGGTTACGCGAATTTGAATACCCGTAAACTAAATTTACGATGAAATGAGTAATGCGAGTGAATGATGAAAACTTTTCCGGAAATGAATAGTGTTTAGTGAATAGTAAATTTCCCAAATGTTTCTCAGAATATCCAAATGACCTCGAAAATGATGAATAGTAAAACGATGAATAGTGTTTTTAATGAATAGTGATTTATGAATAGTGTTTTTCCAAAGTTCCCGAAATGACCTGAAATGGTGAGTTGTGACACAAGAATACACCATCACAGTTTAGTATAACACAGTTAAGTATAGCACAATCACGTATGTATGACATCAAGTATAAAACAATCAAGTATAAGGAAACCAAGTATAAATGTTTTGAATATTTGTACAAGTAAGTAAGTATTTGAGCATGTATCTCCCCCAAAGAGTTAAAACAAGTATAAAGAGTAAAAGTGGGGCTATGACTCACCTGGAGTGAAGATACAAATATGCGTAATGATAAGGACAACAGGGAGCGAACACTATCCGCAACCTAAAATGAATGATAGTGATCTAATTTAGATCATGTCGTGATGTAATAAATGCACATGCACATGATACCAATACCACTCGTAATTTGGAAATACTATTTATCATCATAGTAAAATAGTTTCCATACTTAGGAAAAATAAGTCCATATATAGAAGTATATACTTGTCATATTAACTCGTACGAAAAAGTTAGCGTTATATTCCATGTATCAAAACCTTAGAATAACATCGTTAAGTCGTATAAATATTCTTTCGGGTTGTACGTATTCATTTGTTAAGAAAATAGTCATTAGTAACGTTGCTAGAAAATATACCATTTAGTACGTACGTTATTATTTTTATTTGTGACTATATATATATATATATATATATATATATATATATATATATATATAGTTTTGACGATGTTAAAACGGGTATAATTCGGTCGTTTTAGGCTCGTTTTCCTTGTTCTTTATGTCCACGGATTCGTTTTTGTGTATACTAGTATATTTTTGATAACTCGGCTCCTCTAGGTTACGTTTAATACCTCTTTTTACCCATTGAAATCTGCCAAACAGCAAGCAGTTTTTACAAAAATAGTTTTCGTCGTTAAATTTGCAAAAATCATAACTCCTTCGTTATAAACTCGTTTTAATCCGTTCTTTCGCCTAAAGTTTCGTTTTTGAAATTATTTTCTAAATCTTTGGTCAAAAATTATCCATCAACCACTGATTTTCCCACGAAATAGAAATAGGGACAGTAGGTATTTCAAGTGTTTCAAAAACCATTTCTAGGGTTCTAATCTGGTTCCATCTTCATCCAAACCACTTTCAAACACCACAAAACTAATCTAATCCTACCATACACCTTCTTAGGGTGTCATGGGTTCCTAATCATCAAAACCAAGTAGATCTAACAAGGATCTAACCAAAAATCACTTCTAGGGCTTGTATGATCAAAAGTTTACAAAAATAAAGTGGTATAAGTATTTTGTGCATGGATCAAAGCATGAAAGCTAAAAGATATAAGTAAATACTTGATGAAAACATAAAAATTAGGTTGATAACTTACTTGAAAAGGTGGTGTGATTAGATGATAAAACCTTAGTATTCTTGAGTTTATATCTCAAAACCTTGTAAGAAATACTTAATTAAACTATAATAACACTTGATCTTGGAAAATAATTTTTGTCTTGCTCCTCCTTTCTTCCTTGTGGCCGTGGGTTGTAGAGAGCAAAAGAGAGAATGAGTTTGCTTGCAAAGTGAAAAAAATGAGATAGAAAAGGTTTTAGTAAAGTAGATATGTATTATTGTTATTAATATTATATACAAGTTAGTATAGGGTATTAATTAATCTTGAGTGTACAAGTAAAATGTGTAAGAGATTGGAGAGGGGGGGGGGGGGGGGGGCGGCAAAGTCAAGGGGGGGAAAAGCATGTAGGACTTTGGTGGTAAAAATGTATTATTAAGTGTTATTGGTAGTTTTAAAATGTACCGGGTACCGGGTTAACTAAAAATAAATTTTAACGGAGTTAACCGGGTCATAATAAAGTTATAAAAATTATAAAAATAGGTTGGGTAAAATTATTGGGTGTTTAGATAATTATAGTTAAATTTCTACGAAAACCGTCGAAGTTTTAGTAACTTAAGTTAATAATTAAAATAAACATCCAAAATACCGGGTAAATTAATATTATAATATTTATATTATAAAAATGAATATAAAAATATATTGGGCTAATAGTCGGGAGTGTCGGACATGTTAGCCACATTTATAGTTCGCGTATTAGTGTTTATTTAAAATAAACATACGTAAATCGTTAATTATACCAAAAGTATAAATTTAATTATCCTACGAGTGGAATAGTATGCAAGTGCCCTAATGATGATGTGCTGACTATTTCTAGTCCGTATGAAATGTCCCTGATAATAATGCATGAATTCGCTCCTGAACCAATACGGTTACGCGAATTTGAACACTCGTAAACTAAATTTATGATGATATGAGTAATGCACGTGAATAGTGGTTTCCTCTCGGAAATGAATAGTGTCAAGTGAATAGTAAAATTTCTGAATGCTTCTCGGAATGTCAAATTGACCTCAAAAATGATGAATAGTAATCTGTGAATAGTAAATGATGAATAGTAACTTGTCGAGGTTTGGAAAATTGACCTAAAATTACGGGTTGTGACAGTCTCTACCCCTTAAGGGAACTTCGTCCCGAAGTTCAGCTCATTCATTCCACATATGTTCCTAGTGTTCAGCTCATTCCTTCCCAAACTCGTTAGAGTTGCTTACACCAATCAAATCATCTACTATCAATATAACTAGATTAATGATGCTAGGTCTCAGATTAGTCGGGGTTGTGTATAAGTTCTATACCAAGACTTAAGTGCTACGAAAATAATATAGTTGTTCAAGAGAATGTACCCGTTATGCTATCGTGAACATGTTGGGTGATAGGATTTCCTAGGAAGTAAGCTCTGCCACGCGCGGGTGGAATCTCAACGGCCTCATCTTGTGGCCCTTCAATTGCTGCTGCTAATTTTGGACGATTGCCTCCTTGGTTAAGATTCCTTTTTAACTTAGGACAGGTGTTCCGAAAGTGATCTGGGCTGTTACACTCATAGCATGTCTTTTGATTGTTCGTCATATTGCCCACATTCACTGGTTCTCTACACTGGTTTGCATAATGACCAGACTGTCTGCAATTAGCACATATACGGCAGGGCACAGTCTTTTGGTGATGAAAATTATATTTCGTACATTTAGGATGCTGGCCTAAATACTCTCTCTGACAAGAACTAGTCGCCGCAAAGGTCCTTGCCCTTTTGTTGTCAGCTATCGCGCCTATATGCTTGTTCGACTCGCTTGTTCCCTTCCTTTTATCACTGTTCTTCAAGCTTCCATTTCTAACCATCTCATATGTCAGAGTCCCTGCTCTCAATATTGCACTCTGAATTGTAGAAGGCTCAGTTGCTTTCACAGTCCCACGAATTTCTGGGACAAGACCATATATGTACCTCTCGATCCTCTTGGACTCAGGGGTAACCAGGTGTGGAACTAGTCTGGCTAATTCATGGAATCGATCTGTATAGGCTGCATGTCCAGCCCCTATCATAGAGTGATGATAAAGTTCATCCTCCAGCTTCTGCATTTCATTGTCCGGGCAGTATTCCTCCTTCAGTAGTGCCTTAAAATCATCCCATGTCATACCTACAGCTGCCTCTCTACCCCTAGCTTGAACCTGCGTATTCCACCATGTCAATGCCTTTCCTGATAGCAAGCATACGGAGTACTTCACCATTTGATGTGGTGCACAGTCACTAATGTCGATCACCGACTCCATCTTTTCAACCCATCGAGTATACCCTAACGCGCCTCCTACACCATCGAACTCAATTGGCTTACATGATGTAAATTCCTTATACGTACATCCAGTCCTAATGTTGTTGTTGCCATTACCATTCTGGCCTATACCATTGGTGTTGTTAATTCCGCTTTCGTGATTTGCCAAGTTATTCATATGATCTCCAACTTGAGTGACAATAGTGGGGAGAAAGTTTTCAAGTTGTCGAGCGATGATGGCTTCAAAATCAGTATTTCCATTGTTGTTGTTATCATTGTTTTCAACGCCGTGACCACCTCCTCTACCTCCACATCTACCAGTTCTTCCACCATCGTTACTTGGGTTACTAGTGTCATGAGCAGCTCCTCTACCTCCACGTCCACCAGTCCTTCCACCCCTTGGTGTTGCGCCTCCTCGACCAGAGCTACGAGTCACTCTCCTTGGTGCCATGATTTCCTGAGAGGAAGGACATTTAGTGAATGTCAGAGTTGAGGGAAAACCGTTGATTAACCAGAGTCTATACTTAACATCCTCATATATAATACCGTGCCACCAATTGTCTCCTAAGTCGTGCCAACACCGATCTACATATGCATAGTCATATGTGTACGTGTGTCATGAAGCACTTATAATTATGTTGGCCACCACAATTATAAATGTTTCCTTTCACAGGTGTACATATCACCAGGCACACATATCTCAGTGGTAGACGTTGCTTAAATGGGTATCTAGGGAAAATCACGCTCAGTACGAAGGAACAAAGGATTCTCCCTTAAGTGCTAAAGTCACTGGGTAGTCTAGTCTCTAACGGCTTCTAAAGAGTAACCTCAAGAGAACTCCCATCCTCGGGCAAATCATCAAATCTCTACAGCTAAGTAATAACCTTCATTTAACTTAGTCTCATGTCTCATCAAACAAGAACTGTCACAAGATTAAGTTAAATGATCAGTTATTACCGAGCTCCATATTTCTGATAACTTGCCTAGATTTTGGGACTTCCCCATCGGTACCACAAAATATCTAATAGCGTAGGTCTAAGAAAATTATCAGCAAGCGTACGTGTATGAAAAATGCAAGGCGATATGGAGGAGAGTCTAAATGTATGTAGTTATAGTCTAGACTCAAAAAACAACCTAGTTCTCTATAACCAAGGCTCTGGTACCAATCTGTAACACCCCCAAAATACCGCAGCGGAAGACTGTGTCATAGGGATGCTACTTCAGGGCACAAAGTACAAGATATAGAAAACAAACTCTAAATGAGACGTTTTTAAAAAGTTACCATTCGAATAGATAAAAGTCATAGTTTACAAACCAAAAGATCCCAAATTATAATAGTACATAAGTTTTTAAAAGTATCGAATGGTAAAAGATAAAAGCGAAAGTCTTCAAAATGCATGCCCTAAGACTCTCCGCTCCACATACCTGCTATCGCCCTTCTAACCTGAGATAAACATGCTTAAAAGTGTCAACACAAAGGTTGGTGAGTTCATAGAGTTGTTTAATAAATAAAGTTTAAAGAAGAAAGGTCACACAGCAAAGGCATCGTAAATCCACTCAGTTACAAGTCCCGCCATAAGAGACTTGTAACCTATGTGTTCACAACCCACTGCTACAATATATAGTATGAGTAAAATATGTATAAGTTTATCACAACAATTAAGCAATTAGTCGTGAGTCTACACTTCATCTCCGAAGACCTCACGTTTGTATGTATGTTTCAATGGTTGTGCCCAGCAACTTAATCTGGGGCCATTGGTAGTCTCAATGGTTGTGCCCAACAACTTAATCTGGGGCCATTGGAAGTCTCAATGGTTGTGCCCAGCAACTTAATCTGGGGCCATTGGAAGTCTCAAGAATACACCATCACAGTTTAGTATAACACAGTTAAGTATAGCACAATCACGTATGTATGACATCAAGTATAAAACAATCAAGTATAAGGAAACCAAGTATAAATGTTTTGAATATTTGTACAAGTAAGTAAGTATTTGAGCATGTATCTCCCCCAAAGAGTTAAAACAAGTATAAAGAGTAAAAGTGGGGCTATGACTCACCTGGAGTGAAGATACAAATATGCGTAATGATAAGGACAACAGGGAGCGAACACTATCCGCAACCTAAAATGAATGATAGTGATCTAATTTAGATCATGTCGTGATGTAATAAATGCACATGCACATGATACCAATACCACTCGTAATTTGGAAATACTAGTTATCGTCATAGTAAAATAGTTTCCATACTTAGGAAAAATAAGTCCATATATAGAAGTATATACTTGTCATATTAACTCGTACGAAAAAGTTAGCGTTATATTCCATGTATCAAAACCTTAGAATAACATCGTTAAGTCGTATAAATATTCCCTCGGGTTGTACGTATTCATTTGTTAAGAAAATAGTCATTAGTAACGTTGCTAGAAAATATACCATTTAGTACGTACGTTATTATTTTTATTTGTGACTATATATATATATATAGTTTTGACGATGTTAAAACGGGTATAACTCGGTCGTTTTAGGCTCGTTTTCCTTGTTCTTTATGTCCACGGATTCGTTTTTGTGTATACTAGTATATTTTTGATAACTCGGCTCCTCTAGGTTACGTTTAATACCTCTTTTTACCCATTGAAATCTGCCAAACAGCAAGCAGTTTTTACAAAAATAGTTTTCGTCGTTAAATTTGCAAAAATCATAACTCCTTCGTTATAAACTCGTTTTAATCCGTTCTTTCGCCTAAAGTTTCATTTTTGAAAGTATTTTCTAAATATTTGGTCAAAAATTATCCATCAACCACTGATTTTCCCACGAAATAGAAATAGGGACAGTAGGTATTTCAAGTGTTTCAAAAACCATTTCTAGGGTTCTAATCTAGTTCCATCTTCATCCAAACCACTTTCAAACACCACAAAACTAATCTAATCCTACCATACACCTTCTTAGGGTGTCATGGGTTCCTAATCATCAAAACCAAGTAGATCTAACAAGGATCTAACCAAAAATCACTTCTAGGGCTTGTATGATCAAAAGTTTACAAAAATAAAGTGGTATAAGTATTTTGTGCATGGATCAAAGCATGAAAGCTAAAAGATATAAGTAAATACTTGATGAAAACATAAAAATTAGGTTGATAACTTACTTGAAAAGGTGGTGTGATTAGATGATAAAACCTTAGTATTCTTGAGTTTATATCTCAGAACCTTGTAAGAAATACTTAATTAAACTATAATAACACTTGATCTTGGAAAATAATTTTTGTCTTGCTCCTCCTTTCTTCCTTGTGGCCGTGGGTTGTAGAGAGCAAAAGAGAGAATGAGTTTGCTTGCAAAGTGAAAAAAATGAGATAGAAAAGGTTTTAGTAAAGTAGATATGTATTATTGTTATTAATATTATATACAAGTTAGTATAGGGTATTAATTAATCTTGAGTGTACAAGTAAAATGTGTAAGAGATTGGAGAGGGGGGGGGGGGGGCGGCAAAGTGAAGGGGGGGAAAAGCATGTAGGACTTTGGTGGTAAAAATGTATTATTAAGTGTTATTGGTAGTTTTAAAATGTACCGGGTACCGGGTTAACTAAAAATAAATTTTAACGGAGTTAACCGGGTCATAATAAAGTTATAAAAATTATAAAAATAGGTTGGGTAAAATTATTGGGTGTTTAGATAATTATAGTTAAATTTCTACGAAAACCGTCGAAGTTTTAGTAACTTAAGTTAATAATTAAAATAAACATCCAAAATACCGGGTAAATTAATATTATAATTTTTATATTATAAAAATGAATATAAAAATATATTGGGCTAATAGTCGGGAGTGTCGGACATGTTAGCCACATTTATAGTTCGCGTATTAGTGTTTACTTAAAATAAACATACGTAAATCGTTAATTATACCAAAAGTATAAATTTAATTATCCTACGAGTGGAATAGTATGCAAGTGCCCTAATGATGATGTGCTGACTATTTCTAGTCCGTATGAAATGTCCCTGATAATAATGCATGAATTCGCTCCTGAACCAATACGGTTACGCGAATTTGAACACTCGTAAACTAAATTTATGATGATATGAGTAATGCACGTGAATAGTGGTTTCCTCTCGGAAATGAATAGTGTCAAGTGAATAGTAAAATTTCTGAATGCTTCTCGGAATGTCAAATTGACCTCAAAAATGATGAATAGTAATCTGTGAATAGTAAATGATGAATAGTAACTTGTCGAGGTTTGGAAAATTGACCTAAAATTACGGGTTGTGACAGATGTGCATTCCATGGACTTCGTTCTGAAGATCCTAATCAACATCTCAAGGACTTCCTTATAATCGTAGATTCTATAGACCTTGATGTTACAACTAGATAGTCGACCCGATTACGCCTATTCCAATTCTCTCTACGTGATCAAGCTAGTCAATGGCTTGAAGGTTTACCCGCGGGATCCATCACCTCATGGGATGATCTCACCACTCGTTTCCTTGCTCAATTTTTCCCATCGGGGAGAACTACCAAGCTTAGAAATGATATCTTGATGTTCCAACAATGTCAAGGCGAAACTCTATATGAATCATGGACTCGTTTCAAGGACTTACTCCAAAAAGTCACTCATCATGTCATAGATCTTTGGCTCCAAGTCCAAATCTTCTATGACCATATCGATCTCTCCACAAGGCGAACCATTGACCAATTGGCCGGTGGCAAGCTATGTCATGACATTCATATATTATAAACCAAACACATCAAGTGAGCATAGCGGAAGCAATTATAACAAGATCAAATAACATGTAATTAATTAATCAATATTAAATAGTAAACGTACCTTTGTGATTCTAGCCCGAACAAGAATCAAATTGCAATCTTCAATCAAGAACCCTAATTAGGGTTTATGTGGATTATAAGAATTACCCCTTACCTCTTTTGTAATTCAATCCAAGAATCAAACAATAATGTGTTTGAATTACGTTCTTGTACACACGTACTAATTCAAGAAACATTTTATGCAAGTAAATTAAACACAAAACTTAGTTTGATCAATAAAATCAAATCCCTTAAGGGATTAGTTTGATGGATCGATTATGATACAAAGAGAAGGAGAGAAAACACCAAGATGTGTGTGTACAAGTTATGAGAAACAATGAATCTTGGGTTTGTATTTATACTAATGAATACTTGGAGCTCAAGGCAATAAGGAGGTGGAACCTCCTTATGGCCGATCGGTCATGGATCCCTCAAGGGGTTTCCGGAACCTTCTCTTGTTTCCAATTATTCATAAGTATTACTTTCCTAATCTTCGTTAATAGGTCATTAGTCATTTATCATTAAATACTAATTACTATTACTAGTTTTGTGTTTATTAATAATTACTTATAACATTTATAAATAATTATTTCTTTTTCTCTTCATACGTATTGTGTGCAATCCCATAATCTCGAGTTCGATCCTAACATATGACTACTAAAATAATGTCCATAATCTAACAGCTCCCACTTGAACATATTTTAATAGTGTAATCACATCGGTTAGCGTCTTGCAACACGCCGATGCCTCTAGTACGATCTCGAGTAAGGCTCCTGGAAAAACCTTTTAATGATTTCTCATTATTATTATCCTTTTGTTTCTAATACCATGTTAATAAGGATATGGATAAAAGTCATTCCTTAATTAACCATTATGTTTCTCGTTGTTTGTGATTGATCAAGATTACCAAATCTTCTGAACATATTCAGGGGAGATCTTGGGTGTGGCCACACATACATCTTACCAACCCTACGAGGGGCCTAGCAGTATTAAACTCCAAAAATAAATTTGAAGGAACAAATTCTATCTTGACTACAAGCAAAACCCACAAACTTTGTAACACTTCCGAAAACAACCCTTATGACTACCAGTTATGCATAGCGTTAAGTTGTTCCACAAAAATGTACTACATTCATGACACTTATCTTGCATCTCAAGTCTGAGGATAACTTCTCATGATTTACTTAATAACAAAATCCATAAAGTAACATCATGTAGTTGGGATAAGTCCTATATTCGGTATCATTGAATATCATTTGAAATGGCATGACTACGCATCAATATACTTTAAGTATATTATACCAACCTTCAGATTTGTCTTGATTTAATAATATTCCCATATTATTAACTGACAATGGACAATTTAGAATAACATTTATTCATGGATTAAACATACAAATATAGGATACAATTTATTATAAATTAAACATACCATGTATTTAAATTTATTATAATAATTGTTTAACATCCTTTATCCAAATACTAAATAGATCAATGCATGATAACTCTTGTTGATGAATTATGTCTCAAGCAATGATATTCATACTTGCTGACAAGACATAAATCATCCAACTTTGATCTATCGGAATTTTAAGAATACTTATTTCAAGAATTCAACTATTGAAATTCTTATATGTGCATAGTCAACTATTTTGATAATGCCATATTTCATAAAAATGTGAGACATCCTTAACCACCAATTTATGATAATTAAACTTCCAAACATTTTAAAGTTTAAAGTATTCTTATTCTCTTAATGTATAATGCAACTTATGCTTTTAGTAAGCACAACTAGTACATATAGCAAAGAACGAAATCCTTACCATAACTAGTATTGAGTGTCATCTCAATTTCAATAACATCATTGTTTGCAACAACAATATGTTATTAAAACTTTCCGTAAACCATAATATCTATTGTGTAATGTTTGATGCCCTTCAAACTTTCAAGTTTGTTGGCTATGCCAATTTTTGCAACAATTGAAAAAATTGTTCATCTATAGAATTTGGAAGCTTTTCCAGATTTAGGATGTAATTCTATAATCAAACATATTCTTTTTAGAATATTACACAAGTTATCTAATAACTTTTAATTAGATATTAATATTTGCCAAATCATCTTGTAATCAAGTATGATACAACAAAACATGATATACATGAAAAATCTATGAGTCATACTTAGATTTTATTCATGTCATACATATCTATTTAGACTTTCTAAATAATATATCATGTTATATTAGATTTATTTACCGCACATGTTTCAACAATAAACATTGATTCCAAGGTTGTATGTCTTAGTTTCTAAATCATTCAACTAAAGTTTCATTCCAAACTAAGACTTAACTTTTAACTTATATGGAATGTTACTTTTTATATGTTCTACAACATATATGATTTAAGAAATTAGACATAATACTCCCACTAGCTTTTAGAAATACTTAGAAATTATCTTATTTCAATTATAAATCAAAACATGAATTTAATAATTAAACATAAGACTAATCTTCTAGATGCATGCATTTATCCATTCATGGATTATTGCACTTTGTACACTTCTAAAGATTTATTTGAATTCATAAACTCCTTTTAATTACTTATCGTCCCCGCTTAAGTAATCACTCAATAAAGAGTTTTGATATTCTATTGTCAATTTCATAAATATGACAATCATAATCTTTATATATATATTTAATGTATTTAGAGAAGAATATTCAATTACAGTTAATCGCTTAAATGTGATTAATAATCTTGTCATAAAACATGCATTAAATACGTGCACAATATTGTCCATATGATTTCTATACAAAGATTTAAACCACAAGGTTACCTTATCTTTGAAGAAACTCATCTTCATTTTCTAGTCTAACTATTAAGATAAACCACATTTCTAAAAATGATTATCTTTATGGACAGCATCTTAATCATTCATATCATTAATACTTTACCCAATTTCATATTTGGTAATGTATCATAATGATTATCAGGTTTACAATAATCCTGTAAATCATAGCTCTCAGCATATTAATCAAATATCTGAGATATATTACTATTCTATGAATGATAATTCCATCATCTCGATATTTAACATTTAAATGTCAAACATTATTATCATGCTGAGATTTAACATTCAAATGTCAAACTTCATCATGATATTTACTAGTGTATTTTAGAAGATTATGTATCTTGTAATTTTATCTTTTAAAGATCAAAACTCCCACTTGCTTTTAACAATTTAAAGACTATCTTTAAATCCTTAGCAAATAAAGCAACAATACAATATTCTCTTTTGGGATATTACAAATACATATTGACAGTTCCTGACTTAACTTTGTTAATAACCTCTTCATAAGCAGTTAAACAAATTTAGAACTTCAATTTAAGACTTAATGTGATTCATCACATTCATCACATTCCATCATATGATAATGTCTTATTAATCTTCTATGTTGGAGTTTTATTAAATATGTCCAAGTCATACTCAACATTATAACCTTGATAACTTTTGGAAGAAAAGAAGTCATAGTTATCTTTAATCAAACAATATAACAAGAATTTGATTTTCCTAACTGAACATACCATAAAATTTTGGTATTTCATTAGTATTAATATTGTAAGACAATCTAACAATATTTAAGATAACCATATTCCTCTTGACTTGTCTATTTACCAACTAAGTCATTTTAATGGTATAATAGTATTTCCAAGCCAATTACATGCTTTATAACACAAGTACTTTTTACAAAGTTACTTCATGTTCATGTCTTTACAAGAAAACATAAACTGTTATAATCCCACTATACGTTATAAGTCATTTAACAATTTAATAACTTCATGTATATGTCTTAATTAAAAACATAACAAGATAACGTCTTACTTTACTATAAGTCTTGTAACAATTAAAAGACTTTATGTTTATATCTTTACAATAAAACATAAACATGTTTAACTAAAGTAATTATGAACACCATCTTTTGGTTTCAATAGTAATTTCAAGTTAATTTATTACTTCATAATAATGTAAATAACATTATTTCTTCATTTATTTATGTCATTCAAAGAACACATAAATATTCAGATTGAAGTGGTATTAGATTACTTAATTAGTTTATGTCATTCTTTGAATTCATAAATATACTAATTAAAGTAGTCTTGATATCATATTGACACATGTTCTAATAGGTATCTAATTTAGAAACTGCAAATTCTCATAGTTCAATTACATCAGTTGATCTGCTAGTAATGAAATATGAAATTCACCTTGTTGTTGCAATCTAGCTAAGCTCTCACATAACATAAATTGTAACACCAAGTGTTTCTAGAATTAGCTTAGTATAATTCATATTAGAACATTATTCTAATTTAGAAAGTGCAAATTCTCATAGTTCAATTACATCAGTTGATCTGCTAGTAATGAAATATGAAATTCACCTTGTTGTTGCAATCTAGCTAAGCTCTCACATAACATAAATTGTAACACCAAGTGTTTCTAGAATTATCTTAGTATAATTCATATTAGAACATTATTCTCTTACCTTGTAGTCAAGAGAATCCATTAAATCATATCTTTATGAGTTGTTTCTTGCACACATTAAAGATAACATTTCTCCCACTTGTGCATGGAACAACCTCATATAGTTGATAAACAACACGCCATGCATTTGTTTATGTGATCAATATGATTGTATCATAGATTTTAGCATAACAAGTAGATGTAGAACAACAATGTCTAGTAAGAAAACGTACAAGACTATCCTTAAAAGTATGATTGTCTACACTTGGAAAGTAATTATCTTTAGCTACCAAGATGTCAAAGCTTGTAACTCCCACTGAATTAAAGATCATTACAATAATTTCTTATTCAGTAATAAGTACACAATACTCCCATTGAATTTGACAACATTTAAAATGTTTCATATCCAGTGAAAGAAAATAGTATACTTTTAACTTTCCTACACCTTTAATTGTCCATACGTAACAATTACTTATGCACTAAAAGTGTATTCTACTACGTAAATGATGGACTATCCACCAAATACTTTTAACTTGAAAAATTGGGCATGCAATTTCTTCCTTAACAGGTCTACCATCCTACAATGTATGTAGCACCTTTAAAATAGTCAAAACAACTAGTTTGTCTTTAAACATTTTGCAGTAATTAGTCTAGCTTCTAATTATAATAACTCATAAAATGTCATACATAATTTTCTGTTAACCAAATATCATATTTGTTACTAAGAATCTGATCAACGAATGAGGATGATAAAATCCCTATAAAAATGTATGCAATTTCCTTAACCATTAAAAATTTGCTATGAGTTATATTAGAATTTAGACATATCTAATATTCCTATTATCCTTTCTCATTCATGAAAAGGAATAGAATTGTGTCTCACTCTTCCTTCATAGAAAGGAGACTTCTTTTGTCTTTTAAGTAAATATTTCTTAATCAAACATTTGTTTGAAAACAGAACTAGATCAATTTACTAAAGCCCAAAATACGTTTACGGTTTGAATGTTGCATTAATACATTAAAACAAATTACAAAATTCAATTTTAGTATTTTCGATAATTAGATCTTTAAGAAAATAAAATACCCATTGGTAAATATTCATATAAACCATAGTATTTTCTTAAAGCTAGGATCCTAATTGACATAGTACCATTACATCAGTTGATCTGCGAGTAATGATAGTATTCAACAAGGTAATTGTCGTACAATAATTGCCTATATCATATTGCAATTCCTAGATTTATGGGATTTACAATCACAAAACTTTTGTAATGTAAGCATGTTTGATCCCCATCTTAATGCCTTGAGTCCAAGATCTCACTTACTACTCAATTTAAGTCATCTAACTTAAAAACTGTAAACTCATAAATCCATCACATCAGTTGATCTGCTAGCAATGAATTTATGAAATTTACCTCTCCATTGCAATCTCGCCAAGTTCTCACATGACGTAAATTACAACTTCAAGTGTTCTTAATTAGATGGCATTTGACTTAATTTTATAAGGGTATTAAATTTTGATGTGATCAAAATAATGTATGAAGAAGCATTCATACAACTTCATAACATTGGTTTTACAAAACATTTTTATTACCAATTTGCTAAGAGTAAAATAACAAAGTTTTGATTGAGGTATCGGGTTCACCAATTAAAGAATTACAAACAATTATCGTCCACTATATCGTACTTTTGCATAAGCCCGAAAGCTTAGTGTTTCGGACAATCATTGTGGAATTGTGGTTAATTCACCCTTAAGATGACAGTGTACATGTAATGGTTGTTCGGTAAGTCTAATTTACACACAAACGAGCGTTAAGACAGAATGTTGTCTCTCTAAGGCCACAATTTAATGCGAAGCCATCCTTATACCCATCTTATAGTGTGTAAACTTCAGTCGAGCCTATTTAACCATTACGTACAAAAACATCAATCAACCAATACTTTGAGATTTATTCTTAAAAACCAAAACAATTTTGCCATTATTTAGTCCGTATTATTTTTCTATTCAAAAATTACCCTTTTCGTTTATAAACATGTCTAACACAATTAATAAAAAAAAACAAGTAATGTACAATAAAAAATAAAACAACTAAATAAACAAATATACATAATCATAACAATTTTTTTAAATATGTATAAAACATGTAGCCACATGCAAATCTTATCCAATAGTCCTATTAATAATCAAATCTAGGTGTATAACGTATTAATTCAATTAAGGCTTTCTTCTTCTAGGAAAAAGAGCCACACACATCGATAAATCGATTGCGTAAGCCAAAATTAAATAAATACCACATAGCACATAATTGATTACTTAATATTGGAGTCTTCCCCAATTCGACATCTATTAATAAATTTACATGTTTCGATATAACTTAACCATTAATTAATGTAAACAATTTAAACCATTTAAATTATCACATAATATAAAAATCCATGCAAATATGCACTTTTTCATGGATTTAGCTTAACAATTATCGTATTGCACCAAGATCATTTACTAAAACGCATAACAATTACATGACATCCTAGGGTTTCTAATCATATTAAAAAATTAAAAACCAAAACCCTAAAAACCCTTAAGGTCAAATCGACCCAAAAAAAATTTAGGGTTAGGAATCTAACACATAAACCCTAAAAACATGTAACTAAACGAATCATGATCCAATTTTTATGCGTTTCGATAATTAATTACACATTATAACGGCTCTAGATGCCACTGTTGGAATTATGATATCATGACATTCATATATTATAAACCAAACACATCAAGTGAGCATAGCGGAAGCAATTATAACAAGATCAAATAACATGTCATTAATTAATCAATATTAAATAGTAAACGTACCTTTGTGATTCTAACCCGAACAAGAATCAAATTGCAATCTTCAATCAAGAACCCTAATTAGGGTTTATGTGGATTATAAGAATTACCCCTTACCTCTTTTGTAATTCAATCCAAGAATCAAACAATAATGTGTTTGAATCACGTTCTTGTACACACGTACTAATTCAAGTAAAAGTTTATGCAAGTAAATTAAACACAAAACTTAGTTTGATCAATAAAATCAAATCCCTTAAGGGATTAGTTTGATGGATCGATTATGCTACAAAGAGAATGAGAGAAAACACCAAGATGTGTGTGTACAAGTTATGAGAAACAATGAATCTTGGGTTTGTATTTATACTAATGAATACTTGGAGCTCAAGGCAATAAGGAGGTGGAACCTCCTTATGGCCGATCGGTCATGGATCCCTCAAGGGGTTTCCGGAACCTTCTCTTGTTTCCAATTATTCATAAGTATTACTTTCCTAATCTTCGTTAATAGGTCATTAGTCATTTATCATTAAATACTAATTACTATTACTAGTTTTGTGTTTATTAATAATTACTTATAACATTTATAAATAATTATTTCTTTTTCTCTTCATACGTATTGTGTGCAATCCCGTAATCTCGAGTTCGATCCTAACATACGACTACTAAAATAATGTCCATAATCTAACACTTTCAACAACAATCCTTCTAACAACTATGGTAGTACCAACAATCTTGAAGGATTGATGTCCAAGTTTATGGCATCTCAAGAGGCCCGCATAGCTAAGTTTGAAACCGAATTCAATCAACAACAAACAGAGATGACCAATAAGATTGACAACTTGTTGAAAGCCCTCAACAACCAAGCGCTAACTACACCTAGGAAGGACACTAGGGACACTAATAGCGGAATCCAAACTAAGGACCCCTCGTCATCCAAACACGTCCACTTTGTCAATGTTGTCACCATTAAGCCAATATATAAGGATACAGAAGAAAGTGACAAGGATGAAGTTGGAGTAGAGACCGAGCCTAAGGATGAAATTAAGGAAGTTGAGGTTAATAAGGGAGAAAAGTTAGAGAAAGTAGAGACTGTAGAAGAGTACTTTGATAAGTTTCCCACCAAGGAAGAACGGGAATATCATAAGGATTTATTTAATGATCCCGAGACACCATATATCCTTGGTTCACCCCTTATTAAAGTAGGTGATCCCTCTAACATTAACATACCATGCAACATTGGGAATATTTATGTATGGAAAGCTTATATCGATCCTAGGTCTCTTATAAACATCATGACTAGGACTTACTATAGTTAGGTAATGAAGAAGCAACTTGGTTATAGGATGATGCCCAGCAAGAATTTGATAAGTAATTTTGTAGGAAGAGTGAAAGGATTGCATGTGATTGTTGGAAACTTCACTTATGAGACCAACTTTATGATAGTGGAAGACACTCGTCCGGTGATAGATGATTGCCTAAGTCAAGTAGTGTTCGGAAAACCATTCGTTGAGGCTTCTAAGATGAGTTATGATCTGACTCTAGGCATAGTTAGATTCAAGGACGAGAATGATGAGATTGATTACCAAATGCCCTATAAGATTGAACAATACCACCTCCTATCGAACATAGAGAAGGAATACAAACAAGCTGTTTACTATAGGAATGATGAGGATAGACGTAGAGGAGTAGAGTATGTGATGAATAGGATACTTGGTTTCTACAAAGAATGCTTGCAACTAGGTCCGAAATACAAAACTGGTATTGGAGATGACCTGGAAAGTGAAACCAACGATGACGTCACGTAGTAACCCATGACCTTGAGTCTAGCTACAAGACTCGTAAATAAAGAAAAGCGCTTCTTGGGAGGCAACCCATGTTTTGTTTGATTTTTATTTTGTTTGATTGTTATTTGTTTCCGTATACATGCTTTATTTTTATTGTTGGTAGATCATGTTTCAATACTAAAATGGTGAAAATACTTTATTTTGTCGTTTGGCTTTGTCTTAACTTCATCCAAAGGTATTTTGCAAAAAGATAAGTGTAAAGGGAAACCCCAAATATGTTTTTAAGAAACAAACTCAATCATGATTCCCCATAATATTAAATGGACATGTATATTCGTATTTGTTAGAGTCAAATGCTTGTATCGAGTCATAATGATGTTTTGCAGGATTTTCCAGGAAGTAGGACAAAGTTTTTCCAGAAATTTTCTGGAAACTTAACGTAAAGATTTCTGCAGGTCACTTCTGACGGCGTCAGGAAGAAATTCCTGACGGCGTCATGTGTAAAAATCTGGAAATTTTACTAGTTTTGTTTTTCTAACGGAGTCTAAAAGTTTTTGTTGAATCTTTAGTTTTATAAACTCCAGGGAATCTGCAAACATCATTCCACAAGCATTATATCTTACTTTGTTTTCTAGGATTTATTAGTATATATAGATTGCCGCCGATTTTAAGCGAGGTTGCCTTGTTTATTTTCTCAGGTTTAACAGGTTATGTATGACAAGAAGATGATTTATTTTTCTGGAAGGGAAGCTTTGATGGTTCATTTTCTTGGAGGAAGATCTAACCTTGTTACCATACTATCCAAACCGAACGAATCAGGGGAGTATTTGATTTCATTTTTTTACCTGTTTTACTTTTACAATCTTTAATTGAACATTGGGGACAATGTTCATCCTAAGTGTAAGGGGAGGGTAAATGATGATACCTTATAGGATACACCTTCACTTGAGTTTGTTTGTTTGATGGTAGATGTGTAATAAAACTATGAGAAATACTTGTTAGTGTAATTTTAGCGCCAAATTTAAATTTTTTTACAACATTTAGGAGTGAAACTTTAGCCTTAGCGAGGGTCTCATGGATAGGAGATTGTATGACTAGCACAAAACCGTATCATTCAGAAAAATTTTCCACCCAAATATGTGAGGTTCGCCTTTAGATTTGATAGGAAAAGCATTCATTATTAGTGCTTATGAGTGTACCGGTAGCATTTAGATTCTAGAACTTGCGTTAGTGATGCATCCCAAGACCGCTAGTGAGACTACATTCGTGTAGTAGGATTTACTACACGATAAGAGGCATTAGGATCACCCTTGTGTTAAACCCGTATCATAATTACTTGACCATTTAAGTCATATTGCTTGGCTAGTAAAGTCAACTAATTTTTCCCACACCTTAGCGTTGTACTCATTTTTGGTACACGAAACCCCTAGTACACTCCTCCGAGCCTATCTTTTCGTTTCTAACTTTAAGCATCTTACTTAAAGGAAGAATTTGTTACAACCCACTTAAATGTACACCCAAATCGCCTTAGTCTTCCGTGTATGCACTCATCTTTAGTGCATTATTGTTATATGTTTAAACCCTTAGTCAATTATCTAATTGATTACATGCTTGCTAAGTCAAGTCATATCCTTGTACATATTGTTCTGGGACGATTGGGACTCATGAGTAAAGTACTTATGTTATGGAGTAATGGGGAAGAACATCATTTATTACCCCCATATGTGCGTTAATCTTAAAAGTACTCCAAGTGTTTTGATTATCTTAATTTGAGTCATTAGATTAGTTTATTGTAAAGTATGTAAAAATTCAAGTGTAAGGGGAATGTTCATACCCTATGATGTATTATTTTGGATGGTAGAGTAAAAGTGTATGCGTAAAAAAAAAAAAAAAAAGGAAAAAAATAGAAAAAGAGAAAAGAGAAAAAAAACATACGGACTACCATCCCATTTCATTCTATGTTTGTTTTATATTTTTGTTATTTTTGATTTATTAGCTTAAGTCGAGTCTAGTCTTGGCTTAGCAACGTCATATTGTACATGTAATTGACTAAGATTTCCACCAGTAAAGATTGCCTATATCCAACAAAACCGTGTATTTCATATCCCTACACCTAACGTTATAACCCTTTAAAAGACCTATTTGATAGTTTATCCTAGGTGCTTACGTCATGTGGTGGAGGTTTGATCCTTTCCCAAGCCTATGGTAATCTATTTTGCTATGACAGGTAGTGAGAGATATTTTCCATTTCCATATTGTGATATATACTTTATTACACCCGAGAGATGTGAGTATCTAAACACTATTTGTGAGGTGCTAGTGAATGACCTCCGTGCTTGTCTTTGGTCTTTAGTGGAACGATTATTTGTTGTAATTACTTTTATATTAGTGTTAAATGACCCCTAACTTGTATTTTGATTAAAATAAAAGCGCATTTGCTTGAGGACAAGCAAATCTCAAGTGTAAGGGTATATGATAAGGCGAAAAATGATCCGTTTTTAGGGGGTCATTTAAGCCCGAATTTGAATTTATTTGATGAGTAAATTACATGAATGGTCCCTGTGGTTTGATGAAAATTTCATCTAGAGTCCCTCAAACTTAAAAGTTGCATGTATGGTCCCTGTCGCTGCCAAAAAATAGCATGAATGGTCCCTCAGACTAACTGTCGTTAGTTTTTTCCGTTAGTCCATTTGAACCATTAGTCCTTTAAAGACCGTTTGCAACAAACATTTGTACCGTTAGTCCTTTCATACGTTTTTGTCTGTTTTTATACGTTTTCGTCCGTTTTTATACGTGTTCGCCCATTTTCTTACGTTTTCATCCATTTTTCTTACATTTTTGTCTGCTTTTCTTACGTTTTTGTCCGTTTTTCTTACGTTTTTCCAGTTTTCATACGTTTTTGTCTGTTTTTATACATTTTCGTCCGTTTTTATACCTTTTCGCCCATTTTCTTACGTTTTCATCAGTTCTTGTCTGTTTTTCTTACGTTTTTTCCGTTTAAATACGTTTTTGTCCGTTTTTATACCTTTTAACCCGTTTTTTACATTTTCATCTGTTTTTGTCTATTTTTTTTTTACCTTTTTCTTACGTTTTTCCTTTTACATACGTTTTTCTTATAATTTGGTTTATAATTTTTTGTTTTCTTATAATTCTTTTTCTTATAATTTTTTTTCATAATAATTTGGTTTTCTTATAATTTTTTTTCCTTATAAATTTTAAAGATATATAGGAAAAAAAATTATAAGAAAAAAAATATAAGAAAACCAAATTTAAACATATTTAGGAAACAACGTATGAAAACAGAAAAAAAAAACGTATGAAAAACGAACAAAAATGTAAGAAAAAATGGACAAAAACGTCTGAAAATGAAAAAAAAAATATAAGAAAAACGGATAAAACGTAAGAAAAACAGACAAAAATGTAAGAAACCATGCAAAAACGTAAGAAAACGGACAAAAACGTAAGAAAAACAGATGAAAATGTAAGAAATTGGGTGAAAACGAAAAAACGTAAGAAAAGCAGACAAACACGTAAGAAAAATGGATGAAAACGTAAGAAAATGGGCGAACACGTATAAAAATGGACAAAAACGTACGAAAGGACTAACGGTGCAAATGTTTGTTGCAAACGGTCGTTAAAGGACTAACGATGCAAATGGACTAATGGAAAAAGCTAAGGACAGTTAGTCTGAGGGACCATTCATGTTATTCTTTGGCAGCTACAGGGACCATGTATGCAACTTTTAAGTTTGAGGGACGGTAGGTGAAATTTTCGTCAAACCACAGGGACCATTCTTGTAATTTACTCTTATTTGATCAAATATTGCCCTAAATCGTTCCTTTTGTGATTTTAGGTACTTTGGGAGTGAATTCTGGAAAAGGAAGCATTTTGGACGTTTTTGGAGCATAAAAGTGAAGAAAACGATAAAGTCTTAATTTTCCTTGTTGGGAACAGTACCTGACGGCGTCAAGAGCAATTTTATGACGGCGTCAAGAGCATTTTTGGTGACGGCCCAGTAGAAACGTGACGGCGTCAAATCAAGGCCGTCAAGAGTAAAAGTGGTAACAGCCCAGAGCAGCAATACACATGACGGCATCAGATCTGGATCTAGGCAGTCCGAGAATATTTTTGGTGGCGGGTTGACGGCGTCAGAACTTTCTTCTTGACGCCGTCACCTTAGGAAGTCTATATATAGTCTTTGTGATTTTCATTCTAAGGGAGGAGAATTTTAGGGTCGACTTGAATAAACCCTAGATCGTTTTGAACAGTATTTTCAAGGGTTTTCACCCCTTGAAACCCTTCATGTTCAATTGAGATAAGTATCCTTTCAATTCATTCAATATGTCTATGTGTTGTTTGAATATATCTTACGCTTGTCTTGATTTTAACATGCTAGGCTATATCTCTTGTGTGTTTGCTTAGATGTAATGAAACCTAGATGTTGATTATAGGTTGATTGCTTATTTATAGTTGTAATGGATGAATGATTTCGATGTTAGGCATAAGAAAACTGGCAGACTTCCATAGTGTAACTTGCTTGAACGTCTTAAGAAACATGAACCAATGCGTACTAAGGTTTTTATGGTTCTATTTAATGCATGAGCGAATTCTAGTGATCCCATGTTAGGAGCTTCTTGCAGGCTCGACATAGGAGTGAAGTAGGAGCTTATAGAGTTGGGGTAGTACGTACGCCACCCCACGATTGGTATTAAGGAATATAACCCGTCATCCACGCAACTGTAACAAACAATTAACCTGTGAAAGATATCTAGGGAGTAGTGAAATCTAAGTAAACACAATTCTCCAATTTATTGTTCACACCACTAGTTTAATTAGTTTATTTACATTTTTGTTATTTTATTTTGATTGCATCTTAGTTATCGGGTTAGTTGACTAGCAACTAATTCCGCCCACTCCTCTAAAACCCGAGATTTTTAATTGCTTTCCATAAAATATAAAAATACAAAAAGAATCATCCCTCACCTCTATACCTAGTTTTTAGGCTTTCTAATCCTAGCGACACTGTTCCTGAGTTGAACGATCAATCCCCCGGTACTTGTCACTATACTATACTACAACGATCAGGTACACTGCCTGGTGGGGGTTGTAAGCTTCTCGAGATCGCTCGAGAGGTAAAGCCTGATGCAATTCCCACCCATCAGTGCAGAATCCGCATACTTCAATAATTTTCATATTAAACCTTCCATTTCTGCATTTCTTCATTCATTTGCTCATCTTTGTCTTGAAAACAGAATATAAACAAATAAAAGAACATATCCTTATAAAATAACACAAAAGATGAGAATATTAGGGGGAAATTAACACTAAAATCACGGAATAAGTGGGTGTCCTTATCAACCTATTGTCAAACTTTCCCTGAAAGGCAAAAAGTCAGGATGGTGTCATCACAGTCCCTGAGAAAGGCGTGTTGTCATATACCCAAAATAGCCTGATTGGCTCCAAACAGTCAACCTAAACTGACCAGGGATGGTCAACAAGGTCAAACAGCCTAGAATCAATCTCCGTGGAAGTATAGTGGTTTCCCCGGGTCGTTATGTCCCGACGAGGTGTGGATTGTATTCAAACGGATTTGTGATCGGGTGAATTTGGATGGAAAGGGGGTTTGTGATTGATTAAACTACTGATTTGTGCAATGAAATAGCTTAAGTAAGCTATATGAATAAGACGGGAAACTAGGAAAAACCAGAAACGATTTAAACCTAAAAACGCGTACGTTACGTTTAAATAAAACGTACACGTACGAAATAAAAAGTAAAAACTAAAATCTGAAAACACCCAGGGGATGAAAATGACTTTTTTACAAACTAAAAGGTAAAAGAAAATTTTTAGAAAATTAAAATTAATTTTTACACTAATTAATTATTTAATATTAATTAAATACTAATTATTACTAATTATTAATATTTAAACTACTTAAATATAATACAATATTATTTAAATACTAAAAAGGTGAAAATAAAATTCCTAAAATTATAAAATAACTAAAAATAAGTTTTAAAATTAAAAATAAGTGTTTTTGTCTTTTTGTGGTTTTTCTATTAATTAATAACTAATTAATTACTAATTAACTAATTAAACTATTTTAAATTAAGAAAAATAGAAAATGAACAGTAAAAATTCTAATAAAATATCTAAAATTATTTTATAACATATAAAAGCTATAAAAAAATATAAAAACTAGGTTTTACTTAATAAAAACTAATTATGCTATTTTAAACTAATTATTAATTAATAATTAATAAAACTAAGATTAATTCTAATAAATACTAAATGAAAAGATAAAATTCTGAAAAAAATTATTATAACTACTTTAATATATGAATAATTTAATAAAAATATAAAATAGCTAAGTACTTAATAAAAATTTAAAAATGAAAATTAAAATTAAATTACATTAAATAGAAACTATCACTTATTTTAAATTGGTTTTTTCTTGGTTTTTATTTTACAAACTTATTTTATAACTAAAAACTAACACTTTTTGTAAAAACAAACTTTTTGTAACTTAAAAATAAGCAGAATACAAACCAAAAAGGGTGACAGTTGACCAAGTTTGACCAAGGAGGAAAATAAGCTAAATTGGCATTAAGTGGGACCCACAAGGATTGATTCTGGTCTAAACAAGTTAAGTGAACATAAATAAGCTAGAAAAATCACTTAGGGACCACAGAATAAGCTATAAGCCACCAAATAAGCACTTGGAAACTTGGAACTTGACTGAAAAGTGGGACAGAGTTGTGAGGCCAATTCAGGTGGGGCCCAGGGGGTATGTGGTCAAACCATGGGTCAATATATGGAGCCTGGTAGGAGGGGGAATGAAAGGTGCAAGGTTCATGGCCTGGAGCCCACTAGGTTGGCTGGAAAACCACCACCAAGTGGTGGTGGTGGTGGTGTGTCTGCTGAGACAGAGCAGAGGTGTGCCCTGCAAGTCACTTTGTGGCTTTGTGGGGCCCACAAGAAAAATTCTAAAAATATAACAAGGATGGAAACTTGAAGACTAGCTGGGGGAGAATAATTAGAAACATATTTCACAATCCAATTCAATACACAAAAATCAAAACAAATGTTTGAACTTTTGGAAAAATCTGATGACATGCAATTTGACTTTTGTAAATAAACTTGGAAAGTTGACTATCTTGGATTTCTAAAAGCTGTAATCTACTGAACAAGTTGTATTAAGCTACCATAAAGCTAACTTAAGCTAAAAATATACTTTATAAGTTGGAGGAGGGGGGGGGGGGGTTTGAGGTCTCAACTGTCCAACAGTGGACAGTTAAGGGGCAAATGGTGTGATTTTGACTATTGCTTGTTTAAGGAACCATTTTTGTGACTTGAAAACTCTGTTTAGACCTTATGTGAGTTGGATAAGCCAAAATATGAACAAAGCAACAACCAAACACCCCTGAGCAATGCAATGCCAAACACCCTCTTTAACATGGTCTGATTAGTGGTTTTCAAAGCAATTACTGATTCAAGCCAAAACACAAGTGCACAAGGTCATGTAATGATGAAGTGAACTCATTGAAGCATAAACATACAAACATGAACAACCTTTACTCATTTATAACCATTATCCCATTGTTTACAGTTAAGATGCAAGTTTAAACCATAAAGATATTCAGTGGACTACTTAAGAACATACCAACATAAAATTAACTCAAAATTATTAAGCAAACATGGAAACAAGAGCCTAACATGGAATTGAAACTTCCACAGTTAAATAGAAAAAATGGAAAAACTTGCTTACATTTGGTCCAAGCTATGAAGTGAGGTACCAAGGACCACTTTCACTGCCTACAGCTTTCACTAAGCTACTAAACCATGATTATCCAATCTCCATCACATTCCAATGCTTCTTATTCCTCTAATACTAATTTTTATATTTTCTCTATTTTTATTGTATTTTTGGTATTTTTCTGCTTCTAATCTTAGATTGTTCCCAACCCTTTGAAAGCTAAAAAAAACTTGCTAGTGAACTGAATGGAACTCAATTGAACATTAAACAACAACATATGACAACATAAAATGATTTTGAGATTTCAAGTAGAAATGGCATTAACTGAAAATGTAAACAGGAGTTTGATTAACTGATAGAAATGGTTTCAAATACACTAGGAATGTTAGAAATACAACTCATAAGCTTGAAGTTACACTAGAAATCGAAAAGATGATTAAAACTACATTAAGATTTTCCACTAAACTATACTACTTCTACTCACTAACTCCTTGCTCAATCTCTCTCTTCTTTCTTTTATAGTGAGACTTTAGGGTTCCTGGCACTTTCCCACTTCACATATCAACCATTGGATCACTATAATTCAATCTGGGCCTTTTATTCATTTTGGCGCCAAAACCAATTTGGCGTATGCTATGGATAATTGAAGCCAGTGGGGTGAAGTTTTGGACTGGGGTGTTTGGAGGGGGGTGGTAGTGTGTAGGGGTGATGATTGGGAGGATGGAGATGGAGTGTTGCAGGTGTTTGCAGGGATGGCAGAGGGGAGGGTGATGATGTGGAGTTGGGTCAAAGGAGGGTCAAAGTGGTGGAGGTATTGACTGGTGAGTTTGACCCAGGTGTTGACTGTTTGACCTGGTTGTTTATTTATTAAATGGGGTGGGCTTTGGATGGGCTTAGGGGTGTTGTTGGGTTGTTAAGTTTTGGATTTAGGGGTGTAATAAACTAGGATCCGTTTGGTGTTTATTATGAAATTCACAAGGACCAAAAATGTAACTTGGCTGAAAATTAAGGGACTTGATGTGTAAATTTTCCAAAATAGTTACAAGGGTTATTCTTGCCAAGTTTTATTTACCAAAGGATCATAAAAGTAGATTTCCAAAATTTGAAATCCCGGGGACTTGTTTTGCCAAATTTCAAAGTTGAGGGGCCGTTTATGCCATTTTGTGAAAACTTTACTCCAAGGGCCATATTTGTCAACTTTTGATTTTTCAAAGACTTTTGTTGACTTTTCAATTCAAAATATTTCCCAAGGACCAAATCTGACAATTTCTGAAACTCCAGGGACCAAATTGTACTTTTTGAAACTGCAGGGACTAAAGGTCTAATTTTCTCAAACTTTTTACCCAAGGATCAAATTTGATAACCTTTGACTTTTAAATGCCTTGGGTTGACTTTTCTTTCGTTTAAAACCTTCAGGGACTAGTTTTGTCAATTTTTGAAACTTGAGGGACTGAAACTGCCAATTGTGCAAACTTTGTTCGTTTTTCATTTGTTTTTAAACATTTTGCATCTAAGACATATAAAACACACTTTTGGGATAATTTGTGCATTTTGATGCGTATTTGGGTGTTTTTGGATGTTTTGGCAGTTCAGATACGATAAAAATGATGAGTATTTACACACTCATCAATCCCCCACACTAAACTATTGCTAGTCCCTAGCAATCTTTTGAGAAAAACTTAATGGATTTGAAACTCTTTACCAAAAGCCATCACTTCTGGAGTAGCCAGGTGTAAGAACTGTGGCACACTTGATAACCGTGTGATTTTGAGCAAACCACCAGCTGTCAACGGATTTGATTTGTCTTTACCAGGAGCCGTTTGCTTCTGGACTAGCCAGCTCTTGATGGAATAGTCAACATCTTGGTGAGCTGATTACCAATTATGGATTTTCCACGGCCTTTACCACAAGCCATAATCTTGTGGGCTAGCCAACTCATTTGTTTTTGGGGAGTTGAGGAACCATACAATTTTGGGCAAATTGCAAGCCGTCAACGGATTTGAGATGTCTTTACCAAGAGCCGTTTGCTCCTGGACTAGCCAATCCCTTTTGTCGCTTAGACAAGGCGGACTGATTACCACAAAAATTTTGAAGCACCAATGAAAAATTTTTAAAATTTTTGAAATTTTGCCTAAAACGGGGGTATTATATAGTAAAATGTGATAAAATTCGCTAGAATAGCGAAATACCCCCCCACACTTAGGATGAATATTGTCCTCAATATTCAAAATCCCGGCTATTATGCCGACATTTTGAACGTAAAAGGGCAACATTACAAGCTAAGCGTGGAAAAACACCATGTTGTATTTTCACTTCATTTGTAACCATAGCATGGGGGACTCCCCCACACTTAGGGTGAAAACCCTATAAGCATGCTATTGTTTTTGTTTACCGAGTCGCTAGCTTGACTTGACCCCGAATTCATTTGTCCTTGGGGAAGCATGATGTGGAAAAAACAATCTCAATCGGACTTTCATTCAAGATGTTTGGACAAACATATGAAGCACGTGAAAGTTCCACACCGATGAGATAAGTATCCGGCTCAAGATAATGATACACGAAAATGCCGGGATCAAATATGGTGTCCTCACTCCCGAAGGAGTGAAGAAAGGAAGAAGTCACCCTGTAGGTGAAGAAAAGGAAGAAAATCATGATAAAAAGCATGATTTGATCTTCTTCCTCGAGAGCAGGCTCCGTAGCCTGAGTTTGGATTTCAAAGGGTAAGCTTGTAAACAACCCGGGAGGGTGGGTGGGAATTTGCAAATTCTCATAATTGAGAGCATCTCCCCCCGGGCTATCAAACTCCGGAGGAGTCATGACATGATGTGCGAGTTCACCGGAGAACTCCTCATGAAGAGAATCATCCACAAGATGTGAATTTGTGAATTCGTGTTCCATTGTGGACTCATCACAATCCTCGTTCTGAATATCAAATAGTGGATTGTCAGAAATCAAAGTGAATTCAGAGTCGAATTCAAATAGAGGATTGGTGAGAGTAGTGTTTAATGTTTCGGGAACCAAGAGATTAACATTCTCTATTGGACTGCTGGGATCAGAAGCGAGTGACGGATCATGATAAAGGAGACTTTCAATTTCTCCCAGATCGGCTTCAAAGTCAAGGAGACCATCATCACTTTCCAAGGAAAGTGGATCGATGTGAGTAAGTTCATCAGCGAACTCCTCGAGAAGAGGATCAACATCAGAATGAGGCAGTGGTGCCTCAACATACTCAATGTCTCCATGAGATGTACAATCATCGCTAAAATCTGAGAAAGTCTCAAATTGATCGTTAGGACACTCAATAGGTGAAGGAATATCACATACATGATCCAAAGTTCCCTGTGACTCTCTCGGGATTGGGACAAGGATCTCAACACTAGACTTTATTAATTCGTCCGATTCCTTATCAGGAACAGTGTCAAGATGCTCGTCCCCCATGATCAGAGAGTGAGTGTGAACTTCGGGTGTGATAGCAGTTGTTTTAGATGGAATCTCAACTGCTGGGGTATCAACTGATGAACTTGAAGTTTTATAAAATTCAAGGATGTCAAGTGTATCCTCATCATCACTGTCATCAGGAATGAAACGGAACAAAGAGCTAGATTTGGCTGCTTTTTCTCTTGCAATGGATTCCCTCACAGATTTTTCATAGGCATCTTGGGAATTTATTCTAGCAGCCTGCTCTTCGGCAAGCAATTCTTCCATGGATTTTTGATGAGTGTGTCTTTGGGTAAAGTCTTGAACTAAACCCTTAAGCTCATCAACGATTTTCATCATATTTTGCATTTATGGAAGAAGTGCTTGATTCATATCGTACTGTGGAGGTTGGTCGTAATAAGGTGTGTCAAAATTGTCACAAGGATATGGATCCCCCGTTTGACAATCTGAACTGAAATGTGGACCTCCACAGTAATCACAACAGTAAAACTGTTGAGGCTGTGAGTCGTATGTGCTAGAGTCATAATCGTTATCAGGAAACTGCTCATAGACAAGCGTGTTTCCCGATTGACAATCAGAACTGTAGTGTGAACCACCACAGTACTCACAACAGTAAAACTGCTGAGACTGATGGTGTGGTAGCTGGTGGAATGAATCAGTGGTGTCATGATAGGAATAGGGATCTTGGTTATAGACAGGCCCGTTTCCCTACTCTACCATGCCACAACCGGGGTAATTACCACCATTATGAGAACTACCACACCACTGGCAAACCAGAAAGTGTGGATGAGACATTGAAAGAATCAAAAGGTTTGGGAGGAGTAGGGATGAAGAATCAAAGATGTGAGAGGGTTAAGGTGAATATTTTTGGGTTTTTGGAAATACATTTTGTACAAATGAGAAAGAAAATGTTTTTGTGTTTTTTTTGTGTTCGTTGAAAACTTGATTTAAAAAGTTTTTCATGAACGGTTTTGTTTTGATAATGGGAAAATATGAACAAAGGATGGATAAATGTACAATGGAACGAATTCCAAAGACACTAATCAGAAAAACCGTTTAGATACGCACACAACCTCCCCGGCAGCGGCGCCAAAATTTGATTGGCTCCAAACAGTCAACCTAAACTGACCAGGGATGGTCAACAAGGTCAAACAGCCTAGAATCAATCTCCGTGGAAGTATAGTGGTTTCCCCGGGTCGTTATGTCCCGACGAGGTGTGGATTGTATTCAAACGGATTTGTGATCGGGTGAATTTGGATGGAAAGGGGGTTTGTGATTGATTAAACTACTGATTTGTGCAATGAAATAGCTTAAGTAAGCTATATGAATAAGACGGGAAACTAGGAAAAACCAGAAACGATTTAAACCTAAAAACGCGTACGTTACGTTTAAATAAAACGTACACGTACGAAATAAAAAGTAAAAACTAAAATCTGAAAACACCCAGGGGGTGAAAATGACTTTTTTACAAACTAAAAGGTAAAAGAAAATTTTTAGAAAATTAAAATTAATTTTTACACTAATTAATTATTTAATATTAGTTAAATACTAATTATTACTAATTATTAATATTTAAACTACTTAAATATAATACAATATTATTTAAATACTAAAAAGGTGAAAATAAAATTCCTAAAATTATAAAATAACTAAAAATAAGTTTTAAAATTAAAAATAAGTGTTTTTGTCTTTTTGTGGTTTTTCTATTAATTAATAACTAATTAATTACTAATTAACTAATTAAACTATTTTAAATTAAGAAAAATAGAAAATGAACAGTAAAAATTCTAATAAAATATCTAAAACTATTTTATAACATATAAAAGCTATAAAAAATATAAAAACTAGGTTTTACTTAATAAAAACTAATTATGCTATTTTAAACTAATTATTAATTAATAATTAATAAAACTAAGATTAATTCTAATAAATACTAAATGAAAAGATAAAATTCTGAAAAAAATTATTATAACTACTTTAATATATGAATAATTTAATAAAAATATAAAATAGCTAAGTACTTAATAAAAATTTAAAAATGAAAATGAAAATTAAATTACATTAAATAGAAACTATCACTTATTTTAAATTGGTTTTTTCTTGGTTTTTATTTTACAAACTTATTTTATAACTAAAAACTAACACTTTTTGTAAAAACAAACTTTTTGTAACTTAAAAATAAGCAGAATACAAACCAAAAAGGGTGACAGTTGACCAAGTTTGACCAAGGGGGAAAATAAGCTAAATTGGCATTAAGTGGGACCCACAAGGATTGATTCTGGTCTAAACAAGTTAAGTGAACATAAATAAGCTAGAAAAATCACTTAGGCACCACAGAATAAGCTATAAGCCACCAAATAAGCACTTGGAAACTTGGAACTTGACTGAAAAGTGGGACAGAGTTGTGAGGCCAATTCAGGTGGGGCCCAGGGGGTATGTGGTCAAACCATGGGTCAATATATGGAGCCTGGTAGGAGGGGGAATGAAAGGTGCAAGGTTCATGGCCTGGGGCCCACTAGGTTGGCTGGAAAACCACCACCAAGTGGTGGTGGTGGTGGTGTGTCTGCTGAGACAGAGCAGAGGTGTGCCCTGCAAGTCACTTTGTGGCTTTGTGGGGCCCACAAGAAAAATTCTAAAAATATAACAAGGATGGAAACTTGAAGACTAGCTGGGGGAGAATAATTAGAAACAAATTTCACAATCCAATTCAATACACAAAAATCAAAACAAATGTTTGAACTTTTGGAAAAATCTGATGACATGCAATTTGACTTTTGTAAATAAACTTGGAAAGTTGACTATCTTGGATTTCTAAAAGCTGTAATCTACTGAACAAGTTGTATTAAGCTACCATAAAGCTAACTTAAGCTAAAAATATACTTTATAAGTTGGAGGGGGGGGTTTGAGGTCTCAACTGTCCAACAGTGGACAGTTAAGGGGCAAATGGTGTGATTTTGACTATTGCTTGTTTAAGGAACCATTTTTGTGACTTGAAAACTCTGTTTAGACCTTATGTGAGTTGGATAAGCCAAAATATGAACAAAGCAACAACCAAACACCCCTGAGCAATGCAATGCCAAACACCCTCTTTAACATGGTCTGATTAGTGGTTTTCAAAGCAATTACTGATTCAAGCCAAAACACAAGTGCACAAGGTCATGTAATGATGAAGTGAACTCATTGAAGCATAAACATACAAACATGAACAACCTTTACTCATTTATGACCATTATCCCATTGTTTACAGTTAAGATGCAAGTTTAAACCATAAAGATATTCAGTGGACTACTTAAGCACATACCAACATAAAATTAACTCAAAATTATTAAGCAAACATGGAAACAAGAGCCTAACATGGAATTGAAACTTCCACAGTTAAATAGAAAAAATGGAAAAACTTGCTTACATTTGGTCCAAGCTATGAAGTGAGGTACCAAGGACCACTTTCACTGCCTACAGCTTTCACTAAGCTACTAAACCATGATTATCCAATCTCCATCACATTCCAATGCTTCTTATTCCTCTAATACTAATTTTTATATTTTCTCTATTTTTATTGTATTTTTGGTATTTTTCTGCTTCTAATCTTAGATTGTTCCCAACCCTTTGAAAGCTAAAAAAAAAACTTGCTAGTGAACTGAATGGAACTCAATTGAACATTAAACAACAACATATGACAACATAAAATGATTTTGAGATTTCAAGTAGAAATGGCATTAACTGAAAATGTAAACAGGAGTTTGATTAACTGATAGAAATGGTTTCAAATACACTAGGAATGTTAGAAATACAACTCATAAGCTTGAAGTTACACTAGAAATCGAAAAGATGATTAAAACTACATTAAGATTTTTCCACTAAACTATACTACTGCTACGCACTAACTCCTTGCTCAATCTCTCTCTTCTTTCTTTTATAGTGAGCCTTTAGGGTTCCTGGCACTTTCCCACTTCACATATCAACCATTGGATCACTATAATTCAATCTGGGCCTTTTATTCATTTTGGCGCCAAAACCAATTTGGCGTATGCTATGGATAATTGAAGCCAGTGGGGTGAAGTTTTGGACTGGGGTGTTTGGAGGGGGGTGGTAGTGTGTAGGGGTGATGATTGGGAGGATGGAGATGGAGTGTTGCAGGTGTTTGCAGGGATGGCAGAGGTGAGGGTGATGATGTGGAGTTGGGTCAAAGGAGGGTCAAAGTGGTGGAGGTATTGACTGGTGAGTTTGACCCAGGTGTTGACTGTGTGACCTGGTTGTTTATTTATTAAATGGTGTGGGCTTTGGATGGGCTTAGGGGTGTTGTTGGGTTGTTAAGTTTTGGATTTAGGGGTGTAATAAACTAGGATCCGTTTGGTGTTTATTATGAAATTCACAAGGACCAAAAATGTAACTTGGCTGAAAATTAAGGGACCTGATGTGTAAATTTTCCAAAATAGTTACAAGGGTTATTCTTGCCAAGTTTTATTTACCAAAGGATCATAAAAGTAGATTTCCAAAATTTGAAATCCCGGGGACTTGTTTTGCCAAATTTCAAAGTTGAGGGGCCGTTTATGCCATTTTGTGAAAACTTTACTCCAAGGGCCATATTTGTCAACTTTTGATTTTTCAAAGACTTTTGTTGACTTTTCAATTCAAAATATTTCCCAGGGACCAAATCTGACAATTTCTGAAACTCCAGGGACCAAATTGTACTTTTTGAAACTGCAGGGACTAAAGATGTAATTTTCTCAAACTTTTTACCCAAGGATCAAATTTGATAACTTTTGACTTTTAAATGCCTTGGGTTGACTTTTCTTTCGTTTAAAACCTTCAGGGACTAGTTTTGTCAATTTTTGAAACTTGAGGGACTGAAACTGCCAATTGTGCAAACTTTGTTCGTTTTTCATTTGTTTTTAAATATTTTGCATCTAAGACATATAAAACACACTTTTGGGATAATTTGTGCATTTTGATGCGTATTTGGGTGTTTTTGGATGTTTTGGCAGTTCAGATACGATAAAAATGATGAGTATTTACACACTCCTCATAGCCCAATGTAACAGAGACAAAATACATAAGTATTTTGTCTTCACTAGCTTATGTCATCTTTTGTTTTTATCATTATGGTTGAAAAACACTTATGTATAAATAGGAAACATAAGAAAGGAGTAAAAGTTGACAAGTTTGTGCAATTAATGCTTAAACATTCACAAACTACTTTTACTCCTCCAAAGATCAACACAATCCCTGAGATAGCTTAGTGAGACATTTAGTTGTCACTCAAACTTAGTTTGAGTTTAGTGAGGAGTCATACCATACATGTCGTTTCAATCCCAAGTGTTATTCCGCAAACACTTGGGTATAATTCTTTGATTAACTTCTAATAAGAATTAAACGTTGAAAAATTACATTGTCTTTTATCTTTACGTTTTATTTACTAATTGTTAATCAATCTTATCTTTCTTTAGCCATGGAGCTTGGTTAGTTTAAGTTCGTAGTTAATATTAACCAAGTAAAAGGGACTAACAATAATATATTGGCTACCAAACGGAGCAAGTTAGGTTGTGAGGAAGATATTTGCGGATGAAGGTGTAGCGGGATTTACAAAGATGATGAGTTTGGATGTTTCAAAATCCGAAGAAGTTTATTAAAATAAAGGTATTTGGATGTTGAGACATTTTTTGAGATATAGTAAAAAATGAAAGTAGAAATAAAAGTGAAAGATTTTAATTTTGTGTTAAATAAATAGTTTGTGTAAAAGGGACTTATATAAAGTGAAAAATGGTTGTGTATAAATTTTATTTTATTTTTAACAAAAAAGAACAAGGTGTTGGTAGCCCCAACGGTCAAATTATGCAAATTTTTCTTCATTTGGTGCAAGCCAAATTCTTGGCATTTCGTTTGCCGTGAGGGGGAGAGGATGCAGTGGCGTCGGCTTGACATTATGGCGCTGACCAAATGTGATTGCACCTTTTGCTCTAATATTTGTTATGCACCTTATCCCAAACACCACATTTATAACACCCCCTAAATTTGGTATAGCGGAAGACTAATCAAGCTTTCGGGGTGCTACGGGGATTGGTATTCGTCATAAGTCATAAAGAAACGAGATAAAGTAAACAAAAGTAAAAACAGAACCAACCAGGGTTTTAAGTTTACATTTATCCCAATTAATCCAAAGAAAGGCCCAAAATAAGTTTAAACGTAGGTCCACAAAAAGATATCAGAGTTTGAAATAGATCCTTTAACCAAATTTCCAAGCCAAGCCACCCAAACACAAGCATCCCAAGCAGTCACTTAATTTCCTGAGAAAATGTGCTAAAAGTCAGCTTTCGTTGTGAGATCGTAGGTTTAAATTCTTAATTCAATCAAGTGGACATATACGCAAAACTCTTGCTAGCTAGACTAGGCCTCGTTCCACTAAACCAACCCTATAGGTGCACACTATAGTCCAAAATCAATCAAATCAATATTCATTCGCAAGGATGCGACATGCCCAACATTCGTAAGGATGCGACATGTTCTTGCATTCGTACGAATACGACATGCGCTGCATTCGTAAGGATACGACATGCTCTAACACTTACCTAGTTCTATAAGCATAGCAAGTTTTGATTCAAACAACAATAATATTCCACATAAAACAATTTGCACGTTTCTCACCCCAAGATTTGAAAGCAATATTCAAAAGTAAAAGTAGGGCTATGACTCACCTCAAGTCCAGATATGAGCTCAAAAACCGGTAGAAACAAGAATTATCGCAACTCAAATGGCGGTAACTACGGACTCGGCACTTCCTAACAATATAAACTCTTCTCAGAATCATTTTCTCAAAAATCAAATATTCCCAATCCCGAACATATTTCTTTTTACTTTCCAAAATCCGTTTCTCATATTTGGTTTGGCATTTGGTATCCGTGTGGGTGGAAGGTCGACTCAACACAATCCGTAAAACACATCAAAAGAAATAATAACGATCTATAGGTCTAGTGTTGGCCTAATATTTTCTTTAAATAAATCGTCGAAGTTTATCAAGTTCCTCAACTCGCTAATCCTCCACAACCTATTTACCTAATATATTATTCCAAAACCATACCAAGTCCTAAATCACATAGCACGTAGTTTACTATATGGTAAGTTTTAAAGTCTAATAAATTTCCTAAATATATCGTCAAACTTATCGAATTCGTCAATTTGATAAACTTCATAAAATATTTAATAACTTATTATGCCGCACTCCTACCACAACCTAAAGGCGTCGTAGGATACATTATTCGATAATAAACCCTTTTTATATAACTAAATAGGTCCTATTTAATCCGTCGATTAAATAAGTTAAATAGTTATATTAAACGTGTATATTAACGTCATACATCCGTGACTAGCACGCATAGTCAACAATTAATAAAATGGCCAACTTGGATTTAAGTGCCCTCGAATCTTTTATAACTCGTAAGTTCTCAATTTATTTCCCAAAAGCTCGCTTCATTTCGTAAAATAATTCGCGTTAAATTTATATCTGCATTTTTAACAATTTAGTCATAATAAAGTTTCCGACAATATTATACTATTTTCATAGTCAAATACATATCGTTAACGTTATTATGTTTATTACTCGTAATCTCCTATTTATTATATACGCATTTATACATATATATATATATATATATATATATATATATATATATATATATATATATATATATATATATATATATACACGTTTTCACAAATATATATTTATATAAATGTTTATATCATTATATAATTTATTACGACTTTTATTGGTTGTATAATTATTAATTGTTTCGAGTTATAAAAGATGAGTCACATGTCCGAGTCATCACTCTCGGCTCATTGTCCAAATCCAAAAGGTTAAGGCTGATGAGGCGAAAAGTGTACCACTTTTAAGGGGTCATTTAAGCCCGAATTCGTGATTATTTGATCAATTATTGCCCTAAATCGTTCATTTTGTCATTTTAGGTACTTTTGAGGAGAAATCTGGAAAAGGAAGCATTTTGGACGTTTTTGGAGCATAAAAGTGAAGAACACGGCAAAGTCTCAAATTCCTTGCTGGGAACAGTACCTGACGACGTCAAGCCTTAACAGATGACGGCGTCAAGAGTGATAAAAGAGGTGGAAGTGGATATTACAACATGACGGCCCAGAACATTTTCAATGTAATTGGACTGACGACGTCACCAAGGCCGTCATGGTCAAAATGCACGTGACGGCCCAGAGTAGATTTGCACATGAAGGCGTCAAGACTGGATCTAGGCAATACGAATTTCCATTTGGCTGCGAGTTGACGGCGTCAGAGGCTAATACATGACGGCGTCAGGATGCTTAGTCTATATATATTTTTCCAATTTTTCATTGTAAAGTGTGGAACAAATTGTGGAATACAAAAACACAAACCCTGGGTCGAATTTCCTGCATATTGAGGGGGTTCCAAACCCTTCTCTCTTCCATGTTTGAATAAAGATAAGTTCTTCAATAATCATTCAATATGTCTATGTATTGTTTGATTCTATCTTATGCTTGTCTTTCTTTTAACATGTTAGGCTAGGTTTTTATTGTGTTTGCTTAGATATAGTGAAACCTAGATGTTGATTATTGGTTGATTGTTTGTTTATAATTGTTACGGATGATTGTATTCGCTGTTAGGCTTAAGAAAACTGGCAGACATCCATTGGTAACTTGCTTGAACGTCTTAAGAAACATGATCGGAGGTGTACTACGATTTTTGGTTGTATTTAATGCATAAGTGAATTCTAATGATCCCATGTTAGGAGCTTTTAGTCTGCTCGACACAGGAGTGAAGTAGGATCTTATAGAGTTAGGGAATATTGTACACGGCACTACGACTAGTATTAAGGAATATAACCCGTCATCCATGCAATTGTAACAAGCTAATCAACCGGTAAAAGATATCTAGGGAGTAATGAAATCTAAGTAAACGCATCTTTTCTCATTATCGTTTCCACCACATTAGTTTAATTTCATTTATTTTATTTTATTTTGATTGCATTTTTAGTAAATTGGGTTAGTTGACTAGCAACTAATTCCGCCCATTCCTTCAAAACCCGAGATTTTACTTGCTCTCATAAAATATAAAAAATACAAAAAGAATCACCCCTCACCTCTAGACCTAGTTTAGTAGGCTTTCTAATCCTAGCGACACTATTCCAGAGTTGAACGATCAATCCCCCAGTACTTGTCACTATACTATACTACAACGATCAGGTACACCGCCTGGCTGGGATTGCAAGCTTCTCAAGATCCCTTGAGAGGTAAAACCTGTTGCGAGGGCGCAATCCCCCATATCAAAGGCGTTTATAGAAGTCAACCATTGACTAGAAAGTCAAAGTGACCCCGACTCGCCTAACTCACAAGTCCAATGTAATATGTCAAGTGTGACAAACTCCATCAATCATCCCATTTCACAAGCTACAACAATAGGGTCCGACAACGGCACCCGACTAACCAATCTCTGTCATACTAGTTTGACCGTCTCACAATTGGTCACCGTTTATTCCCATCATCGACAACACTATACAACAATCAAATGGTTCCATTGCCGAGACCACAAAGGGTCTCAACCCTTCTATATCTCTCGGCCTAAGTATAACACAACAACAACAACATGAAATAACAACAAGAAAGACATCAAGAATGTATATAACATCTGGGTCGACTTACCAAGTCAAACCCGAGCCGAGAGACCCACTTGGGTCTCGGCAACACCACGAGTCACGAGGACTCATCCCCAAGACCATCTAGGTCTCAGCTAGGCTCACACGAGCTCACAAAAATAGTCAAACGGACCCTTAGGGTCGCCATATCACAAGGACAACAAGAAGAATCAATTTACAATTAAACCTCAAGCAAAACAATACTCCACAAAATCAACACCCACACTACCTTGATTACGAGCACAAAACCATCAAGAAAACCACATGAGCTCGAAATTAATACCAAGCCGAGAGCATATGCTCTCGGTTTCAACTCGACACCCATAAGAAGATGAAAACCCGGATACCAAACTATATCTAATCACGTTTTTCTATTTAAAAATACATTTCCTCACGTTTTTAGTCAAACCCGAGTCCAGAAAACACGTAGCCCGTGACTAAGAGTCATGGTTTCATCAACACCGAGTCACGAGTGAGCGTGTGTTAGGATCTATATCTTGATAGATCTCGAGCCAATAGATCGTTAGCCTACTAATGTAATCACCAGTAAGACTAAAATAGATAATCTTTGTAAGCTTGTAATTATTGCGGAATATAAAAACAAACTTGTATACTAAACTTGATCCTCTATAGATAAATATACTTTTACTAAATAATGTTATAAAACTCGCACTTCATACAATGACCTAGGGTTCCTTATATACTAGTGGAAACCCTAACCTTTCTTACAAGAAACAAATAATAATAAACTAATAAAAGATATTCTACATATCTTGTCCTAAATTACATAAGTTCGATCCACGGATTAACTCTATCCGTAGGATCTTTATACGTCTGCAGGAACCATTCATCAGCAGAAACACTCTAAGCTTCCGCAGGAACCAGTCAGCAGTATCAGTCAGCAGTAACTTCAATAATTCCTTACAATCCTCCCCTAATCTTGAATTTGACACTGTTAAGTTCAAGATTTCTTGATAGATCGCCAATAACACAAACAAGAGGATTAAGGATGAACTTCAGCAACAAAGAATCTGCATAAGTAGAATCTCTATGATCATCAAGTATTTGAAAAACACCATTCTTTGCAGCAACACATGACCAAATGTACATCAAAACAGATTAGTTTCATACTATTCTCATCACATCCAGGTGTGTTAACTCCTGTGAGAGGTGAATCATTGAAAATAATGGATTTTATGTCTCTTTACCAATAGCCATCACTATTGGAGTAGTCACCAAATAATATGATTTTTAGCAAATCAGCAGCTATAAACGGATTTAAGAAGTCTGTACCTGTAGCCGTTTGCTCAGGACTAGTCAATTATTGATGAAAAATCATTTTGGTCAATTGAATACCAAATATGGTTTTCCACTGCCTTTACCACAATCCATACGCTTGTGGGCTAGCCAATTATTTGGAATCCAGAAAGGAAAAATCCATGGTCAATTGACAACCATTTCAACTCTCAGCAATAAAGCATGGGTGAGTTGAGAACCCTATGATTTTGAGCAAACCATTACAGCTATCAACAGATTTGATGGGTCTTTACCAAAGCTGTACCCTTTGGACTAGCCAACTTTTTGATGGAATAGTCAACATCAGGTAAGTTGATAACCAGAGAAAGTGTGATAAAAATCAACACCTAACCTGCAAACAACATACACAAAACTACATAAAACTGTTTGTTTGTTTTTTTTTAACTAAAAGAAAAGAAATAAAATATACAACAAAGTATCATACCAAGACCAGCTCATTGCAGATATGATTCCATTTGAATACCATGCTTAGTTTTCAGTTCCTTCTTAATCAAAATACTTCTCTGGATGAACCTTATCAGTTGTTCAGCAAGATGCATATCATTCTCAGTCATATCCAAAGGAACAGAGAGTTTTGCCTCCAGCATGAGATTCATCACTTCCATGGTAATTGGGTAAAGAACATCAGCCCAGCAGTATAAGGTCTTACCAGTGGTTGTAACAATCATATGAACATTAGGAAGAGGAAAGAACTTCCAATAATAAACAACCCATGTCTTCTGACCTTTCCATACTTGAAACTTCACACCAGAATCACCACGATGAGAATCACAAAGAATTTGTAAATCTCCCATCAAATACATTCCAATTCCTTCTGGGGAATGAGTTTGATAATAAGTGATAACCCAGTCATAAAGGGAGAGAAGATCTTGCTTGTCCACCATGTGCAATATCTGGCTTAGAAAAGTAAATGTTTTGGTAGAGCCATCTTGTCTATGAAGGACATTTACTTGTCCTCGACCAAGCAGAGAATCAACAAGTTCCCATTTAACAATTTTCTCCCAAACAACTGGATCCTGTCCATCATCAGAATCATAGTCTATGAAAGTACTATCCTCTAATGATGCATCCTTAGAAGCCTTCCTCTTTATAGCTTTAGTTTTTCTCCTAGTGCCAGTAGTAGAAGGAAGTAAAGGACCATCAGCAGGTTCTTCTTTAGGAACTTGTTTGGAAGCAGCAGGAGTAACTTGTGCATCAGCAGGAACATCTTCTGAATCATCATCAGGTACATCTATTGGAGCATCTGCTGAAGCATCATGTGAAACAGGTTGAGCTTCAGTAGTATCAGGTTGAGCTTCAGTAGAATCAGGAGCTTCAGTAGAATCAGGGTCTGGAACAACATCTGAAGGATTAACATCAGTAGAATCATCCATCTGAGTTAACACTGATGGAGAATGCACTTTCTCCTGACCACCAATAAATGACTCAGTGGATTCAGTAGGCTGATCAGCAGAATCAGTAAGTTTAGGTCTCTTAGCAACAGGCCCATCCAAAAGTCTGCCCCTCTTCTCTAAGACATCTTGGACATGTATACCAGAGGAATGAAGATTGGAAATGATTTTATCATAGTAGACGGTGAGCTGTTTATCTGAAAATCCCCAAACCTTCTTTTGAGTCCATCCTGACCCAAACATAGAACATCCTTGATTCTTGACAAAATTCCTCATATATTTCTTTATTTCCGCCTTTGTCCAAGGTCTTTCCCTGAGATGCTTAGCTTTTCTCTCTTCCTCCTGTTGCCTCTGCAACTTACCTCTTTCAACCATCATCTAGACAAAGTCAGTGGTCTGATAATGACCACCAAGCACAGATTCACCCAAATTAGGCTCAGTAGCAGCCTGTTCAGCCAAATTTTCCCATTGCTCTACAGAAAGAGTCTTAGCAATTTCATCTAGTTCCTTTTGTCTTTCAGCAGGCAGAGTACTAGTAAATGGAGTTCCCATCTTATCCAAATCAGCATGTATTTTCCTAGCAAATACTTCTGATGCTTTCATATCCAACTGAACCTTTGTAGCTGCAACATCCTCTTTAGTTTGCCATTGTGCAGCAACAAGCTCACTAAGTTTTTCATTAGCAAGTTCCACTTTTGACTTCACTCTTGAAGGAATGTCCTGGTCAACCAAGATGGACTTTCCTTTGTCTTCCTTAATTGAAGCAGTCTCAGGAGGAACAAAAGGCTTTTCAGTAGAAACATCAGGACATTCAACCTGTATATCTGCTGATGTATCATGAGTAATCACTTCTTGCATAGGATCAGGAAGAGTTTCCTTCCTAGAAGCATCAGCAGAAGTCTTATCAGCAGAATGCTTTCTCCTGACATAAGTTACTCTTGAATCCTTTTGAACACTTGTATCAATAAAATGAGTAGATGGTGCAGGCCTAGCATCAACAGCATTCTTCTGAACACTATCCAATGTGGTAGCAGCAAGAAGTTCAAGTCCTTCCAAATCAATTGAGTCATATGCTTTTGTAGATTCCTCATTTGATTCATACACAACACCTTTTCTTTTCCTGTTCTTGAGCTTAGCCTCCAACTTCTTGACTCTTCCAATGAGAGTCAGAACAGCTTCACTGAGATTCTTTTTGGTGAAATTCAGATCCTTCTCCAACTTGTCCACCTTAGTCACATACCTGTTCAACAAAGCAGATACAGAAGTAAGAGTAACAGGACCTTCAGTTCCACCAACAGGAATATCTGTGGCATTGGAAGCATCATTGGTCCTATGAGTAGAATAATCTAAATCTATATCTACATCTACATGATCCTCAAAGTGAGGTCTCAAGGGACTAGGTGTTGGAAGTCTTGTAAATTGTGGTGAGTGTACAGGTTGGTCAGGGCCTAAATTCTCATTGAGCATATGCTCAAGAGAAGTAGTATCCATTGGTGAAGTTACAGGTGTGGGTGACCTAGGAGAGGGTGGTGGCTGAACATCAGGAGCAACTGATGCACTTGCATCAGGAGCAACTTCGGCCCTATCAGGAGAATCCTCTATTGCTTGAGCATCAGGAGGATCCTGACCACCAGCAGCTGCATCAGCAGCTACTCCATCAGGGGCATTGCCCACAGGGGCATCAGCAGCTGCATCAGCAGCTACTCCATCAGGAGCATTCCCAGCAGGCAACATAGCAGGGTCTGTGTTCTCCTGTAAATTTGATTTTCATTTGAGAAAACAACTTTCTTGATAAACCCTTAACAGGCAAATGGGTAGGGTCATTGGTATGAATGCCTAAAATAATTTTAAGAAACCTAGGATACATTAAATATTTAAGTTTGGTATCATTACCAAGCATTTCATTGAATATATACTTAGAAAAGTTAAAGGTTCTTCCCTGAGAGAGACACACAATGGCAAGAGCAATGTCTGTAGAAAATTGATCCCATCCACCAGACTTAGAACTCATACACTGAAGCAAAGTGTGTGTCAAAAACCTCCATTTAGGGCAAAACAAATTCTTTTACCACACTTTCCCATCACCACTATAACCAGTCGCACGAAGACCTGCAAGTATCTCTTCCTTAGGCAAATCTGTCACAACTCGTAATTTCCGGTCATTTTACAAACTTCGACAATCTACTATTCATCATTTACTATTCACCGATTACTATTCATCATTTTACTATTTATCGTTTTTTAGGTCAATTTGATATTCTGAGAAGCGTTCAGAAATTTTACTATTCACATGACACTATTCATTTCCGAAGAGAAAACACTATTCATGTACTTTACTCATTTCATCGTAAACTTAGTTTACGGGTATTCAAAATTCGCGTAACCGTATTGGTTCAGGAGCGAATTCATGCATTATCATTTGGACATTTCATACAGACTAGAAATAGTCTGCATATCATCTTTATGGCACTTGCATACTATTCCACTTGTAGGGTATTCAAATTATATTTTTAATATGATTAACGATTTACGTATGTTTATTTTAAATAAACACTAATACGCGAACTATAAACGAAAATAACACGTCCGACATTCCCGACTATGATCCCAATATATTTTTATACTCATTTTTATAATATAAAAAATTGAATATTAATTTACCCAGTGTTTTGGAAATTTATTTTAAATATTATCGTAAGATTACTAAAATTACGACGGTTTTCGTAGAAATTAAATAATAATTATCTAAACACTCAATATTTATACCCGATTTATTTTTACAATTTTTACGACTTTATTATGTCCCGGTTAACTCCGTTAAAATTTATTTTTAGTTAATCCGGTACCCGGTATACCTTAAAACTAATAATATCTACATAAAACCACCAAAATCCACAAAGTCTTCACCAAATCCAACCCCTTTTTTTTCATACTAACTTTCTTACACATTTGAATTATTTCTACTAACTAATTAATGTTTGCTTGAAAATTATCTAACCTATAATATATATATATATATATATATATATATATATATATATATATATATATATATATATATATATATATATCAAACATATACACTTATCCTCATTTCGCAAATATCTACAAGAAAATTTCATCTCTTTTCTCTCCTCTCTATGACCGGCCACCACAAGGAAACAAGCAAGAAACACCAATTTTTCCAAGATCAAGATTTATTCTAGCTCATTTGTTGATCCTTGTTAGGGTTTTGCAATATAAACTCAAGGATCCTTAGATTTTCTTCATCTAAACAACTAACCCATTCAAAGTAAGTATATCAAACTCATTTTTATAATTTTACCAAGTTTATACAAGATCCATATGATATATATACTAGATCTACATGCATATGCTATTTATACCACTTTATTTTATAAACTTTTAACTTTTGAGCCTTAGAAAGTGATTATAGTTAGATCTTTGTTAGATACACTTGATGTATGAGGTTTAGGAACCCATGACACCCTAAGAAGGTGTATGGTAGGATTAGATTAGTTTTGTGGTGATTGAAAGTGGTTTGATTGAAGATGGAACTAGATTAGAACCCTAGAAATGATTTTTGAAACAATAGAAATACCTACTGTCTCTATTTTTATTTCGTGGGAAAATCAGTTGATGGTGGTTAATTTTTGACCAAAGATTTAGAAAATACTATCAAAAACGAAACTTTTGGCGAAAGAACGGATTAAAATGAGCTTATAACGAAGGAGATATGATTTTTGTAAATTTAACGACGAAAACTATTTTTCTAAAAAAACTGCATGCTGTTTGACAGTTTTCGACAGGAAAAAAGAGGTGTTAAACGTAACCTAGAAGAACCGAGCTATCGAAAATATATTACTACATACTAAAACGAATCCGTGAATATAAAGAACGAGGAAAATGAGCTTAAAACGACCAAGTTATACCCGTTTTAACATCGTCAAAACTATATATATATATATATATATATATATATATATATATATATATATATATATATATATATATATATATATAGTCACTACTAGAAAATAATATAACTACATACTAAATAATATATTTTCTAGATTTCTTATTCAAGGAGTTTATTTTAACTAACGAAGTACGCACGACTCAAGGTTTATTACACGACTACTAGACATTATTTTAAAGGTTTTCAAAGACGAGGAGTATAACACTAACATTTTTATACGATATATATTACGACAAGTTTTTATAACTCTATTTGAACTTATTTTTCCTAAGTATGAAAAGTATTTTATTTAACGATAACTAGTATTTTCAAGTTACGAGTGGTATAGGTATCATGTGCATGTGCATTCATTTACATCACGGCATGATCTAAATTAGATCACGATTATTCATTTAGGTTGCGGCTAGTGTTCGCGCCTCATTGTCCCGACTACTTTACCATCATTGTACCATCTTTGTACCATCATTTCGAGGTGAGTTCTCATAGCCCCGTTTTAATTACTTATTTGATTTCAAATCCCACGGGGGAGAATACATTGCACAATTATTTTTGTACATGCCCAAGTATTAAATTCCATACATTGCTTAAGTTGCCTTACTACCACATTAAGTCCCCTTTATTATCATGGACCGTTAATTATATTGCCAAGCGAGAGTGAGTGGATAGATCAATCGAGGGTGACGCCTCCATTCGTATTTGGGTTGCTCCAACGGGTACGAATGCATTTCATGTCTTAACAATTTGAGTGTCTGGTAAACACTCTGGTGGGGCCATTACAAAGTCTAGCTTCGGGGTCATGAGCTTAAGAGCCAATGTAGCATTTTTGACATTTTTATCGGTTTACTTTATACTTGTGGCTTATGTACATACGATTTAACTTATAAACCTATGATTATTCACCAACTTTATGTTGACCGTTTTCGCAATGTATTTCTCAGGTAACTAAGGTAGCTCATGTTGCATACATTTGGACCTTCATGGAGTCGCGGAGTCGACGCGTCTCACCTTATATTTTCTGCACTTATGATACGTTTGATCTTGTTGAACTCATTTTATCTAAATTGGCAACACCTTTTGGGACCTATGTTTTGTAAACTCTGAATGTTTTAATGATCAAACGATGTATTTTTCCAAACGACACTTTAGGTCGTTCAATATGACTGTAACTGTGGTGCTATGACAGTCACCCCTAGGTATTCCATTCCGCTGCCATTCAGGTATTTTGGGGGTGTGACAGATTGGCATCAGAGCTAAGGTTATAGCGAACTAGGATGTATCATGGACCCTAGACTATAACCACATCATCATAGCATCTCATCATTTCATCATAGGTGCATATTCATTATACATGTTGCTTCATGCACACACTGTGCGAGTTATTTATACCCATACTCATATATATATATTTATATATATATATATATATATATATATATATATGATTATATTGACCTGGTTCACAAGTGACATGTCTTGAGATACCTACCCTGTTATCCTTTCGTCGGATTTCGACATTGAAGATGCCTTGTCATCTTCCACTACCATTGTACTACCAGTTGCACTTACACTGCCATTAACACCATTGAATTGTTATAGGAACAAGGCTTTCCTATCATCCAACCCATACATAGAATGCCGTTTGGTAGAGTATTCAGATTTAAATCTTAATGGATCTATTAGGATGCTTATTTCAAGGATGATAGTATATTTTCTTTCCTTCACTAGTAGGACGCTTACTACTCAGGTACTACCGCCACCATCAGCCGCTTATTACACTATTGGTCGTCCCATAGTGCGTACTTCAGTTTTTCCTCTTAGATGTCGCGAGATAGCGCGAAAGAGGGTAGTATTCCATTTACTATTATCACCATCACATTTCAGAGACTTTACACCCATATATGACAGGCCGCTTAAGAAGCAACCACTATTTGACATACCATTACCATCTACTACACGTTACACCACCTTATAGGTTTGAGGTTGGTGAGAGTTTGAGAGCCTCTACTGCTTGACAACCTACTACTCTTCATCGTTAGACGATGACTCTAATTATTTGAGATTACCCATGAGTGTTTGGACGATACACTCTGAATAATACCACAAGCCTCACAAACACAATAAGAATTGCAACAAATCGCCCAAGGGTGGCATCTATCACAAGGACTCTATATTTTCTTAAATATGATCGACTCATACCTCCATAACACAATAAACCAACAAGATACTTTGAACGGTACTATACCATCATAATGGAACTCATCACAACTCTCCCTTCGTTATCAAGTTTGATTACACCACATTCTAAGCCGATGATTACATCATTAGTCGCTCTAACAACACTCCACCAACCAATGTGGTTACATTAGTAGATTTGACATATAATTACAACGTTGGGAGGATGCAAGTAAGACAATAGGACTAATAAAGATGAAGATGTCCTTACGGTTAAAGGGTCGTGTTGACCAAGATAAAAGTGATTACCCTAGTTTTTGTGTTTCGGAGATAATAACAATTCAAGTAAGTCAAAGTCTAATTAAATTTTTGTACAAACAAAAAAAAAAAAAATCTTGCAAACCTTACGAAGTACGACAAATTATTGATTTTCAATGGTTGGATTAAAACTCATTTTTGTTTAAGCAACAATATTCTTGAACTCCCTTTTTCCAAAGACATGTATATATAAGATATTGTTTTTATCAAAATACAAAATATTTCGTAGTCACATCTTTTACATAACGATATTCATTACAAACTTCAAATAAAGTCACTCCAAAATACATTTATGATCAATATTTCATAATGTTTCACTCAAATAAATGTTGTAAATTTTAGAAACCATATCTCCAAGAAGGAACACGCATAACTCATGAACGAATCTCGAAAGCAACCACTACACCTATTTACTATTTGACCTTAGATGCAAAAGAAACCCCTCTACCAGAGATTGCCAATATTGATACACCATGCCTTAACACCACTACTTCAAATTACAACTTTTTCGCTCATTCCATATTATAAGACCCTCACGCTAGTATGAGTTCGTTGGATTAAAAGATCAAGGTACAATTACTCAACAAAATTTATATTCTTTCCAGAGATCGATATAGCATAGTCACATTGGAACAAGACCTCATTCTCACGAAAGGATATCGAGAAGTTTCACCTGACCATAAGGCATTTAGCTTGCATTCATGACAAATCAAACATCATTCGATGTGGTACCTACTTGACTCAGACCACCCATACAACAATTTCCATTCTTTCTACATCATATTGATGCCTAGAGGGATTAAGCATTTGAACTTGCGAGCTTTACCTAGTATAAATTCTCGAATACTTCAAATCATTGGCACCAATTTCTGCCCTATATCGTTTAACACATAGACTATCCCCTTCAGTTGACTGTAGATACCTTAAAGACACGTTCATCCTTCACGCTCTCAATATCACTACCATATTCTCGACCACTTCATAATCATAAACCACTGCCCTGTTATGAACTAAGATGTTTACATTCTTTAAATAAGTGGATTAGTACACTATTACCATTCCATAGGATTTACCCATGTATCTAATGAACCATGCAACGAAATTTATTTCAAGCTATTTTACTACCCAATGGGGAAATTGATTTACAGAATTTCTAAAATAAGCAATATTGTTACTACTCTATAAATTGATTTTTGTCGTTACGCCAAGTATTTACTATTATTACGCGAAATAATTTTTAAGTTACTTGAAAGGAAATATCAGGATACCATTTTTAATAACAATGCGTTGAACACCATCCAAAACTTTTGAGAAAAGTAATACTATTTTGACTAAATCGAGCATCGCATCATTAGTCCTCAACTATACATAGCCTGATCACCTATGTATAATTCAGGAAGGATTATGCCATGAAGGAAATAGTTACCTTTTTAAAGTATTGCTAATAACAATCTTCATTTAAAAGCGTTTTAAACAAGTAAACTCTTTTATAAACGTCTCTTTCTGACAAACTCTCCTTGGATACTTACCCCACATGTCACTCAATTAGCCATTAAGATGGACTTTCCATTGACTTCTTTAGGAGAGACTTTCCCTATCAAGTACTAGGAGGATTACTCGATACAAGAAAAAAACAATAAAAGGGTTACGGAACTACTAACCTAGACTAGAAGTAAACACCAAGACAATTTATAACTCAACAACAATCCTAAGATACCGAGCGACCATCCGACTCACCATCTCTGACCTAGTTGTCCAATTCTATCATTCAAAGGTACTAGCTAGATTGAGTTGCAGGATCGAAAACAGTGTGAAGGTACGCTAAGCAACACTACAGAAATAAACCAAGCCTCTTAACCGATACAGTAAAGCAATTCATTTAAACATGGCCTCATCTAAATGCAAACTTCCCTGCAGTGAGTTTACGCCAAGAATGATTGGTTCGAATTATGGATATCGATATAGATTCCCCTAAAGCGTTGTGTCCTCAAGAAATTCTAGATAACCTCACCTATACATCAAGAGAGGCATCAGGCCCAAGCATATCTTCCCAGCTTCATGTGGAAATGAAATAGACATTCATCGACATAATATCAATGGACACCCTCATTTTGCCAACATGATGACAATTTCAACGATAAACCATTTCAGGACTTAAGTTGGTTGAATACCTAGGCTTGTAGTTTTGTCGGATAATCGCCAATAGGCATTTTCTAATATCAGGAACTAAACGTTAGACATCTATGCATTTATGCGAACATTTCCTATCCTACTATTTTATCCTTGTTAGTGTTTTCACTTTTAAATGACGTTGATTTCAAAATTGTGTCCATACAAATCACATATTTCGTAGAAAATAATTTTGAATTGCCTATTTTGGATAAATACGATCCTTTTTAGCCAATATTTACTTGAACCATTATACAATGAGAAATGTTTAAACATCAAACTTTGGTAAACAGTTCTATTCACAACATGTTTGAAAACCGCGTCACATTTCATAACTATTGAATTTTGAATCATCAAGAAAGCTAATATTTAGTATACCATTTGTTACATTTTCTAAATTTGTCTATTCAGAAAAAGATTTCGACCAAAAAACTCGAAAATCGCGAGATAAATTTTGAAAACAAATCACCATACTACATCACTTATGCATTTAGGGCCTTGTGATTTGACAATAAGGAATATTAGAATATGTGATGAAGAAAATTAGGAGGAACACCATAGATCGATTACAAACGTCAGTAATGGAGACCAAGCACAATAGGCAAAGGAAAACACATGTCTTAGCACCCATTAGACCAAAACACAAGGAATCAAAGTGTTACCCATATTCTATCCTCTTTGTATAACGCCCTTTTCGAAAAGTATAACGTTGTAGAATTAATCACCAGATTTATTGTAACCGTTTCAATTATTCCCGATAAAGGTGATCGAGTCACCTCAGACTTCTAACAATCATTCTAAGATTTCCTTCGGAACCTCATTAAGATGTAAACACCGCCTATCATCCTCAGACCGATGGTCAGAACGAGAGAACGATTCAAACATAGGAAAGTTATACTCAGAGTATGAGTGATTGACTCTAGAAATGGTTGGACTAACCATTTACCATAAATCGGATTCTTTTACAACCATAGTTATCGCGCGAGCATAGAGACTACATCAATTTAGGCACTTTATGGTCGAAGTACCAATTACCCATTTACAGACCGAAATCGGAAAGTTAAAATTCACTGGTCTAGAACTAAACTATGGAACAACAAAGGAAATTTCACAAGTCAAGAACCAGTTACAAACAACGAGAAGCTGGTAGAGGTAGGTTGGTACATGACGCACATCATACGGATTGGGTATCCTTGAACAGCAAACTAACTAGATTCACGCGAGAGAACGAACTAAGTTGAAAGCTTTGCCTTGGAGAGGCATGATATAATTTTGGTAAACACGAGAGATTGAACCTTTGGTATACTGGACCAATTAAGATTCATTTTAGAATCGACCAGCTGACATATAAGATTTGAGTTCTGGCAGAGTTCAGCAACATATATTACCCATATTACCTTATAAACCTGAAGAAGCACTGATCATCTATTGACAAACCAAACTCGGAAATATCCTAACTCACTAGTCTAGTAGGCATTCATGAAATAACCAGAAATTACTTGTAAGTCAAGAATCAATTACAAATTCTATAAGTTGTAAGCCATTAAAACTTCAAGTTGGTAGCCAGATCATGTTGAAAGTTCTGCCTAGAAAAGGCATGATATTATTCGGAAAAATTTGGAAAGTTAAAACCCGATATACACTGGATCACGTAATATTTCAGACAGAGTAGGCCTGGTGGCCGTCAGACTTGAGCCTCGTTAGAGAACAACCGGATTACACAACCATGTTTCACCTATTCAAATCCTAGGAAATGACTTTCAGATTAGTCACTCATAATCCCATTTGGAAAGGAATCCAACGCAAAGACAAACGTAAAATTGGTAAGAACCAGTAGAAATCATGGATTGTTAGGTCAAACGATTGAAACAAAGTCAAATTCCTATCGTGAAAGTTCGCCGGAATTCTCAAATATTATCACCTTTTCACCAATACCACTCCAGAGACCAACACAAACTGAACTTCGGGACGAAGTTCCTGTTAGAGGGGAAGACTGTCACAACTCGTAATTTCTGGTCATTTTACAAACTTCGACAATCTACTATTCATCATTTACTATTCACCGATTACTATTCATCATTTTACTATTCATCGTTTTTTAGGTCAATTTGATATTCTGAGAAGCGTTTAGAAATTTTACTATTCACATGACACTATTCATTTCCGAAGAGAAAACACTATTCATGTACTTTACTCATTTCATCGTAAACTTAGTTTACGGGTATTCAAAATTCGCGTAACCGTATTGGTTCAGGAGCGAATTCATGCATTATCATTTGGACATTTCATACAGACTAGAAATAGTCTGCATATCATCTTTATGGCACTTGCATACTATTCCACTCGTAGGGTATTCAAATTATATTTTTAATATGATTAACGATTTACGTATGTTTATTTTAAATAAACACTAATACGCGAACTATAAACGAAAATAACACGTCCGACATTCCCGACTATGATCCCAATATATTTTTATACTCATTTTTATAATATAAAAATTTGAATATTAATTTACCCAGTGTTTTGGAAATTTATTTTAAATATTATCGTAAGATTACTAAAATTACGACGGTTTTCGTAGAAATTAAATAATAATTATCTAAACACTCAATATTTATACCCGATTTATTTTTACAATTTTTACGACTTTATTATGTCCCGGTTAACTCCGTTAAAATTTATTTTTAGTTAACCCGGTACCCGGTATACCTTAAAACTAATAATATCTACATAAAACCACCAAAATCCACAAAGTCTTCACCAAATCCAACCCCTTTTTTTTCATACTAACTTTCTTACACATTTGAATTATTTCTACTAACTAATTAATGTTTGCTTGAAAATTATCTAACCTATATTATATATATATATATCAAACATATACACTTATCCTCATTTCACAAATATCTACAAGAAAATTTCATCTCTTTTCTCTCCTCTCTATGACCGGCCACCACAAGGAAACAAGCAAGAAACACCAATTTTTCCAAGATCAAGATTTATTCTAGCTCATTTGTTGATCCTTGTTAGGGTTTTGCAATATAAACTCAAGGATCCTTAGGTTTTCTTCATCTAAACAACTAACCCATTCAAAGTAAGTATATCAAACTTATTTTTATAATTTTACCAAGTTTATACAAGATCCATATGATATATATACTAGATCTACATGCATATGCTATTTATACCACTTTATTTTACAAACTTTTAACTTTTGAGCCTTAGAAAGTGATTATAGTTAGATCTTTGTTAGATACACATGATTTATGAGGTTTAGGAACCCATGACACCCTAATAAGGTGTATGGTAGGATTAGATTAGTTTTGTGGTGATTGAAAGTGGTTTGATTGAAGATGGAACTAGATTAGAACCCTAGAAATGATTTTTGAAACAATAGAAATACCTACTGTCTCTATTTTTAATTCGTGGGAAAATCAGTTGATGGTGGTTAATTTTTTACCAAAGATTTAGAAAATACTTTCAAAAACGAAACTTTTGGCGAAAGAACGGATTAAAACGAGCTTATAACGAAGGAGATATGATTTTTGTAAATTTAACGACGAAAACTATTTTTCTAAAAAAACTGCATGCTGTTTGACAGTTTTCGACGGGCAAAAAGAGGTGTTAAACGTAACCTAGAAGAACCGAGCTATCGAAAATATATTACTACATACTAAAAAAAATCCGTGAATATAAAGAACGAGGAAAATGAGCTTAAAACGACCAAGTTATACCCGTTTTAACATCGTCAATACTATATATATATATATATATATATATATATATATATATATATATATATATATATATATATATATATATATATATATATATATATATATATATATATATAGTCACTACTAGAAAATAATATAACTACGTACTAAATAATATATTTTCTAGATTTCTTATTCAAGGAGTTTATTTTAACTAACGAAGTACGTACGACTCAAGGTTTATTACACGACTACTAGACATTATTTTAAAGGTTTTCAAAGACGAGGAGTATAACACTAACATTTTTATACGATATATATTACGACAAGTTTTTATAACTCTATTTGAACTTATTTTTCCTAAGTATGGAAAGTATTTTATTTAACGATAACTAGTATTTTCAAGTTACGAGTGGTATAGGTATCATGTGCATGTGCATTCATTTACATCACGACATGATCTAAATTAGATCACGATTATTCATTTAGGTTGCGGCTAGTGTTCGCGCCTCATTGTCCCGACTACTTTACCATCATTGTACCATCATTTCGAGGTGAGTTCTCATAGCCCCGTTTTAATTACTTATTTGATTTCAAATCCCACGGGGGAGAATACATTGCACAATTATTTTTGTACATGCCCAAGTATTAAATTCCATACATTGCCTATGTTGCCTTACTACCACATTAAGTCCCCTTTATTATCATGGACCGTTAATTATATTGCCAAGCGAGAGTGAGTGGATAGATCTATCGAGGGTGACGCCTCCATTCGTGTTTGGGTTGCTCCAACGGGTACGAATGCATTTCATGTCTTAACAATTTGAGTGTCTGGTAAACACTCTGGTGGGGCCATTACAAAGTCTAGCTTCGGGGTCATGAGCTTAAGAGCCAATGTAGCATTTTTGACATTTTTGTCGGTTTACTTTATATTTGTGGCTTATGTACATACGATTTAACTTATAAACCTATGATTATTCACCAACTTTATGTTGACCGTTTTCGCAATGTATTTCTCAGGTAACTAAGGTAGCTCATGTTGCATACATTTGGACCTTCATGGAGTCGCGGAGTCGACGCGTCTCACCTTATATTTTTTGCACTTATGATACGTTTGATCTTGTTGAACTCATTTTATCTAAATTGGCAACACCTTTTGGGACCTATGTTTTGTAAACTCTGAATGTTTTAATGATCAAACGATATATTTTTCCAAACGACACTTTAGGTCATTCAATATGACTGTAACTGTGGTGCTATGACAGTCACCCCCAGGTATTCCATTCCGCTGCCATTCAGGTATTTTGGGGGTGTGACAAAATCAGTCTCCCCACCTTCATCATCATATTGTAGTTGAGATCTGACCAAAGACTCAGTAACAACACATTCTTCCCCATCTACCATAGCAACAATCTCTGTTGGTCCATCATCAATAGTCCTGGTCCTTGCCGTTTCCCAAAATTGTATAACCAGAGATTCATGAATAACATTTGGATAGTGGATCAAGGCATAATGACTCTTGGATCTTTGGAGAAATTCTATCATACCCATATATTCATCATCACCCTTACCACGACCAAGGAAAGCATGATTGTTATGATCACCTTTGAAAAGTAGTTCAACCATTGATTGATAAAAGGAAATTAGGGTTTGGAGTGGTGAATAAAGTTGAAATGGTTTTTAAAATTTATAGCGAGAGGGAATCAGTTAATTGTGAGTGGGATATGCACGTCGAGGTTAATTATGGTAAGTTACCAAACGTGGAATGTAATTGGCAAAAATTATGGAAACCAATCTTTGACCAATAATCAACTTTGAAACATCCCAATTAAACTGACTCGTCAGCTGAAACCAAGTCAAACGGCAGAAACCAAATGGTCAATCCGTAGAAATAAGTCAATCGTTGACTACGGTCAACCATGTATGAATCAGCACCATCCGCAGAATCAATCAGCAGAATCACACCTTCAGTGGTAACCAAATATCTTTGAAAAATCTCTTTATTCAAATTTCGAATCACCCTTAATTATCTCCAAACCACCTTGCATTTATGGTAATAAAGACACACGGATTAGGTGATCTTATAAATAAAGAGTAATTATCCCCAAATATCTCCACACAAAACAAATCCCTAATTACAATTCCACCAATCAATTAAGAATCATGGCATCCAATCCAAGTATCATCAATCTTGCTTCTGACTTATCTGATTCATCAGAATCACTAACATCTCCACCACCACTCAGAATGCCAACTCTCCCCCGAGGTCTCATAAAAGAGCAAGCCAAAAAGAAGAAACATGATGTACCTGCTCCAAGTTCATCATCATCAGAAGATCTTCCACCATACCCTTCTGAAATTGATGATCCTGAATACCAGAGAGAAATGGAGAGAAAGTGGAATGCATTGGAGAAGGCAAATAGAGTTCCCAATCCTAATGAGTCTCCCTTCATCTTCACTTCTTCTGATGAAGAGGATGATGAGAGTGATGCACTCTACAACCCCACAACCCCTGAGAAGCCCCAGTCCTCTCGTCCAAGATGACCATCAAGAGGAAGAAAATTAAATCCCCCATTGCCAATGACAAGAAAGATTGTGATGGGGTTGCCCTGTCCTCAGTGGCAAGGAATCTTCAACAACAACAACAAAGGCAATGAGAAGACAGTTGAAGGCAAGGGCAAGGGCAAAGTAGAATAGGAATTCTAGGATTGATAGGCTTGTATTGTTTGTTTTAAACTTTCAATCTTTTTGTCCTGTTTTGTACTTCTGAAGTATCAATAAAAATCTTGCCTTGTTTGTCTTTACTTGAGTTTAATTCTTCTGAAATAGTTGTATTCCCCTGAATAAATGAATCTTTTATACATCATTAGCAGGAACAAACTTTAGAATTAAAATAGATGTTATCAGCAGCAAGTGGTCAAACCCATTGACTTTCATCCGAAGAATCCACGTAAGTGGACAACTTGCACAATTAGTAATTGCTACTGACTCAACTACCTCCCATTAACTTGCATTTACTCATATTAAACCCAAATCAAGTCTTTATAAAGAAGTCTTCAAGGCATAAGCTACTCACAAATCATTAGTACACTTATAACATCACACCAAATCCTTTCTCAACATCCCAATCATGAAACTTAACCCCAAAATCATTGATATTTCCTCTGATTCTTTATCTGATTCCACATTTGACATTCCTCAAATACAAAGAGCATACTACTACCTTGGTGAAGGACCTTCTGAGTTTTGTCCATCTCCTACCTCATTAGAAGAAACAGAGGAAGCTCCAACTCCTCTTCCTATGGTTGTCCCTGATTTTACTCCTGTCACAGCATTCCTCACAAGTGAAATGGAGAGGGTTTGTGCTGATATGAGGAAGATCTCTGTCCCTGAAGAGCCACAGTCCTCAAAGAGGAACAAGGGTCCATTGAAGGTTGTCCTTGGTCTAGCTGCTCCCAAACTCTGGAACAAGGACATGCAATCCAGAGGGATCCACAAGAGGATGCCTGACCCTAAGGACATGGTCAAAGGGAAAAGAAAGATGGTGTAGAAGGTTGAGCTGTGGGAGGTGGTGGTGTTTTGGTTGTCTGAGGATTGTTAGATGTTGTCTTTTGTAATCTTGATGTTGAATGTTGTTGATGTTGATGTACTTTCTGTTCCATGAATAATGAAAGATCTTTATTTTATGTCTTATACACCTGATTCCACTGATATAAGTAGTGTAGATCTCTGTACATCAGTAGGAACATAACCTGCAACCAAACATTCAAACAGAACACAAATGAACAACCATAATAATATACAAAGTTAGTAAGAAACCTGCAAAACAAAGTTAGTAAACATAATAATCTACATAATATACAACATGTACAATCCTCCCTTGAGGCATATGCCTCCCCTGAGGCTTATGCCTCCCCTCAAACATAGCATTTAAGGGTTAACCATCCCAATGGTGACAACTAGGTGATTAAACCTAGGTCCATCAAAAGCTTTTGTTAATAAATCAGCCACATTATCATCAGTATGAATTTTAAGCACTTGAATTAGATGCTTTTCATTTACATCTCTTATAAAATGGTGCCTTATTTCTATATGTTTAGTTCTTTGATGAAAAACAGGATTTTTAACAATAGAAATAGTACTTTGATTATCAATGTAGATTTTAGTGTTCATAAAGTTAAACCCATAATCCAACATTTGATTCTGAATCCAAAGTACCTGACCACAGCAATTGGCAGCAGCAACATATTCTGCTTCAGTAGTAGAAGTAGCCACTATGGTTTGTTTCTTGCACTGCCAAGAGATGAGTCTTCTACCAAGAAATTGACAACCTCCTGTTGTGGATTTCCTCTCCAAATTAGCTCCTGTATAATCACTATCACTGTATGCCTCCAACACAAATGGTGATTCCCTTGGGTACCAAAGGCCTAGCTTGGGTTGGCCTTTGATGTACTTGAAAATCTTCTTCACTGCATTTAGGTGGGAAGTCAGTGGAGTGACTTGATGTCTTGAGCAAGCACTGACAGCAAAGGTAATGTCAGGCCTAGAAGCTGTGAGATACATGAGTGATCCAATCATGGATCTATAGAGATGAACATTCACAGCCTCATCTTGTTCATTTGGATTTTTAAGCTTGGGTGGTTCATATGGAGTAGTAGCAGTCCTCAAGAGTTCAAAGTCAAACTTTTTCAAAATGTCTTTAACATACTTCTCATGATGGATAAAAATCCCTTCAGGTTGTTGTTTGACTTGTAGCCCTAAGAAAAAGGTTAATTCCCCCATTGCACTCATCTGAAATTCACCTTTCATTAATTCTTCAAATTCCTTGCACCATGCTTCCATTGTGGATCCAAAAATAATGTCATCCACATAGACCTGTGATGAGGTGAAAAATGATCCGTTTTTAGGGGGTCATTTAAGCCCGAATCCGAATTTATTTGATCAAATATTGCCCTAAATCCTTCCTTTTGTGATTTTAGGTGTTTGGAGAGTGAATTCTGGAAAAGAAGCCATTTTGGACGTTTTTGGAGCATAAAAGTGAAGAAAACGGCTAAGTACCAAATTTCCATGCTGAAGATACAAGGTGACGGCGTCAAGACTACCATCTTGATGGCGTCAGACATGAGGAATTAATTACCGAAGGTGGTGACGGCGTCAGAAGCCTTCATGACGGCGTCAAAGTGGCAAGAATAAAATACCGTGGTTGATGACGGCGTCACATAGGCCGTCATAAGTGGATCAAGGCCGTCCGAGGAAGTATATGGCGGCGAGGTGACGGCGTCACATGTAACTCTTGACGCCGTCAGCCTGTTTTTCCTATATATAGTTTTCTAGTTTTTTCATTAAAAGGAGAGAAGTTTTGGTGAAACCCTAAAGACGATTTTGGTGCATCTTTTACAGGTTTTTCAAGGGTTCCAAACCCTTGAGACCTTGCATTGTAATTGAGATAAGTGTTCTTTCAATTCAATCAATATGTCTATGTGTTGGTTGTTTATATCTTGTTCTTATCTCAATTCCATTATGCTAGGCTAGATCTCTTTTGTGTTTGCTTAGATCTAATGAAACCTAGATGTTGATTATGTGTTGATTACTTGTCTATTCTTGTTTTGGATGAATGATTTATATGTTAGGCTTAAGAAAACTGGCAGATCTCCAAATGGTAACATGCTTGAACGTCTTAAGAAACATGAACCGAGGCGTACTAGGTCTTTATTGGTTGTATTTAATGCATGAGCCACTGTTTACAATCCCTATAGTTGTGATGGGTCATGGTGTAGGAGGAGATAAGAGCTCATAGAGTTGGGGAGTTATGTATGCCACCCCACGAATGGTATTAAGGAATACAATCCGTCATCCATACAAGTGTAACAAGTAATTAACGTGTAAAAGATATCTAGGGAGTAGTGAAGTCTAAGTAAACACAATTTCTCCAAATACTGCTCACAACCTTGTAATAATTAGTTTAATTTCATTTTTATTATTTTATTTTGATTGCATCTTAGTTTTGGGTTAGTTGAATAGCAACTAATTCCGCCCACTCTTCCAAAACCCGAGATTTTTACTTGCTTTCATAAAATATAAAAAATACAAAAATAATCATCCTTCACCTTTAGCACTAGTAATTAGGTTTTCTAATCCTAGCGACACTATTCCTAAGCTGAACGATCAATCCCCCGGTACTTGTCACTATACTATACTACAACGATCAGGTACACTGCCTGGTAGGGGTTGTAAGCTTCTCGAGATCCCTCGAGAGGTAAAGCAATGTGCGATTCCCACGCATCAAGTTTTTGGCGCCGCAGCCCGGGGAATAATTATTGTCTAGGTTAGGATTTCTTTTTATTAGGTCTACTTGCTAGGTTCCTTTCTGGTAAGATTTTTATTTTTATTTTTAGGTCTTCTTTAGTCTATCTTATTTCTTCGTGCCTTTGTTCGTAACTCTTTACCATCCGACATCATGGAAGGTGGTAACATCTTTGAACCCATCATCCCACCACAACAAAACCCACCATTAGAACCCCTTAGGCCCCGAACCTTAGGAGAGTATTCCCGACCTAGCCACCAAGGCTACCGAATTACCATTGAGCTCACCGAAGACAATGTGACCCCCTTGCGATCCGACACCATCCGGTTGGTGCAAAGCGGATGTGCATTCCATGGACTTCGTTCCGAAGATCCAAACCAGCACCTTAAGGACTTCCTCAAAATCGTAGATTCCATAGACCTAGGTGTTGAAACTAGAGAGACTACCCGTTTACGCCTATTCCAATTCTCTCTACGGGATCAAGCTAGTCAATGGCTTGAGCGTTTACCCGCGGGATCCATCACCACATGGGATGATCTCACCACTCGTTTCCTTGCTCAATTTTTCCCACCGGGGAGAACTACTAAGCTTAGGAATGACATCTTGATGTTCCAACAACGTCAAAATGAATCTCTTTATGAAGCATGGACTCGTTTCAAGGAATTACTCCAAAAAGTCCCTCATCATGGCATAGATCTTTGGCTCCAACTCCAAATCTTCTATGACCATATCGACATCTCTACGAGGCGAACCATTGACCAATCGGCCGGTGGTAAGCTACGTGATCTTAGTGCGGAACAATCATGGGAACTCATAGAAGATCTTGCTCTCTATGACAACGAAAGTTGGAATGATACCCGTGATTTGAACAAAACGGTCAAGGCAATATCTTTGCCTTCGAATAATTTAAGCACTCCCGACCGTAGGATCATGGAACTTGAGGACCAAGTCAAGTTTCTCATGAAATCTTACGAAGCTCCGAAGCATTCAAGCCAAGTGAACAAAATCACTTCTTCATGCGAATTATGTAGTGGTCCCCATGACACTCGTGATTGTGTGGAACTCCCCGGAACAGCTTTTGCGGACTACGCATCCACGCGTACCGACGAAGCGGGAGATAAGTGGTACACTTTCAAGCCCGAGCCAAACACATACGGTGATTCATACAACCCCTCATGGAAAAATCACCCAAACCTTAGGTGGAAACAAAATCAACCAAATTCTTCCAATCCGCCTAATCGTTACCAATCAAACGGTCCACCATCCAACCGTACCTTCAACAACAATCCTTCTAACAACTATGGTAGTACCAACAATCTTGAAGGATTGATGTCAAAATTCATGGCATCTCAAGAAGCCCGCATAGCTAGGTTCGAAACCGAATTCAACCAACAACAAACGGAGATGACCAACAAGATCGACAACTTGTTGACGGCCCTCAACAACCAAACATTAATCACACCTAGGAAGGACACTAGGGACACCAATAGTGGAATCCAAGTTAAGGATCCCTCATCATCCAAACATGTCCACTTTGTCAATGTTGTCACCATTAAGCCGATAGATAGGGAGATAGAGGAGAGTGACAAGGATGAAGTTAGAGTAGAAGCCAATAGTGAGGATGAGAGTAGGGAAGTTGAGGTTAATAAGGATGAGGAATTGGAGGAGATAGAACCTATAGAGAAATACTTTGATAAGTTGCCAACCGAGGAAGAACGGGAATACCATAAGGATTTATTCGATAGTCCCGAGAAAACATATATCTTTGGCGACCCCCTGATCAAGATGGGAGACCCCTCCAACATTAACATCCCGTGTAATATAGGGCACATGCATATATGGAAAGCTTACATCGACCTTAGATCCCCCGTGAACATCATGACTAGGACTTATTACAATTGGGTGATGAAGAAGCAACTCAATTTTAGGTTGATGCCCGATAAAAATTGGATAAGTAATTTTGTAAGAAGGGTTAAGGGAGTACATGTGATTATAGGGAATCTCACCTATGAGATTGATTTTATGATAGTGGAAGACACTCGTCCCGTGATAGATGCTTGCCTAAGCCAAATTATATTCGGGAAGCCTTTTGTTGAAGCCACTAGGATGAGTTATGATCCGACTTTAGGGATAGTTAGGTTCAAGAAAGACAATGATGAGGTTGCTTATCAAATGCCCTACAAGATCAAACAATACTGCCTTCTCTCTAATTTCGAAAAGGAACATAAGCAAGCGGCTTATTATAGGAATGAGGAGGATAGACGTAGAGGAGTAGAGTATGTTAGAAATAGGATGCTTGGTTTCTACAAAGAATGCTTGCAACTAGGTCCGGAATACAAAACTGGTTTAGAAGATGACCTAGAGAGTGGAACCAATGATGAGATCACGTAGTACCCCATGACTTTGAGTCTAGCTACAAGACTCGTAAATAAAGAAAAGCGCTTCTTGGGAGGCAACCCATGTTTTGTGTGATTTTATTTGTTTGATTGTTATTTGCTTCCGTATGCATGTTTTATTTTTATTGTTGGTTGATCATGTTTCTCAATTAAAATGTGGAAATACTTTGCTATGTTGTTTGGCCTAGTCTTAACTTCAACCTAAAGGTATTTTTGCAAAAGATAAGTGTAAGGGGAAACCCTAAATATGTTTTTAAGAAACAAACCGATCATGATTCTCCACAATATTTAATGAACATGTATATTCGTATTTGTTAGAGTCAAATGCTTGTATTGAGTCATAATGAAGTTTTGCAGGATTTTCCAGGAAGTAGGACAAAGTTTTTCCAGAAATTTTCCGGAAACTTAACATAAGAATTTCTGCAGGTCCATTCTGACGGCGTCAGGGTATTGCTCTTGACGGCGTCAGGAGTTAAAATCTGGAAATTTTACCGGTTTTGTTTTTCTAACGGGGTCATATGGTTTTTGTGAATTATTAAGTTTTATAATCTCCAGGAAATCTGCAAACTTCATTCCACAAGCATTATATCTTACTTTGTTTTCTAGGATTTAGTAACTTATATAGGATGCCGCCGATTTTACGCGAGGTTGCCTTGTCTATTGTTGTCAGGATTTACAGGTTATTTGTGACAAGAAGATGATTTATATTCTGGAAGGGAAGCTTTGATTGTTCATTTTCTTGGAGGAAGATTTAACCTGGCCAACCTATAATCCATACCGAGCGAATCAGGGGAGTATTTGATTTCATTCTCTTTACTTTTTAACTTTTACATTCTTTACTTGAACATTGGGGACAATGTTCATCTTAAGTGTAAGGGGAGGGTAAAAAGATGATACCTTACATATGCACTTTCGCTTGAGTTTGTTTTGTTTGATAGTAGATGAGTAATAAAACTATGAGAAATACTTGTTAGTGTAATTTTAGCACCAAATTTAAAATTTTTTACAACATTTAGGAGTGAAACTTTAGCCATAGAAAGCGTCTCATGGATAGGAGGTTGTATGACTAGCACATAACCGTATATTCAGAAAAATTTTCCACCCAAAAATGTGAGGTTCGCCTTTAGATTTGATAGGAAAAGCATTTACTATTAGTGCTTATGAGTGTACCGGTAGCATTTAGATTCTAGAACTTGCGTTAGTGATGCATCCCGAGACCGCTAGTGAGACTACATTCGTGTGGTAGGATTTACTACATGATAAGAGGCATTAGGATCACCCTTGTGTTAAACCCGTATTATAATTACTTGACCATTTAAGTCATATTACTTGGCTAGTTAAGTCAACTAATTTTTCCCACACCCTTAGCGTTGTACTCATTTTTAGTACACGAAACCCCTAGTACACCCCTCCGAGCCTATCTTTTCGTTTCTAACTTTAAGCATCTTACTTAAAGGAAGAATTTGTTACACCCCACTTAAATGTACACCCAAATCGCCTTAGCCTTCCGTGTATGCGCTCATTTTTAGTGCATTATTGTTATTTGTTAAACCCTAAGTTAACTTTCTAATTGATTACATGGTTGCTAAGTCGAGTCATATCCTTGTACATATTGTTTTGGGACGATTGGGACTCATGGGTAAGTACTTATTTTATGGAGTAATGGGGAAGAACATAATATTATTACCCCCATATGTGCGTTAATCTTAAAAGTGCTCCAAGTGTTTTGATTTTCTTAATTCGAGTCATTAGTTTGGTTTATTGTAAAGTATGTAAAGATTCAAGTGTAAGGGGAATTCTTATCCCCTATGATGTATTATTTTGGATGGTAGGGTAAGAGTGTATGCAAAAAAAAAAAAAAAAAAAAAAAAAAAAAAAAAAAAAAAAATCGAAAAAATCAAGAAAAAGAAAAAAAAAAATAGAAAAAAGGAAAAAGAGAAAAAACATACGGACTACCATCCCATTTTCATTCTATGTTCATTTTATGTTTTTGTTATTTTTCATTTATTAGCTTAAGTCGAGTCTAGTCTTGGCTTAGCAACGCCATCTTGTACATGTAATTAACCAAGATTGTTAACTCGCCACCAGTAAAACTTCCTTTATCCAACAAAACCGTGTAATTCATATCCCTATACCAAACATTACAACCCTTTAAAAGACCTCTTTGATAGTTTATCCTAGGTGCTTACGCCATGTGGTGGAGGTTTGATCCTTTCCCAAGCCTATGGTAATCTATTTTGCTATGACAGGTAGTGAGAGATATCTTCCATTTCCATAATGTTATATTACTTTATTACACCCGAGAGATGTGAGTATCTAAACACTATTTGTGAGGTGCTTGTGTATGACCTCCGTGCTTGTCTATTGGTCTTTAGTGGAACGATTATTTGTTGTAATTACTTTTATATTAGTGTTAAATGACCCCTAACTTGTCTTTTGAGTAGAATAAAAACTCATTTGCTTGAGGACAAGCAAATCTCAAGTGTAAGGGTATATGATGAGGCGAAAAATGATCCGTTTTTAGGGGGTCATTTAAGCCCGAATCCGAATTTATTTGATCAAATATTGCCCTAAATCGTTCCTTTTGTGATTTTAGGTGTTTGGAGAGTGAATTCTGGAAAAGAAGCCATTTTGGACGTTTTTGGAGCATAAAAGTGAAGAAAACGGCTAAGTACCAAATTTCCATGCTAAAGATACAAGGTGACGGCGTCAAGACTACCATCTTGACGGCGTCAGACATGAGGAATTAATTACCGAAGGTGGTGACGGCGTCAGAAGCCTTCATGACGGCGTCAAAGTGGCAAGAATAAAATACCGTGGTTGATGATGGCGTCACATAGGCCGTCATAAGTGGATCAAGGCCGTCCGAGGAAGTATATGGCGGTGAGGTGACGGCGTCACATGTAACTCTTGACGCCGTCAGCCTGTTTTTCCTATATATAGTTTTCTAGTTTTTTCATTAAAAGGAGAGAAGTTTTGGTGAAACCCTAAAGACGATTTTGGTGCATCTTTTACAGGTTTTTCAAGGGTTCCAAACCCTTGAGACCTTGCATTGTAATTGAGATAAGTGTTCTTTCAATTCAATCAATATGTCTATGTGTTGGTTGTTTATATCTTGTTCTTATCTCAATTCCATTATGCTAGGCTAGATCTCTTTTGTGTTTGCTTAGATCTAATGAAACCTAGATGTTGATTATGTGTTGATTACTTGTCTATTCTTGTTTTGGATGAATGATTTATATGTTAGGCTTAAGAAAACTGGCAGATCTCCAAATGGTAACATGCTTGAACGTCTTAAGAAACATGAACCGAGGCGTACTAGGTCTTTATTGGTTGTATTTAATGCATGAGCCACTGTTTACAATCCCTATAGTTGTGCTGGGTCATGGTGTAGGAGGAGATAAGAGCTCATAGAGTTGGGGAGTTATGTATGCCACCCCACGAATGGTATTAAGGAATACAATCCGTCATCCATGCAAGTGTAACAAGTAATTAACGTGTAAAAGATATCTAGGGAGTAGTGAAGTCTAAGTAAACACAATTTCTCCAAATACTGCTCACAACCTTGTAATAATTAGTTTAATTTCATTTTTATTATTTTATTTTGATTGCATCTTAGTTTTGGGTTAGTTGAATAGCAACTAATTCCGCCCACTCTTCCAAAACCCGAGATTTTTACTTGCTTTCATAAAATATAAAAAATACAAAAATAATCATCCTTCACCTTTAGCACTAGTAATTAGGTTTTCTAATCCTAGCGACACTATTCCTAAGCTGAACGATCAATCCCCCGGTACTTGTCACTATACTATACTACAACGATCAGGTACACTGCCTGGTGGGGGTTGTAAGCTTCTCGAGATCCCTCAAGAGGTAAAGCAAGGTGCGATTCCCACGCATCAACCTGTACTAGAATGATGTCCCTGGAGTTTTTCTTAATAAAGAGGGTCTTGTCAATAGCTCATCTTCTGTAGCCATGCTCCAAAAGAAACGTAGACAATCTAGCATACCATGCTCTTGGTGCTTGGTGAAGTCCATAAAGTGCCTTGACAACTTTGTACACCTTCTTAGGATGATGGGGGTCTTCAAAGCCCTGTGGTTGAGTAACATATACCTCCTCTTCAATTTTTCCATAGAGGAAGGCACTCTTGACATCCATCTGATAGACCTTAAACCCCATATATGAGGCAAAGGCTAAAAATAATCTAATTGCCTCAACCCTAGCAACTGGTGCAAAGACCTCAGTATAGTCAATCCCTTCTTCTTGTCTGAAACCTTGAGCCACCAATCTTGCTTTATTAATCACCACAATACCTCTTGCATCCCTCTTGCATTTTAATATCCACTTGGTCCCAATTGCAATTTTCCCTGCAGGAAGATCAACAAGGACCCAAACATCTTGATTCTTGAATTGTTGCATCTCTTCCTGCATAGCTTCAACCCAACTAGGTTCACTCAAAGCCTGTTTAATGCTTGTTGGTTCAACTTGGGACAAGAAACAAGCAAACAAACAATGCTTCTGATCTGTGTGATTGTCTCTCTTCTGAGTAGATACATAAGTTAGAAATGCACATTGCCTAAACTTGGTATTCTTAATGGCACTCTTGGTGAGAACCATAGCATTTGGATCATGAAGTATATTATCTTGTGCATGAATGGTGTTGATCCTTTTAGTTGCAACAGGATTAACATCAATGGAGGTATCAAGATTGGTTAGTGTAGGAGCAAAGTCTTCATCATAAGAAGCTGATTGAAAAATGCCATCACTTTGCTCAACATTAGCAAGATCTGAGGGAATTGGAAACCTGCCATAAGGTTCATCCAAGCTTGTGGATGGTTCAGTGGAAACAGGAACTGCAGCAGAAATGCCTTCAGCAGAATCACGATCAGCAGAATCAGCAGCTGCATCAGCAGATGTATCAGCAGAACTAGATTTTTTGCTCTCTTCAACAGCATCTTGTTTTAAGAGTGCTTCAGTGTCTTGAGCAAATTCAAGACCAAGTCTTTTAGCTTCCTCAGCAGCTGCATGTTCTTGCTTTTTGAGTCTAGCAAGATCTTCTGCATAGGTTGAGTTGTCCACATCATCAGCAGATTTGGCATCAGAGGCTTCTTTGTTAGGAGGATCTGCTATTTGAATTGGTAGAGTAGTTACAACATTAGTGGGTTCATCACATTCTGAATCACTGTCTGAATCATCCTGTAGGGTACCTGCACTGTTAGAAGATGACACTTGTATACCTGCAGAGGGGTTAGTTTTGTGTCTAGCATACCCCAAATAATCTATTAAGTAATCAAGGTCAAAATACCATTCATGACCTTTTCCCTGAACATTTTCATTCTCCTCCAAAAAATTCAGGTTAAGAGTCTCTTCTATCTTCTTTGCAGCCAAGTTATATACCCTGTAAGCCTTGCTATGAGCTGAGTAACCAAAAATATACCCTTCAGCAGCTTTTGCTTCAAATTTGCCTAAGTGATCACTTGTGTTCAGAATAGTCACTTGACATCCAAAAGGTTTCAAGTGTTCAATGGTATGTTTCTTCCCTGTCAAAAGCTCATAGGGTGTTTTATTATGAGGTTTGGTAATCAACACCCTATTCAACACATAACAAGCAGTGCCAACTGCTTCAGTCCAAAACATGGAGGGAAGTTTAGAGTCAGCAAGCATAGATCTTGCAGCCTCTATAAGGGTTCTATTCTTCATTTCTGCAACCCCATTCTGTTGTGTAGTCCTAGGAGTGCTATAATCTCTTTTAATGCCCTTTAAACCAGAAAGTTCAATGAGATTAGCATTTTTGAACTATGTTCCATTGTCACACCTTATACCCTTAATCTTCTTGTTAAGCTGATTTTCAATGAGAGCATAAATTCTTTAAGGGCCTGAAAGGTTTGGTCTTTAGTCACCAAAAAGAATGTCCAACTGAATCTACTGAAAGCATCAATAATTACCAAACAGAAGTACTTATGGTCAATACTATTGATGGATGTTGGACCAAAAAGATCCATATGAAGTAGCTGCAATGGTTCTGAGATTGTGCTCACAGCAGTAATGGCCTTATAAGACGCTTTGTGTTGCTTACCCTTGTTACAAGCCACACAATTATGCTCATTAGTGAATATCTTAGAAGGAAGTCCATGAACAAGTCCATCTTTAGCAAGTTTGTTGATAACTTTGAAATTAACATGTGCCATCCTTCTATGCCATCTTGTAGATTCATCCAAGGATGCTTTAGCCACCAAACATGTTAGATCACCTTCTGGCTTGACATCATTTAATTCAAATGTATAAAGATTGTGATTTCTTGGAGCCTTTAGCAATACATGATTGTCATCAGGTATTTTGAACTCAGGTGAAAGAATGAGACAACCCTCTTCAGTGAAAAGGACAGGAAGCTTTTTGTCACAAATTTGTGAAACTGAGAACAAATTGAATCCTTGAAGTTCCTTCACATAGTAGACATTCTCAAAATCCACCTTTGGAGTTCTTATGGTACCTTTGCCAGTGATCCTTCCTACCCCACTTCCAAACCTCACTATTCCTCAATTAAAAGATACAAAGTCATGTAGCTTCTCCTGATTCCCAGACATGTTTCTTGAACAACCACTATCAACAATACCTAAGTCTTTATTAAGAAGAGGATGTTCCTACAACAAAAAAGGTTAATATACAACAACATTAATGTTAAGAGACTTAAGTCATGAAAGACTTGAGCCTGCCCTGTGGATCATTATGATGCATCCAAGAAGATGACTTAGATCCACAATTGTTCCTGGAATCCCTGTAGTTATAAGGCCTTTTATATGTCCAAGAAAAATCTACTGAGGACTTTTCAGCAGAATCCCAATTAGCCCTTCCCAAAAACATTGGGTCATTATATCCATACCAATGATTAAATCCATAAAATGGTCTTGACCCATATCTATTTCTATTGGTATTCATATATCTATTAGCAGAACCAAACCTATCAGCAGGAACAGACCACCCAGTAGGAACATTGTTCATTCTGCTGATGGGGCAATTTGCCTGTGGAACTAATGAGGGTTTGGAATAAGTATTGGTCCACTTTGGTCTAGGTCTATTATTAACAACAGAAACACCCATCCTCTTATCATGAAAATCACAATCCTTAATCAAATGCACTTTGTTAATACAAATATCGCCTAAAAACGTTATTTATATTTTACGATCTTTGCTAAGTTTTGTTAATGACAAAGTATGAACTTTAGCTAAAAGTAAATTATCACTTTAAGTGTTTAAGTCTTGTTTAACTAATGTTTACATTTCCTTTTAAACTAAACATTGGTTTTATTTCTTAAAATAGAAATTGTCACATCACATTTATGGCAAGTTTTGTCATTATACATTTATGGAAAGAAATGTGTTTGACTTGCTTTGATGTTGCTTACAAGTTTTGTGTTTGACTTGATTTAAGTGATGTGACATTGTTTGGTTGCTAGGAGTTATGAGACAAGACCTTGTTTGGTTTGAAGAGTTATCGCAAAAACCTACTGCAGACCCGGCGGTACCCTGGGGGTACACGGGCGGAACCCATCTGAGGGTTCCGCCTGATCCGCCAGACATGCAGAATAGTTTGCTATAAATACCAAACCATTTGCTTGTTTTGTGTAACCCTTTTAGGACATATATTCACACACTCTCTCAACTAACTCAGTAACCTTTTGATTTGTGATTCTCTTATGTAGCAAGGGACTTCACAAGATCATTCAAGAAGTTACAAGCTTCAACTCTAAAGTTGCAAGTCTTGGTAGCTTGGTCATGTATAAGCTTTGATAGTTTATACTTCATGTGTGTCATGTATATAGATGTAAGTGGTTAGTATTTTAGGCCTCAAAATACGTAGTGTGTCGGGAGTTGTTGTACCCTTGTAAAAGAACTAACGGGAGTGGTTGTACCCTTCGAAAAGAACTCGACATCTAGCTTAGTGTCGGTAAAAGTGTAAGCGACGAATGGGAGTGGTTGTACCCTTGTAAAAGAACTCGACATCTAGCTTAGTGTCGGTAAAAGTGTAAGCGACGTTGTAAAGGTTTTCTCTGCCGGTGAATGGAGCTTGTTGATTAGTGCTTATAACTCTCGAGTTGGAAACTCGGGGCATGGATGTAGGGCAAGGAAAAAGAGTCCTTGTAGCCGAACCACGATAAACAATCATGTTGTGGTTTGATCGTTTCTTTCTTTATCTTTGCCTATTACATGTTGTCTTTTAGTTATAATTGCTAATCACATATAAAGCTTTCCAAAAGAATTAAAACAAGTAAAGTTGTATTTATATCTTGAAACAAATGTAAAGCTTTTCAAAGAACTAAAACAAGCAAAGTTAGGATCATCACAAGTAAAGCTTTTCAAAGTATGAAACAAGTAAAGTTAGAATTGTTATTCACATGAAAAGCTTTTCAAAGAATCAAACATATAAAGTTGTGTTTATATCTTTAAGCAAACGTAAAGTTTCTAAAAGGATATTTAAGCTAAATAAGAATCGAAAAAGCGGTAAACTATTCAACCCCCCCTCCCCCTTCTAGTTTTCCACAATTGGCATCAGGAGTTACGTTACTCAAGATCTTTAAAATAGGTTGTATTTTAAAACTTGGATCGATCCATGGATTTTGAAAATCTCAAAGAAGGGCAACCTATTCAAAACCAACCGCTTTTTGTAATAGAAAACTTACTTGAATGAAAAAGTAATTTTGAAAACTATGTGAAATCAATTGATCAAGATCTTTGGCATATTAATTCTTTTGGTAATTTCAAGTCGAAGAAAACAAGTTTTTGAAAACCAAGATAACTAACTTAAACTTGCTAAAAATATTAAAGCTAAAACAATGATTTATAAAGCTTTAGTACCAAATATGAAAGAATGATATTTAGAAAAATATGTTAAACTTTCATCAAGAAATATGTCAAGCCAAAGATGATCAAGTTGATCTCACAAATGTACTAGAAATCTTAGATATATTAATTGATTGATTTTTAGTTGAGATGAATACATGTACTACTAGTTTAAATGTTTTAAATGAAGGTGTAAGTGAAGATGATTACTCATGACGAGCTCTTAGTGGACTTGCTTACGATTCATGGAATAACATGGATGAAGATGAAGCCAACCATCCGGTTTGTGATTCTAAACTAGATAAAACATCAAGCAAGGTACACTTTGAAACCAAACGCTTTTGCTTTGACAAATTTATCCTAGAGTTTTCTAAACTAGAAAATGAGTCTAAATGCTTATGCAACATGGACCTAAAAATTATCTTCAAGAACGAGTCTTCAAAATCGTTTGAGAATATCTTTGAAAAGGAAATCTTGTTCGAAGATAAAATATCTAGAATTGAGAGTAATGTTGAAATTGATCTAGAATGTAAATTGTGTCTAGATTACAAACATAAGATTAAAATGCAAAATGAGAAAGGAAAAATATTGGTTAAATTTGATGAAAGCTCAAAATCTCTTGAAAGATTGTTGAGGAGTCAAAGGTTGTTTAAAGATAAAACTAATTTAGGATTTAACTCAAAAGCACCATCAACTAGTAAAGTAACACAAGTAAAATTAATCAAACCTAGAAGAGTGATTTAGGGACAATTCAATCTCTAATAGAAATTCATGATAAAAGGATTAAGATTATCATTCTCTATGCTTTTATATGATTGTCTAACTTTCTTGGATACATGAGTTATTGAGTTTCAAAGCGTGTCGTCAAACCAAGTTTTTACGCGAACTGCTTATCCTCTTGATAGCATTTTTATGCAATTTAAAAGGTACACATTACTTCAACTCGGCTTTTATTGTCTCTTGTTTGTAGCATTATGTGTAGGATTATGTGTTATTAGTAATACTCTAAAAGTGTTTACTTGCTATTTGTAATAACTAAGATTAGACTCTATGTAACAAGGAATTTCGTCATTAGTACTAGTAGGAGATATAAGGTGCTTTGGTTCTTTAACCATCAAGAGATAAACACGATAAACTCTTGAGTGAGTCTCACTCAACTCTTGCTTACAAGTAAGCTAACTAAGAATTTCCTTAGTGTTAAAATGTCTAACACTTTTGTGATGCTTGCAAAACAAACCTTTGTTAAACAACATTTTCAAACACCATACTTTGAGTCTTAAATTGTGTTTTTCTTCAATCACACCTTTATGATAATCTCACATAAACACACAAGGTGAAATAAATTAAATTAGCATACATTAGGATGTGTGGAAGAAAATGAGTTTTCAACATCTAGGATTTACACATCAAATGTGACACTTAGTCTCATGATGTTGTACCTCTTGGACTTTTTCAAAACAAATAGAGTTCATAGTGTCTTAAGTAAGAAAACCCAAAGAGTCGAGGAGTCGTTGAATATAACATTTAACGACTAATCTCCTCCTACTAAGATATCATCTTTGGTAGATGATAACTTAGTCGAAAGTCCAATGATGGCAAGACATGTATGCTGTGTAAAACGTTAAGAGTAAAAGTATAAAATAACATCTTCTCACCTTGAGTCAAACATTGAATCAAGCAAAATTGACATAAGTTATAAAACTTGATTTATAGGTCATAGTTGTGTCTAAACAAATTCAACAAACACAGTTTTTGAAATTTAGAGTAAAACAACTAGTGAAACATAATAGATTTTTTGAATTAATCAAGTGTTTATAGTGTCAATATTTGAAAGTCTTTTTGATAATAAAAGCAAGCTCCAAAAGCAAGAGATTTTAACTAAAAGACATTCCTAGTTACTTCCTTGTTCTCAATGGTTAAGTTATTGATGACTTTTCAAGAATGAGATTAGTAAATCCGTAGGTAAAACTAAACGTAGAGAAATGTTCGGAAGACTGCTTGTTCTCATAACAATTAGATCCAACATTATGTTTAGTTTTTGTCTATGTGCTCGTTTTAAAGAAGATCCTAAAACAACTCTTTAGTTGAGCCTATTTGGATACATCATTAAGTACTACACAACTTAAATTATGGTCTCCCAAAAGAACGGGAATAGAAACCTTAGTGTTTGACAAATGGAATTATGTCGGTAATAAGTTGATAAGAAAAGCTCAAGTGGTACTTGCACTTTTATACTTACTTACCCAATGATTCTCCAAAACGCGTATGAATCTCAAATTAGTATCGAATGGAAAAGCACATCAACAAGCTCCGCTTGAACAAGCGAACTCGCATCAACAAAGGAATTCATCTTATCAACATTGTTATACCCTCAACAAAGGAAGCATCGACTTCAGCGACAATTCAATCCATTATGTTCTTTATTGACATATTGTGATCCATCATCATCGTCTTGGTAAAAATGTTCATTGAGGAACATCTTAACTAACAAAGTCTTATACGTTAACCATTCTATTAACGTTTTCACAAAACCTCTTGAATGAGAATCATTCATCATCCCTAGGCTTAGTCAAGAACTCATAAGACCAAAAACCTTAGTTTTGAACATTAGGATAGAACCACAAAAATCAAGACAATTCCTTTTAAGATTTTCCCTGCAGAACCTACGGCACCTTCAGACCATACGGGCGGAACCCATTTTTTGGTTCCGCCTGGTCCGCCAAACCTCAGAATGTATTATTTGTAATTTCAAAACCAAACACCCTCTTAAATCTTAACAAAAACATTCAAACAGCATCACCCTCTCTAAAACACATATCCTCACGAATTTTAAGGCTTCTAATCCAATCTCTTCCAATCCAACTAACTTTGTAAGTATTCTAATCACAATTGCATTTTTAATTTAATTATAACATTCTTTATTACAATCATTAACTAGAATCTTAGGGCTTTTGCATAAAACTTCATGATTCTTGAAAAACTTGGTTGCTAGTCAATTATGTATTTTATTAGTTAAGAAGTGTATCTTTTCATTATTACTTTGATTTACCAAACACACCAAGTGCATTATTTTTCTAATTGCAACATGATTCATCACCACATTGTTAAAACAAATGAAAAACATCATTTAAACATCACTTGCATACTATCTCTTGAATGCTAAAGGGGATACATAACTAATATGTATTTTTGGGTACATTCAATCGAAGACACATTCAATTAGGAGAGTGTTGGTTATCTTTTGTTTTTACAACAAAATTTGCATAACAAAATGATTTAGGAATCAAAATGAGTCAAGAGAACCATGTCTTCACATTGTTTTGCATATAGAAATATATTAAAACATCCTCGTTGTTAAAAGTCATTAACATACAATTTTATGTTTTTTGGAATCAACATGCCTCCCGCAAACAAATCCGATCACAAAGAAACCCTTAAGTACATGCCCAAACACCATATGACCAAAGGTCTCAACCCGGTTCAAGTAGAAACCTTTAAGGCATTAGAAAAACACTATGTTCACGAAGGTAGAACCATTGATCCATCCTTTCTAGAAGGAACATCTATTCGCCAAAACTTTGCCGCAATTCACTTTGATTGTCTCCTTGATATAGATGAGCCTATTTGTCCTAGGTTCATCTTAGAATTCTATGCAACCGTAAACCTTTCCTCATGTGCTGGTGGTAGGATTTCATTAAACTTCACAACCAATCAAATATCACATGACATAGATTTAAAAGACTTAGCTATAATTCTTGGTGTACCAAATGAGGGAACTTGCCTCTACACGGATAAGTGGGCCATTTCAAGTCTTGATACTATTGATCGTTTTTATCCATACGATACACCTCTTGCTAGTAAGGAAACTATTAAGGAACACCTCTTTGTTAGAACCTCTACCACTAGGGTGAACCGTTCGGGGAATACTGTAGATAAGGATCCTTTTGGTATGGAGCTCAATGAGCTTAAACCGCAATTTAAGAAATGGGAAGAAATTCTTAGGGCTAACGTCATAAGTACCATAGGAAATAGAGATCACATCAACACATGTCTTTGCTATATGCTCTATAGCATTTCAACCGGTCAACCCTTCAACTTAGCCTACTACCTAGCTAAAAGGATGGCCGACATATCCTTAGTTGGAACAACCGCTCTTTCCTATGGTATGCTTCTTACTCGCCTCTTTAGAGGAATCTCACCTATTTCTCCTAACGAAGATGGAATACGCCTTGACTATTTCCTAGTTCCTCACACCTTCGTTCCCCTAAGTGATAAACGAGTTTACAAAAATAAGGGCAAACGTACTCGATCACCTACACCATCATCATCATCATCCGAAATGAGCGAGGATGATAAACTTCCCAACTCTAAGTTACCTCCTTTAGAATACCTTCAAGCTCTCCCCATCATTGACAATGCTTCCGAAGAATTCAAGCAAACCAAAGGAATGTTCAAGTGTTTTGGAAGGTACCTAAACAAGCTCAAAAAGAAGATAGACCGGTTGTGAGAAGATTAAGGAGCGTTTGGCATAAGAATGCTTTAGAATCGTCTTTGTGTTAAAACTACGTGAATTATGTGTTTTTCACTTTCATGGTTTATTATGTTTGTTGGATTATGTTTTTATGAACTTTTATGCATAATTACAATGTTTGAGGTGTTTGTCATCTTTTCTATGCTTATGGGAATTCTTACTAAGTATAGTGAAATCCTCGACCTCAAGGTCAAAGTCCCATGATATGTATGTTTACATGTCTAATTTTTGCATTACCTAACCAGTAATACCTTATCTTTTTGATTTTAGGAGTATTCGAAAATTTTGAAAATCGTCTCGCGGGTCAAAAACGCGGACTGCCTAATTTTTTACCCCTGGCGGATCTAGCGGTACCCAAAATTGGGGTCCGCCAGTGTATTTTCTGGGAATTCCAGAAATGGTCCAACGGACCAGGCGGTACCCTCAAATGGGTTCCGCCAGTGTCTTCTGAGGGATCCGCCAGTAATCTGCAGAAAATTTTTCCATTTTTCTTAAGTCCAAAACTTGTAATATGTCAAAACCATTATCCTAAGTGAGAAACATCTTCCATTAACTCCATTAACTATATTAGAACAACTCTCACTCACTAAAACAATTAGAAAGCCATTTCCCTCCAAAAATTCAAATTCAAACATAACCAACCCAAGGAACCCTTTTAAAGGATCCTTCAAACCATTGAAACATTTTCAACCAAATCAAATCCATGATCACAAAGCATTAAGTGCATATGTTGGTCTTTCACTCCACCTTGTTCCACTAGTTTGACTTGCAATGATTTGACATGTTCATGAAAACAATGAAAATCATTTGAAACCTCAACCTTTGAATGGTAAAACATCAAATCCAAACACCCCTTCCAACATCCTCTTCATCCTATAAATTTGAAAGTTTTGCTACAATTCAAATCACACCATCACCATTAAACCTTCTTCTCTCAAAACATCAAAACCACACCTTTAAAAATGACCAAATCACACACATCATCCGAGTCATCAAAATCCCTTTCAAGAATCACTAGGATTAGTGTTAAACCTTGTTGTTTTAACAAAACTGTCAAGTCAAGCTCATCTTCTTCTAGTAATGCTTCACTTAACATTTCTTCACCTATCCAAGATTACCTAAATCTCACTACCTCAACACAATCCCCAACACATTGTAATACCAATGTGATCACCATTCAAGATTTGCTTAATCTTGCTACTCCACCACCTTCTCCATCACATTTCAACTCAAACCTAGCCATTAATCCATCACCAACTAGACCTTTGAGTGAGTCAACTTCACCTTCTCAACAAGCTTTTAAATCAAAAACTCCTTCACCTCAATCACCAACACCTACACCAATGGAACTTTTCCATACACCACCAACATCACCATTACCCAATTTGGAAACTTTTGATGATCTATCATCAAGTCCACCATCCTTCTCACTCTTTGATACCATAACTCAAATGGAAATCCAACAACACCCTAGTGTGCAACTAGATGATGAACCCCATCAACCATCATTAGTAGAACGGTTGGCTTACCGTTATGCTAGACCATCCATTTTTCCAAATGATCAAGGTCATACCCATTCACAATCATTTGTGTTTCACCCAATTTATAAAGACCTTCATGGCAATCCTTCCGACGAAACTAGTTTCTGCCATTTTGTTCAAAATCAACAACCACAACCACAACAACAACAACCATCACCACAAGAACCTTCCCAACAATTTGAATCCCTACTTTCTTCCTATAAGAAAATAGAAGCATCCATGTGGGAAAAACCTCCAAACATGAATGAGGAAATTAACACTCATTTAAACCACCTAAATGCCTTCAAACGAATGGTTGATTCTCAAATCAATCATGTTATGGAATTCCATACGGCATTAAGCTCAACAAATTAAGGAAGCAAATACACCTCTCAACCATCCACATTTGCTCCTTCAAGTTCAACCCATCCACCACCAACAAATCAAACCTCTCTTCCACCAAACTTTCCCCGCCATGGTTGCGGACAATGTGAAAGAACCACTCACATTAGTGAAGGGTGTAGAAGGGAACTTAGGGAACTTTTCGAAGAAATGAGATTTATCTTAAACCACATTTTGGATCGTCTAACATCCTTGTCTCATCCACCTCAACATTAGAGTCTCCAAAATGAAACAAAACCGTTTCTCTTGGAAAATGTCTCCCATTTTAACCAACAAACCAAAACCAAGTCACCTCCTTACCTTTCAAAATAAAACCCGCTACAACCCTCAACTCACATTTTCATCCTTAAACAACCCCATCCTTGTTTTTGGAAAATGTTTCTCACAAAGGAAAATGATGATTTCCTTGTAGCTTTTTATACTCTTAGTTCATTTTTAGTTTTTCTTTGTTTCTTAAAAAGTAGGATGTTGTAATCTTAATTATGTGTCTTTGACTCTCTAAGAGTCAAAATTTTACATTAAATGAAGATTAATTCTACAACAAGGTTTGCATTGTTTAAATGACCATTTAGGTATGATGAGTGAACTACACCTTTATATGGTACCATACATAAATCTTGTATTTTAGAAACTAACCTCTCTTTTTGTAGGTTCATTTTCCATGTTTTTCTTCCTTGAAACTCCATTTAGGGGAGTAATATTCAAGGGGGAGCATGAGTATTACATTATTCCGCTTCATAACTCTTAGTTGTAGTTTAGACATGAAACACTTTCATGACTTATCTTGTGCGGAAACTCACTTTTCTTTTGTAGGTTCAAAATCCATGTCTCCTCTCTTGGCACTCCATTTAGGGGGAGTATCGTCCAAGGGGGAGCATGGCCATTATTCCGCTTCGCTTCTCTACTTTTTGTTTCGACAAAAAGGGGGAGAATTTATATTAAACTTGTTCAACTTTTGATATTTCCGCTTCGCTAACTCTTTGCAAAAACAAGTTTTAATACTAACTTTATAAGACTTAACACTAAATCTTATGGCTTACTTTTAAATAAAGTTTATGTTTTGTCATCAACAAAAAGGGGGAGATTGTTAATACAAATATCGCCTAAAAACATTATTTACATTTTACGATCTTTGCTAAGTTTTGTTAATGACAAAGTATGAACTTTAGCTAAAAGTAAATTATCACTTTAAGTGTTTAAGTCTTGTTTAACTAATATTTACATTTCCTTTTAAACTAAACATTGGTTTTATTTCTTAAAATAGAAATTGCCACATCACATTTATGGCAAGTTTTGTCATTATGCATTTATGGAAAGAAATGTGTTTGACTTGCTTTGATGTTGCTTACAAGTTTTGTGTTTGACTTGATTTAAGTGATGTGACATTGTTTGGTTGCTAGGAGTTATGAGACAAGACCTTGTTTGGTTTGAAGAGTTATTGCAAAAACCTACTGCAGACCCGGCGGTACCCTGGGGGTACACAGGCGGAACCCATCTGAGGGTTCCACCTGATCCGCCAGACATGCAGAATAGTTTGCTAAAAATACCAAACCATTTGTTTGTTTTGTGTAACCCTTTTAGGACATATATTCACACACTCTCTCAACTAACTCAGTAACCTTTTGATTTGTGATTCTCTTATGTAGCAAGGGACTTCACAAGATCATTCAAGAAGTTACAAGCTTCAACTCTAAAGTTGCAAGTCTTGGTAGCTTGGTTATGTATAAGCTTTGATAGTTTATACTTCATGTGTGTCATGTATATAGATGTAAGTGGTTAGTATTTTAGGCCTCAAAATACGTAGTGTTTCGGGAGTTGTTGTACCCTTGTAAAAGAACTAACGGGAGTGGTTGTACCCTTGGAAAAGAACTCGACATCTAGCTTAGTGTCGGTAAAAGTGTAAGCGACGAATGGGAGTGGTTGTACCCTTGTAAAAGAACTCGACATCTAGCTTAGTGTCGGTAAAAGTGTAAGCAACATTGTAAAGGTTTTCTCCGCCGGTGAAAGGAGCTTGTTGATTAGTGCTTATAACTCTCGAGTTGGAAACTCGGGGCGTGGATGTAGGGCAAGGAAAAAGAGTCCTTGTAGCCGAACCACGATAAACAATCGTGTTGTGGTTTGATCGTTTCTTTCTTTATCTTTGCATATTACATGTTGTCTTTTAGTTATAGTTGCTAATCACATATAAAGCTTTCCAAAAGAATTAAAACAAGTAAAGTTGTATTTATATCTTGAAACAAATGTAAAGCTTTTCAAAGAACTAAAACAAGCAAAGTTAGGATCATCACAAGTAAAGCTTTTCAAAGTATGAAACAAGTAAAGTTAGAATTGTTATTCACATGAAAAGCTTTTCAAAGAATCAAACATATAAAGTTGTGTTTGTATCTTTAAGCAAACGTAAAGTTTCTAAAAGGATATTTAAGCTAAATAAGAATCGAAAAAGCGGTAAACTATTCAACCCCCCCTTCTAGTTTTCCACACACTTTGCTACCACAAACAAAACACTTCTTCTTCTTAGAAGATTTATTAAATCCAAAAGATGTCTTATTCAACACAGAATTATTCAAAGAAACACCAGAAATAGAATTGTTTTGAAAATACTGATAAGAATTGTTTTCAAAAGAAGTAAATAACAAGTCTTCAGAAGGGGCTGTCTTAGAAAGAACTTCATCAGCAGCAACTTCAGAGTCCACAGACTTGTAAGATGACTTGTCAGAAAGCTTTATTGAGGACTTGGGTGAGTCTGACTTGGTCTTGGAATCACAGCTGGCATAACTAGAGGCCTCTGAGGCCTTGTACCTGGAAGAACAAGAGACATAAGTGTTAGAATCATTACTAGATATACTTCTAGAGTCAGGGGAGTCATTGATCCTAATGCCAATGTTTTCCTTTGATTCTGGTAATTCCAACTCATGGGATGTAGGCTTAGGGGTTCCTATGGTTACAGAGTCTTCAGACTTATTTGGCAAGTCTTTAGACTTTTTGCCAAACAGATGGTGTGAACCATCAAAGTCAGAGGTTTTGGTAGTAGGCATAAATACACCTCTGATAGGTCCTGGTACAGCATGCATCTCACCTTCCTTTAGATAGTTTACAGGAACAGAATAATTATGACTTTTCTTATCTAAATAGTGATTTGCTTCTGGACCAACATATTTCTTAAACCCTAGACCTATCCCAGATGTTACAGACTTACTACTATAGAGTAACCTAGATAATTTATCACCTGAAACTAGCCACTCTTTATGCCTAGCTACTTCTTTATCCAATTTCTCTAGCAAAACATCTTTCTCAGACTCAATTCTAGCTTTTTATTTTTCAGAAAACTTTAATTCATTGCTAGTATTCTCTAAATCTCTACTTAAAACTCTAATATTTTCCTCATAAGCCAATTGATTATGCTGAAACCACACCTTTTGTTGTTCTAAACTTTTAAAAGCTTCTTTATAAGTTGCAGCTTCAATAAAAAAAGCATTATATTTTGGTTTCATCTCATCATAAGCTTCTTTAAGAGTTGTATATTTAGAATCACAATCACAAACACAAGTAGATACCTGAGGAGAGATTCCCATGAGGCCAAAGTCATCATCACAGCTTGCCATGCAGGAGATTTGAGGAGAACTACTTGTTGCATCTTCATGCTCATTCCAGTCAACACCAGCATCTATAGCAGTTACCAAGGCTTTTGATTCTCCAGCCTCCACCTCTTTCTTCTTGTATGCTGAATATCTGGTATTAGCTTCACCCTTCTTGGTTGTGCACTCTCTTGCAAAATGGCCAATTTCTCCACAAGCATAGCACTTCACTTTTCTCCTGTCAAACCGAGCTGCATCTCTACCATCAACATTGAGCTTTTTACCAACCTTTTGCTCAAATCTTCTGACCTTGAAGGAGAACATAGCCATTTGCCACTTTAAGTCCAACTCTTCTAAAGCAAGTTCATCAATCTGCTCAAAATCTTCATAAGCTATTTGTTGCTGTTTATCAACTTCAGCAACAAATGAATGAAGTACATCTTCCATCACATTACTAATCTTTGGATGAGTTATTGGATTAGCATTTGAAAAAGACAATGTGGTAATGGGAAGACTTTGACTTGGAGTGGATGGACTTGAGTAAACTTGTGGTAATGGGGATGGACTTGAGTAGGTATCTGGCATGTAGTTTGAGTTAGAGCTGATAAATGCAGATTGTGAAGGAGTTGCTGCATATGGAGAGTGTCCCTTGATGTCGCCTTCCAATGCTCTGAGTTTGTTGTACAAGTCATCAAAACTGAGGTAGTCCAGGCCACCTTTGGTTTTCAATGATATACTAACCTGAGACCATGAGGGAGGTAAGGCTTTTAGAAACCTGGAATTCACCTCCTCATTGTCAGGTCTAGCTGGAAGCTGATTCAACTGACTCAGTATCTTTTGAAACCTGTCATAGCCTTTGTGGAGACCCTCTTCTTCAGTTATTCTGAATTCTTGGAATTCTTGTTTCAACATACTCTTTCTCATCCTTTTTGATTCGTCATTCCCCCCAAATCTAGCATTTATAGCCCACCAAATTTCTCTTGGATCAGTCATGGAATGAAAATATCCCATGTAGTCATCAGGGATTGCTTGCAGCAATATAGTTCTTGCTTTGTTCTTCCTTTGTATAGAAAGAATTTCTTCAGCATAAACAGGTTCCACAATCTTAATTTTACCATCAGCATCTACAGTTTGCTTTTTAGGGCGGCAGCCATTGAGTATAACATTCCAGAGGTTATAGTCAACACTTGCAATCCAGTTTTGCATCTTCATTGCCCAGATCTCATACTCATCCTTCCTGAGAAAGGGAAGCTTGGCATTGCTGTTTGAGAAAGCCACCTGTTGTAGTTGTTGAGTGAGAGAGCCTGCTTCTGAGAGAGTGACATCACTTCCTGGTTTGTCTCCCATTGATACTAAGTGGAAAGTTATGTGATTGTGTTGAGGTTACAGAGAGTATCTCGTGGCTCTGATACCACTTGTTAGGATCTATATCTTGATAGATCTCGAGCCAATAGATCGTTAGCCTACTAATGTAATCACCAGTAAGACTAAAATAGATAATCTCTGTAAGCTTGTAATTATTGCGGAATATAAAAACAAACTTGTATACTAAACTTGATCCTCTATAGATCAATATACTTTTACCAAACAATGTTATAAAACTCGTACTTCATACAATGACCTAGGGTTCCTTATATACTAGTGGAAACCCTAACCTTTCTTACAAGAAACAAATAATAATAAACTAATAAAAGATATTCTACATATCTTGTCCTAAATTACATAAGTTCTATCCACGGATTAACTCTATCCGTAGGATCTCTATACATCCTAAATTACAAAAGTTATTATTTTGTTTATGCTGGTTGATATTTGATTCTAGGTCCGAAGACGCCCTTGGATTTTGAAAAATGAAGATATGTATGGTTCATTTTGGAGATTCAGTTCCTGGTATAATTCCTGACTGGAACAGTTACACACGCTTTACAAATATTTTGGGGGCATATGATACCATGCAGTTCATGATATGATTACACAAAATTAGATAATCATAAGCATTGAGTGGTTTCTGGTTGATCCGTCTGCGCTCACTGAGACTATCGGCCATTGCATGTAATCGCCATGCATATATTGACTACAAGAATTATCCAAAGACATTTTGTGATGTCTTTTTCGCTGAAGGACGAGATGATCTATTGATGAGTGTCTAAATACTCATCATTTTATACCAATCTGAGCTGTCAAAACATCCAAAAACACTCAAATATGCATCAAAATACTTAAAATATCTTAGAAGTGTGTTTTATATGTTTCAAATGCAAAATATGCAAAAACAGATGAAAACCGTACAAAGTTTGCATAATTGGCAGTTTCAGTCCCTCAAGTTTCAAAAGTTGTCAAAACTAGTCCCTGGTTATTCTAAAAACTTGAAAAAGTCACCAAAGGTCCTTTCTAATCACAAAGTTACATATTTAGTCCTTTGGTGCAAAGTTTCATAAAATTACAAGTTTAGTCCCTATACTTTGGAAATTGACATAAATGGTCCCTGGGATGTTAAAAACTTTGAGAAAATCAATTTTGGTCCTTGTACTAATAATATTTTGCAGGAATGGTCCTTGGTGTGAAGTTTGGTGAAATTGCATAATTGGTCCCTGAAGTTTGGTGAATTGACAGAAAAGGTCCCCGGGTATTAAAAATTGGAAAACTATCAAATGCTACCCTTGTACTATTCACACTTAGCAAGAATGGCCCTTGTAAATACTTTTGGAAAGTTGTCAAATCCAACCCTTAAAAATCCAGAATTTACAAAATTAGTCCTTGTGATTAATATCAAACCAAACGGATCCTTTATAAACTAAACCCAAAACTATTACAACCCACCCACTATCCTAATCCTTTTTACCCAGCCCACTCCAAAAGCCCAATCCATCCCTTATTAATAAAACCGGGTCAACGCACCAGTCAAACCCACTCCCCTTCCCTTTTCTTCCCCCCAAAACCACTTCCAAGGTGCAATTAATGCCCTTGAAAACCTCTCCACGCAACCCCAACTGGCCCTTGGACTTTTGGCGCGAAAAAAAAAAGCATTTTAAACGGCCATGATCAATCAGACTAAATCAATGGCTAAGGATTGGTGGGAAATGCCTCTGTGGGTCCCACCAACCCTGAAAGTGGCTACAAAAGGAAGAAGAAGCAGAGATGAAAATTTATTAGTTTAGTTGTAGTTTAATTAAATCGTAGGTAGTGTAAACTTCAATTTTAGTTGTAATTTCAATGAAAACAAGTTGTACTCAGTTACTTTAATGTATCTCAATCTTTCTTGATCCTTGAATTACTATCTTGTTCAATCAAATTTAGATTTGGCAGTTTCATAGTGAATGTGACAATTTCACTTGGAACTTGTTATTTTCTTGTTGTTCTTGTTCCATTGAGTTTATTTAATCTTATTCACAAGTTTTCAAAAAGGTTTCACAGTTTTGAAATCAGTTTACTACATAAGTACAAAATATAAGAAAAATAAAAATAAATAGCTATAAAATAAAAAAATCAGTGTTTAGAAAGAATGAAGCATGGAGATGGGTGAATTTTGGATTGCAAGGGTACTAGTGCCTTATGGGAGGCAATAGGATGTGTTTGTAGTTCATGGTTCTTTGTTTCTCAGCTTGACTTCATTTGTAAGCAAATCTTCATTTTTTAGCTTTATTAGTTTTTAATGTTTTTGTAGTGTAAAATTAGTTCAAATAGCTTTAATTAACTTTACTTAATTTGTTTTAGTGTTAAAATTAGTAGTTATAGTTTAGAATATAAAAGTTATAGTGTAAAAATAGTTCTAAAGGGGTGTTTGGTTTAGACTGTTCACCATCTCTCAGTAGTTATTGTTGTCTAAAATTGCTTCCTACATATTATTCTAGGTCTAAATAAGTACTAGTAACTAAAAAACACAAGGTTCATACTACTTAAAGTCAAAATCACAAATAAGATCCCCTCACAGTTGACTGTGAGGGATTTGAATCCCACAAATCCTTAATTTAGTTTAACATTGGTAGTTTCAACTTAATTTAGGTTAGTCATAGCTTATTATAACTAGTTAAATCAATAGTAGCCATTAGAAACTCAATTTAGTCAACTGTCTTAGTTTACTTGAAAAGTCAAAATTTCACTTTGGCAGAAAAACCTAAATATTGCAAGATTTGATTTGAATTTTGTGTTTGGTCCCATGACTTGAAACTTGTTTCTAGTTATTGACTACAAGCTCAACTTTTGAATCCCACTTAGCTTATATTTTTAGCAATTTTTCCCTGGGCCCCACTTTCCCTCAAAGTCACATGCAGGGATAACTCATCCCCTGTGCAACAGATCTCAGGCCAACACCACAACTTTGGTGGTGTTTTGTGGCCACCTCAGTGGGCCCCACACCTCCTACTTAGGTTCTCCCAACCCCCTCCTACCAGGGAACAATTGTTGACCATAAGTTTGACCTAGCACCCAGTGGACCCCACTTGAAATTGCCCCACAACTTTGTCCCTATTCTGAGTAGTATTTGAATTTTGGATTGCCTTAAACTTGCTTATCAGCTTATCTACTGAGCTTATTGGGCAAATCTTAGCTTAAACATGTCCAACTTACTCAGTTATACCTGATTCATCCATAGTGGGTCCCACACCAGCTCATTTGAGCTTATTTGTTTCTTTGGTTAACCAAAGTTAACTGTGGAGGTAATAAGCCCCCACAGTGCTTATTAGTAGCTTATAAAAAAGTTTTTTTTATTAAAGTTGTTTATTTTTAGATATAAAATAGGTTGGAAAAAGAAAATTCAAGAAAAAACAATATAATAGTAAGTGATAGTTTCTATTTAATTTAATTTAATTTTAATTTTCATTTTTAGATTTTTATTAAGTAAGTTGTGTTTTTATATTTTTATTAATTTCCTCTTATATTAAAGTATCTTTAGTAATTTTATTAGATTTTTAAATTATTATTTAGTATTTATTAGAATTAATAATAGTTTTATTAGTAATTAATTAATAAATAAGTTTTAAATAGCATAATTAATTTTTATAAAGTAAAACCTAGATTTTATATTTTTCCTAGCTTTTATAAGTCATAATATAATTTTAGTAATTTTTCTAGAAGTTTTACTGTTCATTTACTAGTTTTCATAATTTAAATAGTTTAATTGGTGATTATTTATTAAATAGAATAATAATTAGTAAACTAGTTTAAAAATACATAAAATAAAGTTTTTATAATTTTTTAGGATTCCTGTGATGGTTAATTAGATTTATAAAAATCTTCTGAATTATCTGAGTCTTTTTAGTATTTTTAATAATTTAAAACATATAAATAGTTAAATAATAAAATAGTTATTAATTAATAATAATTAGATAAATAGTAAGAAAAATATAATTTTATTTTTAAAATAAGTTTTATAATATTTTAGACTTTTATAAATTTTAATTTTATATTTCTTAGACTTATTTTACATTTTCTTAATTATTAGTGAATTATTAGATAATTAATAATAGTTATTAAATAATAATAATTAATTAAATAATTAGTAATTATAAAATAAATATTTTAAGTTTATTTAATTTGCATTTAAGCCCCTAAGGTTTGCAAATTACTACTTTAGTTAAAACCGTTTTTGCTTCGTACGTTTACGTAGAATTAAATTAAACGTACGCGTTTTTAGTTATTAAACGTTTTTAAATATCTGGTTTTTACGTAATCACTCTTATAGCTTAATTAAGTCATTTTATTTTATAAAACCCTAGTTTAATAACACACACACACTTTTATACCTTTCCTGTTCACATTCACTCGATCACAGATTCGTTTTGAATAAACCATCGCACACCTCGTTGGGACATTACGACCCGGGGAAACACTGTATTCCACGGAAGCATTTGCCTTAGACGTTTGACTTGGTTGACCATCACCTGGTAAACTAGGTTGACTGTTTGGGGCGAATCAAAATTTGGCGCCGCTGCCGGGGAGGTTGTGCGCTTATTCTAAACGATTTTGCGTATTAGTGAACTTGAATACACGCTCATTGTATATTTACCCATCCTTATTCATATTATTATCATATAAAACCAAAAACAGTTCCCGAAAATATTTTAAAATTAGTTTTCAACGAACACAAAAAAAACCAAAAATATTTTCCTTCTTATTAGTACTACAAAAATTTTTTAAAATACCAAAAATATTCACCTTTACAATCCTACCTATTTGATTCTTCATTTCTCATCCCCTAAACCCTTTGATTCTTTCTATGTCTTATTCTCTCCCTCTTGTCTGTCAATGGTGTGGTAGTCCTTATAATGGTGGTAATTGCCCCAGTTGTGCCATTGTAGAGTCAGGAAACGGGTCTGTCTCTAACCAGAATCCCTATTCCTACCCTGACATGACTGATTCATTCCACCAGCTTCCACACCATGAGACTCAACAGTTTAACTGTTGTGAGTATTGTGGTGGTTCACACTACAGTTCTGATTGTCAAACTAGGAATCAGTTTGTCTATGAACAGGTTCCTAATAACAATTATGACTTAAACACATACAACTCACAGCCACATCAGTTCAACTGTTGTGAGTACTGTGGAGGTCCTCACTTTAGCTCTGATTGTCAAACAAGGAATCCATTTCCTTGTAACAATTACGACTATTCATTTCAAGACCCACCTCCACAGTGCCAAATGATCCAAGCAACTCCTCATGAAACTCAGCAAGACCTTTGTCTAGAGGTTCTTGAGAAACTTAAAACCTTAAGGAGGAGTTAGCTAATATGTCGTTTCACAATGCACCAAGTTTTTCTTGTGTACATTGTGGGGGTCCTCATGATGATTTCAAACGTCAACCGTATTATAAACCTGAACATTGTTCTAGTTCTGATACATCCGGTTTTGACACATTCACACCCCCACAGTCTTCACTCAATCCATATTCTCGTGATAAATCTATCGCGGAATTACTTGCTGAAGAACATGCTACTAGAGACGAAAGAAGCATGGAAGAATTACTAGTCTTAGAACAAGCAGCTATAACGCGTACCAAATTTCAAAATGCTGCTCTTCTCGATGAAGATGATGAAAGTGATGATACCTCATCAAGTTCATCAGTTGAGACTCCTTCCATGGAAATACAGGGAGAAAAGAGTATGGGAGAATTACTAGCAGCTGAACAAATGGAAATTATAAAATGTATGTATGCTAGCCCTTCTCATCTCCTTCAGTCTACTGATATCATACCCGAGGTTCCCACTCACTCTCTGAGCATGGGGGACGAGCATCTTGACATTATTCCTGCAAAGGAATCGGACGAATTCATAAAGTCTAGTGTTGAGAACCTTGTCTCAATCCCAAGTGAGTCACAGGGAATTCTTGATCATATGTGTGATATTCCTACCCCCCTTGATAATCCAAATGATCAAATTGAGAATGTCTCGAATTCCAGTGATGATTGTATATCTTATGGAGACATTGAGTATGTTGAGGCATCACTGCCTCATTCTGATGTTGATCCTCTTCTTGAGGATTTCACAGAGGAACTCACTCACATCATTCCACTTCTATCTGGAAGTAATGATGATCTCTTTGACTTCGAAGCCGATCTGGAAGAGATGGAAAGTCTCTTACATAATGATCCTTCACTCAGTGCTTATCCCAACAATCCAGTAGAGAATGTTAATCACATTGTTCCTGAAGCATTCAAAACTACTATCACCAATCCTCTATTTGAATTCAAATCTGAATTCACTTTGATTTCTGATAACCCAATATTTAGTATTCAGATCGAGGATAGTGATGAGTCTACAAAGGAACATGAGTTCACAGATTTACATCTTGTGAATGATTCTCTTTACGAGGAGTTCTCCTTTGAACTCACTCATATCATATCTCCACCGGAGTATGATAATTTCTATTTTGATCTAGACATACCCATAATATGTCTTGATCAAACGAGCTTAAAAGAGGAGATTCATGAAACAATGAATTCTCCTATTGAAGATGAGGAGTTAGTCATGATTTTCATTATGATTTTATTTCTTTTCTTCATATATCCCATGGCTTCTCCTGTTCTTCACTCTTTTGGGAGTGAGGACATTATCTTTGACCCCGGCATTCTCATTTATAAATTTTGAGCCGGGTGTCATTATATCTCATCGGTGTGGAACTTTCACGTGCTTCAAATGTTTATCCAAATATTTTGAATGAAAGTCCGATGCAGATTGTCTCTTCCACATCATGCTTCCCCATGGACAAATAAATTCGGGGTCGAGTCAAGCTAGCGACTCGGTAATCAAAAACAGTAGCATGTACTTAGGGTTTTCACCCTAAGTGTGGGGGGGATACTAACCCACATGTTGTATATATGTATATATCCTCTAAAAAAAATGTGTGTACATAAACTTAAATAAAGGCTATGGAATATTTTCCTTCTTACGTTCTAAAGTGTTGGTTTAACACCCGGTACTTTGAATATTGAGGACAATATTCAGTTCTAAGTGTGGGGGGAGATTCGTTATTCTAACGAATTTAAACACATGTTCCATCAAGAACCCCCATTTTAGCCAAAATTTTAAAATTTTTTCTCACTTAGAACGCAAATAAATGGTTATCAGTCCGCCATGTCTAACCCACATAAGGATTGGCTAATCCAGGAGCAAACGGTTCTTGGTAAAGATATCTCAAACCCGTTGATGGCTTGCAATTTGCCCAAAATTGTATGGTACCTCAACTCGCCATATCCCATAAAGCTAATGAGTTGGCTAGCACGCAAGATTATGGCTTGTAGTAAAGGCAGTGGAAAATCCATAATTGGTAATCAGCTCACCAAGATCTTGACTATTCCATCAAGAGTTAGCTAGTCCAGAAGCAAACGGCTTTTGGTAAAGACTAATCAAATCCGTTGACAGCTGGTGATTTGCTTAAAATCACACGGTTATCAGGTGTGCCACAGTTCTTACATCTGGCTACTCCAGAAGTGATGGCTTTTGGTAAAGAGTTTTCCAAATCCATTAAGTTTTTCTCAAAAGATTGCTATGGACTAACAATAGTTTAGTGTGGGGGATTGATGAGTGTCTAAATACTCATCATTTTATACCAATCTGAGCTGCCAAAACATCCAAAAACACTCAAATATGCATCAAAATACTTAAAATATCTTAGAAGTGTGTTTTATATGTTTCAAATGCAAAATATGCAAAAACAGATGAAAAACGTACAAAGTTTGCATAATTGGCAGTTTCAGTCCCTCAAGTTTCAAAAGTTGTCAAAACTAGTCCCTAGTTATTCTAAAAACTTGAAAAAGTCACCAAAGGTCCTTTTTAATCACAAAGTTACATATTTAGTCCTTTGGTGCAAAGTTTCATAAAATTACAAGTTTAGTCCCTATACTTTGGAAATTGACATAAATGGTCCCTGGGATGTTAAAAACTTTGAGAAAATCAATTTTGGTCCTTGTACTAATAATATTTTGCAGGAATGGTCCTTGGTGTGAAGTTTGGTGAAATTGCATAATTGGTCCCTGAAGTTTGGTGAATTGACAGAAAAGGTCCCCGGGTATTAACAATTGGAAAACTATCAAATGCTACCCTTGTACTATTCACACTTAGCAAGAATGGCCCATGTAAATACTTTTGGAAAGTTGTCAAATCCAACCCTTAAAAATCCAGAATTTACAAAATTAGTCCTTGTGATTAATATCAAACCAAACGGATCCTTTATAAACTAAACCCAAAACTATTACAACCCACCCACTATCCTAATCCTTTTTACCCAGCCCACTCCAAAAGCCCAATCCATCCCTTATTGATAAAACCGGGTCAACGCACCGGTCAAACCCACTCCCCTTCCCTTTTCTTCCCCCCAAAACCACCCCACACACACAAACACCAAACCACCTCTCCACCTTACTGGTTTCAACACCAGATCACCACCAACTATCTCCACCTTATCCCTCCACCTCTCCACGACTTCCAAGGTGCAATTAATGCCCTTGAAAACCTCTCCACGCAACCCCAACTGGCCCTTGGACTTTTGGCGCGAAAAAAAAGCATTTTAAACGGCCATGATCAATCAGACTAAATCAATGGCTAAGGATTGGTGGGAAATGCCTCTGTGGGTCCCACAAACCCTGAAAGTGGCTACAAAAGGAAGAAGAAGCAGAGATGAAAATTTATTAGTTTAGTTGTAGTTTAATTAAATCTTAGGTAGTGTAAACTTCAATTATAGTTGTAATTTCAATCAAAACAAGTTGTACTCAGTTACTTTAATGTATCTCAATCTTTCTTGATCCTTGAATTACTATCTTGTTCAATCAAATTTAGATTTGGCAGTTTCATAGTGAATGTGACAATTTCACTTGGAACTTGTTATTTTCTTGTTGTTCTTGTTCTATTGAGTTTATTTAATCTTATTCACAAGTGTTCAAAAAGGTTTCACAGTTTTGAAATCAGTTTACTACATAAGTACAAAATATAAGAAAAATAAAAATAAATAGCTATAAAATAAAAAATCAGTGTTTAGAAAGAATGAAGCATGGAGATGGGTGAATTTTGGATTGCAAGGGTACTAGTGCCTTATGGGAGGCAATAGGATGTGTTTGTAGTTCATGGTTCTTTGTTTCTCAGCTTGACTTCATTTGTAAGCAAATCTTCATTTTTTAGCTTTATTAGTTTTTAATGTTTTTGTAGTGTAAAATTAGTTCAAATAGCTTTAATTAACTTTACTTAATCTGTTTTAGTGTTAAAATTAGTAGTTATAGTTTAGAATATAAAAGTTATAGTGTAAAAATAGTTCTAAAGGGGTGTTTGGTTTAGACTGTTCACCATCTCTTAGTAGTTATTGTTGTCTAAAATTGCTTCCTACATATTATTCTAGGTCTAAATAAGTACTAGTAACTAAAAAACACAAGGTTCATACTACTTAAAGTCAAAATCACAAATAAGATCCCCTCACAGTTGACTGTGAGGGATTTGAATCCCACAAATCCTTAATTTAGTTTAACATTGGTAGTTTCAACTTAATTTAGGTTAGTCATAGCTTATTATAACTAGTTAAATCAATAGTAGCCATTAGAAACTCAATTTAGTCAACTGTCTTAGTTTACTTGAAAAGTCAAAATTTCACTTTGGCAGAAAAACCTAAATATTGCAAGAATTGATTTGAATTTTGTGTTTGGTCCCATGACTTGAAACTTGTTTCTAGTTATTGACTACCAGCTCAACTTTTGAATCCCACTTAGCTTATATTTTTAGCAATTTTTCCCTGGGCCCCACTTTCCCTCAAAGTCACATGCAGGGATAACTCATCCCCTGTGCAGCAGATCTCAGGCCAACACCACAACTTTAGTGGTGTTTTGTGGCCACCTCAGTGGGCCCCACACCTCCAACTTCGGTTCTCCCAACCCCCTCCTACCAGGGAACAATAGTTGACCATAAGTTTGACCTAGCACCCAGTGGACCCCACTTGAAATTGCCCCTCAACTTTGTCCCTATTCTGAGTAGTATTTGAATTTTGGATTGGCTTAAACTTGCTTATCAGCTTATCTACTGAGCTTATTAGGCAAATCTTAGCTTAAACATATCCAACTTACTCAGTTATACCTGATTCATCCATAGTGGGTCCCACACCAGCTCATTTGAGCTTATTTGTTTCTTTGGTCAACCAAAGTCAACTGTGGAGGTAATAAACCTCCACAGTGCTTATTAGTAGCTTATAAAAAAGTTGTTTTTATTAAAGTTGTTTATTTTTAGATATAAATTAGGTTGGAAAAGGAAAATTCAAGAAAAAACAATATAATAGTAAGTGATAGTTTCTATTTAATTTAATTTAATTTTCATTTTCATTTTTAGATCTTTATTAAGTAAGTTGTGTTTTTATATTTTTATTAATTTCCTCTTATATTAAAGTATCTTTAGAAATTTTATTAGATTTTTATATTATTATTTAGTATTTATTAGAATTAATAATAGTTTTATTAGTAATTAATTAATATATAAGTTTTAAACAGCATAATTAATTTTTATAAAGTAACACCTAGATTTTATATTTTTCCTAGCTTTTATAAGTCATAATATAATTTTAGTAATTTTTCTAGAATTTTTACTGTTCATTTACTAGTTTTCATAATTTAAATAGTTTAATTGGTAATTATTTATTAAATAGAATAATAATTAGTAAACTAGTTTAAAAATACATAAAATAAAGTTTTTATAATTTTTTAGGATTCCTGTGATGGTTAATTAGATTTAAAAAAATCTTCTTAATTATCTGAGTCTTTTTAGTATTTTTAATAATTTAAAACATATAAATAGTTAAATAATAAAATAGTTATTAATTAATAATAATTAGATAAATAGTAAGAAAAATATAATTTTATTTTTAAAATAAGTTTTATAATATTTTAGACTTTTATAAATTTTAATTTTATATTTCTTAGACTTATTTTACATTTTCTTAATTATTAGTGAATTATTAGATAATTAATAATAGTTATTAAATAATAATAATTAATTAAATAATTAGTAATTATAAAATAAATATTTTAAGTTTATTTAATTTGCATTTAAGCCCCTAAGGTTCGCAAATTACTACTTTAGTTAAAATCGTTTTTGTTTCGTACGTTTACGTAGAATTAAATTAAACGTACGCGTTTTTAGTTATTAAACGTTTTTAAATATCTGGTTTTTACGTAATCACTCTTATAGCTTAATTAAGTCATTTTATTTTATAAAACCCTAGTTTAATAACACACACACACTTTTATACCTTTCCTGTTCACATTCACTCGATCACAGATTCGTTTTGAATAAACCATCGCACACCTCGTTGGGACATTACGACCCGGGGAAATACTGTATTCCACGGAAGCATTTGCCTTAGACGTTTGACTTGGTTGACCATCACCTGGTAAACTAGGTTGACTGTTTGGGGCGAATCATCTATGCTACTGAGTTCATGATTCAAGCAGATGGTTAGTATATTTTTAAGGGGAAGCTTATTGTTCAAAAATACTTATCAATCTACATGCATCACTTAAGGGGAAACGTTTACAAAGATGCACAAGACCCCTATTGGATGATTACAAAAAGGGGAAGAAGAGTTATGATGTGCAGCTTACTATTTGTGATGACATGTTTTAGTATTGTTTCTTCATTCAGATTGTTTTGTAATATCAAATAGGGGAAGATTTTTGGGAATTACATATTTGAAGATTACAAAACCCACGAGCAAGAATGAAGAAAGAAGAAACAATGATGGCCTAATATGTAATAGTTAGCTTTCATAGGAAGTTAGGGTTTGTAACCTCCCTCTATTATATACAGAGGATAGGCGTCTAGGTTACAAAGCATCTCATTCATAGCTAGTCTCTCCAATGAGAGTCTAGAAACGCATAGAGCGTGTAGTAGTTTAATAGTAGTAGTAATAGTTTATTTTATATTCAATAAAGAAAACCTTATTAGTAATGTTGATTATGTTCTTGTTATATTCCGTTGTGCAATCAATGTTACTAATCTTAGATAGGGCTTAAACGATCTTTCACAGCGTGACTCGGTCTCACCTTTACCTTTTTGTTGTACAAGACGTGGGTGCTAAAAACACAAGAAATAGGGCGCGTTTGGATGTTAACGAAGTCAAAAGAAAGGAGTTTGGGCACGTGTAGTAGTGAATCGGGAAGAGGAGATGATGGGGATTCAAGTGGTGGTGGTCATGCGGTGTGGTGGCCGGCGGTGGAGCTGTGATGTGGCCGGAATTTAGGCGGCTAGGGTTTGGTGATGGATGAGAGAGAGAGAGAGAGAGAGAGAGAGAGAGATGTAGGAGATGGGGTGTGTTTGTTTGTGTGTTTTTCCAGGGACCAAACCACAAGGACCAATTTATTAGTTTTCTTTCTTTTCTTTTTTTTCTTTTTTTAAAAAAATATTAATAATGATAATAATAATAATAATAATAATAATAATAATAATAATAATAATAATAATAATAATAATAATAATAATAATAATAATAATAATAATAATAATAGTAGTAGTAATAATAATAATAATAATAATAATAATAATAATAATAATAATAATAATAATAATAATAATAATAATAATAATAATAATAATAATAATAATAATAATAATAATAATAATAGGAAGGGGGAGGGGCGGCTAGTCCTAAAACACAAGGACCATTTCAAAGTATCCCGACACCCTCAACCCGAGCTCGTTTTCATATCTCAAAATTTCTCAACGAGCGTTAATTCACGCACCATTATTTTCAAAACCGTCTTTCCACGAAATTTAATCATAAATACGTTCGTTAAAAATATACACAACCGTTATTCAAAATTTTCAAATTGGTTAGGTTATCCTAGTGCCGGAGTCAACGTAGTGCCTGATAGACGTCACAACAATAAATCACGACATATATTCCATATCCAATCAATAATTCAAATTAAGCTCCACATATAATTCATAATTCAAAATCATGCATTTAAATTTTACAAATCCATCGAGAATAAACTCCAAACATTTTATATCATTAAATTTTAATGTAATGCGGGTTTCAAAATAACTCCCTAAATTGCCAGTTGTCACATCCTCCCAGCCTCAGAAGAAACTCGTCCCGAGTTTCACTCGGAACTTTCCAACTACGAAGTAAAAATCTTAGGATATCTCTTCCGAAACTCATCCTCGCGTTCCCACGTGAATTCCGGTCCGTGACGGGAATTCCAACGAACTTTGATGAGCGGAACACGACTGCGCTTGAGTCACTTAATCTTTCGATCCACAATCTCAATAGGCTCTTCCACGAAATTCAAACTCTCATCTACTCAAATATCTTTCATCTGTATAACAGGTGTTTCATCCGAAAGGCACTTCTTCAAATTACTCACGTGAAATACATCATGCACCTTACTCAATTCCTGTGGTAGCTCCAACCGATAAGCTACAGGCCCAATTCTCTCCAGAATATGAAATGGTCCAATGTAGCGGGGGTTGAGCTTTCCACGTTTCCCAAAACGTATCACTCCTTTCCAAGGCGAGACCTTTAGCATCACCCTGTCTCCTACCTGGAACTCAAGAGGTTTACGTCTCTGTTCGGCATAACTTTTCTTTCTGTCACGAGCTGCTTGCAACCGACACGAATTTGAGTCACTTTCTCGGTGGTTTCTAAAATAAGCTCTGGGCCTTTGAGTTGGCTATCACCAACCTCAGCCCAACTAACTGGAGAACGACATTTACGACCGTACAAAGCTTCAAATGGTGCGGCCTTAATATTGGTGTGGTAGCTGTTGTTATAAGAGAATTTAGCAAGAGGTAGATATTTCTCCCAACCTTTACCAAAATCAATTATACAAGCACGAAGCATATCCTCCAAAGTTTGAATAGTCCTCTCACTCTGTCCCTCGGTTTGGGGATGGTAAGCAGTGCTCATATCCAGTCTCATCCCCAAAGCGGTTTGGAGTGATTGCCACAAGGCTGACGTAAAACGATTGTCATGATCCGAAATAATAGAGATTGGAACTCCATGACGAGAAATGATTTCCTTCACATACAACCTAGAAAGTTTGTCGATACTGTCATCTTCGCTAATCGCTAGGAAATGAGCAGACTTAGTCAATCGATCCACAATTACCCAGATAGCGTCACAACCGCTAGCTGTCCTTGGTAATTTGGTAATACAATCCATTGTGATCCGCTCCCACTTCCAAACTGGGAGTTCTGGTTGTGTCAACAATCCTGACGGTCTCTGGTGTTCTGCCTTAACCTTCGAACATGTCAAACACTTACTGACGTACAAAGCTATATCTGCCTTCATGTTTGGCCACCAATACAATTTCGTCAGATCCTGGTACATCTTTGTCAGACCCAGGATGAATAGAATACCTTGAATTATGCGACTCATGCATAATCAATTCGCGAATTCCCTATACAATGGTACCCAACTTAGGTCTCCAAAACATAATACTCCATCAAAACGCTTAACAAATCCATTCTCATTTTCTACCATCCCAAAGATATTCTCAGCAGGTCGATTTTCTGCCTCCAACGCTTCCGTTTGATCTTCTACTATTTGAGATGGTAACGGTGAAACAATAGTCATTCCTAATGACCTTACTCGTAACGGTGGTATTCTTTCCTTCCGACTAAGAGCGTCAGCAACGACATTTGCTTTACCGGGATGATAGCGAATTTCCCAATCATAATCGCTTAGTAGCTCTATCCAACATCGCTGTCTCATGTTTAGCTCTTTTTTATTCAAGATGTGTTGTAGACTTTTATGGTCAGTGTACACAACACACTTGGTTCCATACAGGTAATGTCTCCATATCCTTAGGGTAAAAACCACAGCACCTAATTCCAAGTCATGGGTGGTGTAGTTCTTCTCGAGCTTCTTCAGCTGTCGGGAAGCATAAGCTATCACCTTCTCTCGTTGCATTAAAACAGCTCTCAATCCTTTATGAGAAGCGTCGTAGTAAACAACAAAATCCTCGTAACCTTCTGGCAATGCCAAGATAGGAGCACTACACAACTTCTCCTTAAGTAATTGGAACGCTTCTTTTTCCTTATCTCTCCATTCATACTTAACATTCTTCTGAGTTAATTTGGTCAACGGCTTCGCTATTTTCAAAAATCACAAAATGAATCTTCGATAGTAACCAACTAATCCCAAAAATTGACGAACTTCAGTTGGGGTCGTCGGGGTGACCCATTCTTTAATGGCTTCAATCTTAGCGGGATCTACGTGAACTCCTTGACTATCAATCACATGACATAAGAATTGTACCGTCGGGATCCAAAACTCGCACTTGGAGAACTTAGCATACAACTTCTCTTGCCTGAGCAATTCCAAGATGAGTCTTAGATGCTCCTCATGCGCACTCCTTCTTATTCTTCGAATAAATCAGAATATCGTCTATAAACACGATTACAAACTTGTCCAAGTAAGGCTTACACACCTGATTCATGAGATCCATGAATACCGCCAGTGCGTTTGTCAACCCAAGCGGCATCACTTGGAACTCGTAATGCCCGTACGGGTTCTGAAAGCCGTTTTCGGAATGTCTTCCTCGCGAACTCTGAGTTGATGATACCCCGATCGCAGATCGATCTTCGAATAAACGCGTGATCCTTGAAGCTGATCGAACAAGTCATCGATCCTCGGTAGCGGGTATATATTTTTCACGGTTAACTTATTCATCTCTCGGTAGTCGATGCACATGCGAAAAGATCCATCCTTCTTCTTCACGAATAAAAATGGGCTCCCCAAGGTGATGAACTTGGCCGTATAAACCCCTTTTCTACTAACTCTGCCAATTGTTTTGACAACTCTTCTAGTTCTGTCGGTGCGAGTCGATAGGGTGCCCGTGCTACAGGTGTAGCACCAGGTATCAACTCGATTTGAAATTCCACTTGTCTAACAGGAGGGATTCCCGGTAAGTCTTCTGGGAATACATACGGAAAATCATGAACAATAGGCACATCTCCTATGCACTTTTCTTTCTTCTCCTTCCCTCCTTTCTTAGAAATTTGATCTAAGAAAAGGTAGCATCCTTTTTCTATTAGCTTTAGTAGCTTAGTGCAAGAGATGACTGCTAACTTGGATGGGCTCTTAAAACCATTTCGATCGCCTTGTATATTAAAAATCTCCTTGCCATAGGGCACACATACTATTTTCTCATCGCAAAGAATGTGAGCACGATACTTAGACAACCAATCCGTACCAATAATAACGTCGAAACTTCCTAACGTGACGGGTAAAAGATCTATATTGAAAGGATGATTTAAAAAATTTAACGTGCAGCCGCAGATAATAGTCTTTATCCTCTCTGTTGATATAAATAAAGTATAAAAACGTTATTAATATCTTTCGATATCCTTAAGTTTTGACGATCACAAAATATAAGAATATTAAACGCAAACTTAATACGTAAACAAGTTTTAAGCAAGTTTATATCATCTCATCCAACATAATCACTTAAGGTATGAATAAACAAGTGACTAATACATTTTATGATCAAAGGGATGTTTATACAAAGTTTATAAAATTAAATAAACTTATTATATATTTTTGAAAAACATTTTTGGTAATAAAGGAAAATGTTTTATTCATAATAAACATATGAATTCAAAATTTTAACCAAAATCAGTTAGTTTTTCACCAAAAAAACTTTCCCCAGAAAAAGACAAGAAAACTGCAGTTTTCGTCTGGGATGCCCCCTAAATTATAAGGGCGGCCCCGTTAATTTTAAGGGGGCCGGCACACAATTAAGGGGACTGGCCACGCTCCCCTGTCAGATTCTCTCAGAAATTTTTCCCTATAAATACTACCTCAAACCTGGTATTTTTACCACCTCTTGTATGAAAATTTTCAGATCCAAATCTCTCTAAACATCCTCCTAAAAACCCTTTGATCATATAATTTTTAATCCTTGTTTCAAGTGATTCATTCCCTCACCTCTCATCTCTCAAAGTGCAAGAGTAGAATACTCTTTCAACATCAAGTTGTGAAGTATTATAGATTTGTGTATATAGTCTAGTTGTTGTGTACATTCATTGTAAAGGTGTGATAGTAGTGTAAGTAGATAGATCTAGGAGTAGAAGTTGTGAATAGAAGTAGTGAGATATAAGTAGTGGTGTGAAGAAGAAGTAGTGGAGTAGTGTGAAGTTGTGAAGTAGTAGAGGTGTGTACAAGTTGTAAAGAAGGTGTGCCAAGTCGTGAAGAAGTTGTGTAGAAGGTATGAATAAGTTATGCCGAAGTTGTGGTGTGTATATTGGTGTGTAAGGTTTTCTCCGCCATAAGGGAGCTTGTTGACATAGTGAAGAAAACTCTCGAGTAGGTGACTCGAGGAGTGGAGTAGGGTAAGGAAGGTGTCCTTGTAGCCGAACCACTATAAATTCTTTGTCTCGCGGTTAGATCTTTCCATATCTTACTTATTATCTTGCTTATATCGTTATTACTTTGTAGACGTAGGCGTATATGTATAGTTGCTCATATAGTGCTAGTATTGATTTTACTTAAAGATCAAACAAAAGTTTCATTCACAAAACAAAGTTTTTACAATCAAACTAAAAAGGTAACATACATTTAATTGATCATTTCGATCAAGTATAGTTTTCATACAAAATATAACTAGGGATTATAAAATAAACATTTATTTACTTATCTCTCGTATATAGCTATAATTTTTATATTATGCATGTGTTGATTTCACATACTTAGTTTGCATTATTATTATTGCTCATACTTAGATATAGTTGTTCATATTGTTCAAGACTTGAATTCACATAAGATCGAATCAAAGTTTTAAGAGTAAACAAGACTTTTAAACAACTAAGTTTTCATAAAACTAAAAAGACGTAAAACTATTCAATCCCCCCTTTTAGTTTTCCACAATTGGCATCAGAACTACGTTATACAAGATTTTTAAAATAAACTGTATTTTAAAACTTGAAACGATCTATGGAATTTGAAAAATATTTAGAAGGGCAATCTATGCAAAGACCACCACTATTTGAAAATGATGGTTTTCTTTATTGGAAAAATAGATTCGAAACTTATGTAAAATCAAAAGATCTTGATCTTTGGCATGTTATTATCTTTGGTGATTTTCCACCTATTCAAAATAATTTTGAAAGTAAAAAGGATGAAATTGTATCTTTTGAAAAACAAAATGATGATTTGAAAAAGAAACTAGCAAAAAATAATGAGGCTAAAATGGTTATTTATAATGCGTTACCATGCAAAGAATATGAAAGAATTTTTATGTGTAAAACCGCAAAAGAAATTTGGGATTCTTTATTAATCACTCACCAAGGTAATAGTCAAGTCAAAGATAATAAAATAGATCTTCTTGTTCAAAAATATGAACAATTTACGATTCCAGAAGAGGAATCAATTGATAATGCTTTTGCTAGGTTTAACACTATCATCACAAGTTTAAAAGCACTTGATGGGAATTTTTCTAGTAAGAATTTTGTTAAGAAATTTCTTAGGGCTCTTCATCCAAAATGGCGAGCTAAAGTTACGGCGATTGAAGAATCAAAGAATTTGTCAACTCTACAACTTGACGAATTGATCGGCAACTTAAAGGTCTACGAAGAAATAATAAAGAAAGACTCCGAGATGGTCAAAGGAAAAACGGAGCAAAACAAATCAATTGCGTTGAAGGCTAAAAAGGACTCTAGTGACGAAGAATGCTCAACCTCTGAAAGTGACGATGAAGAGTATGTTATGGCCGTACGAGACTTCAACAAATTCTTCAAAAGACGAGGAAGATACGTTAGGCAACCATATAATAAAAGAAAGTGTTTAAAGTGTGGAGATCCAAATCATCTTATTGGAGAATGTCCGAAATTGTCAAGAAGTCAAAACCACAAGGCCTTTGTAGGAGGAGCATGGAGCGATAGTGATAATGATGAAAAAGAGACAACAAATAATGAAAAGTGTCTTATGGAAAAGGCATCCGATGAGGTACGTTCTAAAACCGAATACTATAGTGATGAACATTTATCTTTAGATGAAAAAGACTTAGATAACAAATATAGTAGATTGTGTACACTAGGTCAAAAGGTCATAGCTAAAAATAAGTCACTAAAACATATTAATAATAAATTAGAAAATGAAGTACTCGAATTAAAACTTAAACTACAACATTTGGAAAAAGAAAAAGAAGTTTTCTGATGCGTGGGAATCGCACCTTGCTTTACCTCTCGAGGGATCTCGAGAAGCTTACAACCCCCACCAGGCAGTGTACCTGATCGTTGTAGTATAGTATAGTGACAAGTACCGGGGGATTGATCGTTCAGCTAGGAATAGTGTCGTTAGGATTGAAATTAATCTAACTAGGTCTAAAGGTGAAGGATGATTCTTTTTGTATTTTTATATTTTATGAAAAGCAAGTAAAAATCTCGGGTATTGGGAGTGTGGGCGGAATTAGTTGCTAATCAACTAACCCAAAAGCTACTAATTAAACTAATTAACAAGAAAACTAAACTAAGGTTCTACAAGATAAGTGAAGCATGTCTACCCATGATATGTTACTCCTTGCTAGCTATCCAATCCTACCTATTGAATTGTAACCTTGTTTTAATTGACGGGTTGTATTCCTTAATACCATTCGTGGGGTGGCATACATAACTCCCCAACTCTATGAGCTCTTATCTCCTCCTACACCATGACCCAGCACAACTATAGGGATTGTAAACAGTGGCTCATGCATTAAATACAACCAATAAAGACCTAGTACGCCTCGGTTCATGTTTCTTAAGACGTTCAAGCATGTTACCATTTGGAGATCTGCCAGTTTTCTTAAGCCTAACATATAAATCATTCAATCAAAACAAGAATCAATAGGAAACAAGAATTATAAACTAAACCGACTAGATCTATTGAAGTGTCACGCCCTAATTGATGAAGATAGACACAAACATCAACAAGGAATCAATAAGATCTAATCAATTATATACAAGTTTCACACAATCATAAGTAGACACAAGGTGAATTAACAAAACATAATCAAAGAAGGACAATCAACAAGAATAATGAAAGACATAGTTGAGATAGAATCATCAAACCAATACATGATGTTTATGGAGTGATTGAAACCCTCTAAGTTGCTGGAAAAACACCCACCTAAACCCAGGAATCGACTTTAGGGTTTAGGGCTTACAAAAAGTGAAGTTATGAAGTTATATGTATAGGCTTGTTTTCTGTCGGCCCTTCGTGACGGCGTCAGCCCATACTCTTGACGCCATCAAGACCATTTTTTCACCAAATTGTAGATCTCTTCATCCTCTTCATTTCCTTTTTTGAATCGCTCAAATCCGAGTTCGTATGCAAAAGTTATGGCCAAAACGGTGTCAGCTACTCCGCGCGCAAGTTTTGACAAATTTACACGTGACGGCCTTGGTGACGGCCTTGGTGACGCCGTCACCACCTACGGTATTTTATTCTTGATGTCTTGACGCCGTCAAGAGTAATTCTTGACGCCTTCATGCACTGTTCACAGCATAGAATTTTGAGACTTTGCCGTTTTCTTCACTTTTATGCTCCAAAAACGACCAAAATGGCTTCTTTTCCAGAATTCACTCTCTAAACACCTAAAATCACAAAAGGAACGATTTAGGGCAATATTTGATCAAATAAAGTCGGATTTGGGCTTAAATGACCCCCTAAAAATGGATCATTTTTCGCCTCATCATATATCCCTACACTTGGGATTTGCTTGTCCTCAAGCAAATGAGCTTTTCCACCAATCAAAATACAAGTTAGGGGTCATTTAACACTAATATAAAAGTAATTACAACAAATGATCATTCCACCCTAGTCAAAACAAGCACGGAAATTATACACTAGCACCTCACATTAAGTATTTGGATACTCTCATCTCTCGGGTGTTGTAAATTTATATGTCATAATTGGAAATGGAGAAATATCACTCTCTACCTGTCATAGCAAATAGATTACCATAGGCTTGGGAAAGGATCAAACCTCTACCACTTGGCGTAAGCACCTAGGATAAACTATCAAAGAGGTCTTTTAAAGGGTTATAATGTTAGGTGTAGGGGATATGGAAAACACGGTTTTGTTGGATAAACGGATATTTTACTGGTGGCAAGTCAATTGTCTTAGTTAACTACATGTTCAATGAGGCGTTGCTAAGCCAAGACTCGACTCAACTTAAACTAACCACAACTCTTTTTTGGATTTTCAAGACACTATTTGACTTAAACATAAATAAAAGAAACGGATGGTAGCCCGTATGTTTTTCTCTTTTCCTCTTTTTTTTTTTTTTTTTTTTTTTTTTTTTTTTTTTTTTTTATCATACACTCTTACTCTACCATCCAAAACAATACATCAAAGGGAGCTCGTTTCCTCCCTACACTTGAGCTTTTACATACTTTACAATCAGCTATTCTAATGACTCGAATCAAGATAATCAAAACACTTGGAGTACTTTTAAATATTAATGCACATATGGGGGTAATAGTTGACATCATCCCCATTACTCCATTACAATAGTACTTTACCCATGAGTCTCAATCGTCCCAAAACAATATGTACAAGATATGACTCGACTTAGCAACCATGTAATCAATTAGACAACTAACAAAGGGTTTAAACAATTAACAATAATGCACTAAAGATGAGTGCATACAAGGAAGGCTAAGGCGATTTGGTTGCACATTTGGGGTGGATTGTAAACAAATTCTTCCTTTAAGTAAAATTCTTGAAGTTAGAAACGAAAAGATAGGCTCGGAGGGGTGTACTAGGGGTTTCGTGTACTAAAAATGAGTACAACGCTAAGGGTGTGGGAGAATTACTCGACCTATGAAGTCAATGTAATTATATTACAGGTGTAGAACAAGGGTTATCCTAATGCCTCTTATCATGTAGTAAATCCTAACTACACGAATGTAGTCTCACTAGCGGTCTCGGGATGCATCGCTATCACAAGTTCTAGAATCTAAATACTATCGGTACACTCATAAGCACCAACAATGAATGCTTTTTCCTATAGATCTAAGGGCGAACCTCACATATTTGGGGTGGAAATTTTTGAGTGGTATGGTTTTTGTGCTAGTCATACAACTCCTATCCATGAGACGCTTATTAAGACTAAAGTTTCACTCCTACATGTTGCAAAAAATTTTAAATTTGGTGCTAAAATTGCCCTAACAAATATTTCTCTCAGTTTTATTACACATTCACTATTAAACAAAACAAAAACCAAGTGGAGTAATAGTTTCTAATATACCCTCCCTACACTTAAACCGAACATTGTCCCCAATGTTCTAGATAAAAGATGTAAAAGTAAAAATAAATAAGAATGAAAGAAACTAATACTCCCCTGATTCGTTCACCGTGGATAATGTGACAACATGGTTAAATCTACCTCCAAGAAGACGAACGTTGAAAGCTTCCCTCCAGAAATATAAATCATCTTCTTGTCCTGTAATCAACAAACACAACAACCAAAGCATCAAACCGAACAAAAATCACAACTAGATGTAATTCCAGACTTAGAAATAGAAACAAGACAAAGCAACAAAAGGATAGGATACTTGTGGAATGAATTACAAATAGGAACTCATAAAACATATCCACAATTATTGACACACAAACAAGATAAAATATATGCTAATCATGAATTGTGAAGTCTTCATGTTCGAATTTAGTTCTTTTTAACAAGATATAAATTTCCCTACACTTATCTTTTTGTAAAATACCTTTATATGCAATTAAGACGAGGTTAAAAACAAAATAAAGCATTTTCACAAATTATTCGAAACATGAAAATTAAACAACTATGATTAAGCATATATGACACAAACAAACAAATAAAATAAAAACATCAAACAATTAAAAACATGGGTTGCCTCCCAAGAAGCGCTTGTTTTTGTTCGAGTCACGAGCCTGACTCTACCCTTATTTAATGGAAATAGGGGAGGTTTTCCCTACACTTAGGATTAAGTGCGGGTGGAAGTAGCGATACACACCCTTAGGGTGAAAATATGCCACGTGAGGTGAAGGGGGTGAGTGAATGGCTTCCTTCATCCTAAAACTACCCGGATAATATAGGTTGATGGGTGGGTCGGTTCCTCTTTTGTCTCCTAGAAATGAATCTAAGGAGGGGAAGTTGTGTAAAGGTTGAGGTTCCGGTTCATCAACATTAGGAAATTCCCTAGAACTAGGAGTAAGGTTATCACTACAAGTGTTCGAACCTATATCCTCTAGTGGTGCTTGGTCCAAGGGTTCTACCTCAATTGGGGTTCCTATAGTCTCTTCTACTTCTTCCGGGTAAGTCACGGGCGTTGTATGTGCCTCAAATGATGGTAGGACTTGTGGGGTACTTTGTGGGCTTGGATTATCCACCTCATCCTCCATTGTACCTAGATTACCTATATGTTTGTTTTGTACTATGATATTAGGTGCCATCCAACTAGGTATCTCAACATGAGTATATTCATCCCCCAACAAACTTGTTCCATGATCCTTCAAATTTGTTGTCAAATGATTTGTTATGTTGTTTGTCGGGTTGTCTAATCTATAATAATATTGGGCACAATCTTCAATGGCATCCCATGCTTCTTCAGCATTTAATTCCCTAAAGTCCCCATTGGCAAAATCCTCAATGCACATTTGGTCATATCGGTTAACACGATAGTAAAAGGTTTGGGTTAGGGATGCTAAAGCGAAGCTATGATGAGGGACTATTCGGAGTAAATTTTTAAAACGAGTCCATGCATCATATATGGGTTCATCTCGATATTGTTTGAACATCAAGATGTCATTAGGGTAGAATGGGTTTCGTGGTCGGTAGTATGGTGTATTCGCATTCTCCATAATTGTGAATGGAAGAGTAAATGGAAAGGTTTCTACGAACAAATGCACAAAGAAAAGATAGACTACAAGAAAGCTAATAAAAGGAAAATAAAAACCTCACTAAAAAGGAATCTAATGAGTAGACCTAATAAAAATCAAATTCAACCTAAACAATAACTATTCCCCGGGCTGCGGCGCCAAAAACTTGATGCGTGGGAATCGCACCTTGCTTTACCTCTCGAGGGATCTCGAGAAGCTTACAACCCCCACCAGGCAGTGTACCTGATCGTTGTAGTATAGTATAGTGACAAGTACCGGGGGATTGATCGTTCAGCTAGGAATAGTGTCGTGAGGATTGAAATTAATCTAACTAGGTCTAAAGGTGAAGGATGATTCTTTTTGTATTTTTATATTTTATGAAAAGCAAGTAAAAATCTCGGGTATTGGGAGTGTGGGCGGAATTAGTTGCTAATCAACTAACCCAAAAGCTACTAATTAAACTAATTAACAAGAAAACTAAACTAAGGTTCTACAAGATAAGTGAAGCATGTCTACCCATGATATGTTACTCCTTGCTAGCTATCCAATCCTACCTATTGAATTGTAACCTTGTTTTAATTGACGGGTTGTATTCCTTAATACCATTCGTGGGGTGGCATACATAACTCCCCAACTCTATGAGCTCTTATCTCCTCCTACACCATGACCCAGCACAACTATAGGGATTGTAAACAATGGCTCATGCATTAAATACAACCAATAAAGACCTAGTACGCCTCGGTTCATGTTTCTTAAGACGTTCAAGCATGTTACCATTTGGAGATCTGCCAGTTTTCTTAAGCCTAACATATAAATCATTCAATCAAAACAAGAATCAATAGGAAACAAGAATTATAAACTAAACCGACTAGATCTATTGAAGTGTCACGCCCTAATTGATGAAGATAGACACAAACATCAACAAGGAATCAATAAGATCTAATCAATTATATACAAGTTTCACACAATCATAAGTAGACACAAGGTGAATTAACAAAACATAATCAAAGAAGGACAATCAACAAGAATAATGAAAGACATAGTTGAGATAGAATCATCAAACCAATACATGATGTTTATGGAGTGATTGAAACCCTCTAAGTTGCTGGAAAAACACCCACCTAAACCCAGGAATCGACTTTAGGGTTTAGGGCTTACAAAAAGTGAAGTTATGAAGTTATATGTATAGGCTTGTTTTCTGTCGGCCCTTAGTGACGGCGTCAGCCCATACTCTTGATGCCGTCAAGACCATTTTTTCACCAAATTGTAGATCTCTTCGTCCTCTTCATTTCCTTTTTTGAATCGCTCAAATCCGAGTTCGTATGCAAAAGTTATGGCCAAAACGGTGTCAGCTACTCCGCGCGCAAGTTTTGACAAATTTACACGTGACGGCCTTGGTGACGCCGTCACCACCTACGGTATTTTATTCTTGATGTCTTGACGCCGTCAAGAGTAATTCTTGACGCCTTCATGCACTGTTCACAGCATAGAATTTTGAGACTTTGCCGTTTTCTTTACTTTTATGCTCCAAAAACGTCCAAAATGGCTTCTTTTCCAGAATTCACTCTCTAAACACCTAAAATCACAAAAGGAACGATTTAGGGCAATATTTGATCAAATAAAGTCGGATTTGGGCTTAAATGACCCCCTAAAAACGGATCATTTTTCGCCTCATCATTTTCATAGAATGTAAAACATGTTTAGAGGTCAAAAATGAAAACGAAAAACTTAAAGATGAAATTTTCAAACTTGACAAGTTTAAAAATAGTAGTAACTCACTTAAGAAAATAATAAGTGTTCAAGAAACTTTGGGAGATAAAACCGGTCAAGGATTCGACTTAACTAATGTTTCAACTAGAAAAGATAAAAATGGAAAGTTTGAATGTGAATCTAGTGAACAAAAACCATTAGACTCAAAACCTAAGTACGTACCTATAAAAGATAGAAAAATACCTATTGCGAGTGATGAGGAAGTAAAAAAATTTATAAACCATCATTAAAAGCCAAAACCGGATTTTCTAAACCAAAGTTAAGATCTAAAACTCCACCTCCAAATAGACCAAATAATCCTCATCCTCAGTCTAAAACCCCTCAACATAGGAGAAATCAAGGTAGACAACACTTTTCTAATAATAGTCACCCAATGTGGAATTATCCATATCAACCAAGCTTCAACCCATGGGGAATACTTCCACCATACATGCATCTTAGTCAATTGCAAACCATGCTTGGTTCAAACAACTTTGGACCAATGAGACCATGGGAACCAAGTGGCTAAGTTGTCACTTTTGGAAAATATTGGTATCTCATCTACAAATGGCTTCTATAAGTCAACATGGCATCTTGAAGTGTTTGAAGAAAATTTATTGAAGACTATAAGGTACACGTTTCTTTTAAGTTCATCGTTAAAATTTATATTCTTAGATTAACAACTAGTTAGATTAATGCTTAGTTATATAGCTAGTTATACTTACTTACTCACGCATTATGAACCCTTCTTAGTTGGCTTTCCTAGGATTATTATAAAATTGTTCGTTGTCGAACAACATAGAAAATGGAAATCTTCTATGTCCACTAGTAGAAAACTCATGGTGATGAAGTGAAATGAGTCAAGTGGATTAATTATTAACATAGAAGTAAGATTAGATTTCTCGTGTTAGAAAACTATGGATGAAACAAGCTCTCGTAGACTATGGCATTAAGTTAGATAAGTGTGCGACAGCAAAGGAGCTATAGAAGTTAGGATATACCCTATTCAACACTCTTACATCAAACATATAGAACAACTTCATCAATCACTTATGATCATAGGTTATGTAGAAAAGGTAGCTTTGGAAGATAACATTGCCGATATGTTTCCCTTAAGCTTGAACTATTTAATCACTTGCGTTTAGGATTAGGAATGATGGAGCAAATTGATTAAATTCTTGGAATACTTAAAATCTTCTGAAAAATCAAAGTTCTGAAAATTTCTTTTCTGTCAGATGGGCGAACCCCTTAAATTCATAAGGGCGGGCCCCTTAAACATTAAGGGGACCGGCCTCACTTTAAGGGGCCGGCCATCTGCGAAATAAATTTCCAAGTTTTCTCTACTTTTTCACTAATCTGAGTCTAGGATTCTATTTCGCATAAAATCAGGAATTGAGATATTTTGTTGTTGCATCAATATGTTTTCAAAGGAAACCCCAATTCAATTTTTAAAATCATTCTCACGTTTAGGAGAACTCATTGTTGAATAATGATAAAAACGTTTTTCTATCAAATCATGCACAATAGTCTCACTCTCGTTGTCTATATATATATAATCCAATATGTACATATACATGACACTTAGAAGTGAGCAAAGCTAAATCAAGGAGATCAAGGATCGTTTATTAGGAAAATTTGTTTTTCTTTTATAGGAGTCGAAACGATCTTAACTCCGTATTTGTTTCATATAGGCATACACTAGAACAAAATCAAGAATTACACTATCACATTTGTTCCATCACTAGTGTCTCACTCATTGGTTGCTTTTGCCCTTGCACTAAGTTAGTCATGTTAGGTAGAATTCCTTAATTGCTTGATCTATTAATTTATTAAGTTTGCATGCATGCGTAGTTGTAATTATATTACATGATTATTTGCCTATATACTTTTCATGCATATTCCATTAAGAAAATACATGCATAGTTGCCTAAAGAGTTGGACTTGCCCAAAACCAAACCTCATAATCTTTACACACTCAAATCTCATAACCTTTACTCACCCATACCCTTCTACCTTACACTCAAACCTCATAACCTTTACACACTCAAACAACCAAAGTGAAATGAAAAACCAAGGCATCCCTTCCGCGAACATCGCTATTTCACTCTCACCAATCACAACACTTGAAACTCATCTCCCATCCTCACCAATAACTCCATCTAGTCATCCTCACAAAAAGATTCAACCATGAAACCATTCCCTACACTCTACAAAGTGTGTCATCACCACTATAACTTAACCCATAAAGGTTAAACCATACTTCATGATACAAAAACCTCATGTTCACTCAAATGAACCCTTTCACAAACCACATCATAATAACCAACCATCCATCACATTACCCAAGTACACCTTCATCTCACCCTTCACCTCCAACACACATCACCATAATCCACCATGGATTCACCAAAAACTTCCATTTCCAAAACATCAAAGAAACAAAAGATTCTCATCATCACTCCTAAAAAACTATTCATTGACTTAACCAAAGATGACAACACAACCCCATCACCTCAAATTCAATGCTCATCTCCTAATGCACCTTCCAAAACACCCTCTACTCGTGGAACATCCTCTTCTTCAATACCGTCATCTGTAACACCCCCAATTCATGATGCAGCGGAATTCAACTTGGGTGTTACTCGACGGCACAACAGTCATAATAATAGAAAACGATCTCTAAACGAATCGTATTAAAAAGAGTTGTCATTCATATTTATTCAAATATATCAGAGTTTACATAGTAAGGTCCCAAAAGTTTCTATGTTTCAAAATACATCAATATAAATTCTTTGATGTTTTTATCGAATGACATAATAGTTTATAGCCTTCTTCCTTCGGTACGTGCCCTTCCGCTCCATTCTTGATTATCATGGACCTGAAATACATGCTTAAGAGGTCAACACAAAGGTTGAGTGAAATTCATAGAGTTTGTTTAACGGTGGAACACAATATGTTGGTAGTAATGAGTTAATTAGACTCATACTTATGTTAGAAAACAAAACAGTTATTATTATATACTAAGCTCATGCAACCAATACGTTAACGGGTACCAATATCAATTGGCGGTTTTGTTGCCCCGGTAAGTACTTTGCCGTCATACTTAATGTTCAAATATAGTGCATTCGTTTGAACTAATCTGCTCAAACAAATGGGATTCATCAATCCCAATAAGCCTATTCACAATACTCGCGCTCACTAATTCTAGTGATTAAATGGTTCATGATAGGGGCCTAGGATTGGCAAGGTAGGTACTTAGTAATAATAAAACAATCAGGCAGCATACAGTTTCAAAGCATTGTGTTCGGTTTAAAAGTAGCATGTATTCCCCCCAAGGGTTTGTAAAACTTTGAAGTAATGTAAAGTGGGGCTATGAACTCACCTCAAGTAAGATAGCAAGAAATGAAGGTAATGGTCGGATCGTGTAGGTTTCTACGAGCAACCTATAATAGAATGTCGCGACTTAGGATTTGTGTAAAGAATATGAAGTAGTGCCTATATATATATCTTGCATTTAGTCCATGATGTGGTATGATGTATAGTATAAGTCTTTGAAAGAAAGATTCATGAAACATGTATGTTTTGGTATATCGTTTACTACCGTTCGGGCCGACATAATTCAGAAGTCATGTTAGTAAGCGTTCGAGGAGCCAGGACACTTTAACTCGTAAATCCACAACTCATCTCGACGGCTTACATAATGAACTCCTCACATGAGGCTCCCTACTATTGTAGTAGTTGATAAAATATATAGATATAAGTTTTGATCCGAAAAGTTACATGTCCGATATTTGGATAAACTTAGGAAAGTTTATTAGTACATGAAGATTGTTATTAGGGGTAGTTTCATAAGTCTTGTATGACCATTTTCTCTTTGTAATATCTCATGGTTCCTTTTTAAGTGAAGTAGATCCAAATTGCTTGTTCAATATATCGCCAATTCCTTGTTTCATGTTTACGCCTTTGTAAGTTTACTTGATCATTTCGTCATGGCCTAGCCATGACCTTTGGTCCTTGTTCCAAGATCATGAGACACAACCTTGGCTCTATCCATGGTTGTGGTCTTGATTATAGGTCATAAGACCTCTTGTTCCTTTCAAAGTATAACCATAATCTAGTGATTTTCGCCTAAAAATGGGCTGTTTAGAATTTGAAGAATTTTATCACCCGGAAAGCATTTTTAGGTCTCGAGCTTCTTTGAGCCTGAACGAAAACGGCGTTCCGGACAACTTTCGTGTTTTAACTTTTTGATGAATCGAACCAGAAGGGTGACTTTCAAAAAGTCAGAATGCAATTCAGTAAGGTTTAGGCAGTTTTGCCGGAAATCTTTGGTAACTTCAAATGGGCGTAACTTTTGACTTGTATACTCGTTTTAGGTGGTTCAAGTTGCTATGGTTTCCTTGTTAAGTTCTCTAATGTAATATGTAATAATCCAATATCAAATTTTTACCATTTTGATCAGGTCTTACCAAGAAAGTCACTAGTTTGCTTGTTTTAGTAACTTATTGTAACAATCAATTATAACAACATCTTTTACTCATTTTTATACACCATGGACATTCATACAAGACATAATATAGCAAGAATAACATGTAAATGATATGAACATGATAAATTAACAAGAAGCATGTTAGGTTTAGGCTTACAACTTTTGGCTTTCTAATAAAGAAAGGAAGTAACAAGTAAGGAAATGGACTTTGATAGACTTGCTTCAACCCTTTTCACTTCATGCAACCTTTCTACCCTTGGTATTCTTGAAAGATATGTAATGAAAGTTGAGGTGAATTGAGTGGATTTAAACTCAAGAGAAATCACCAAGTATATTAGGGTTTGGAGGTGTTTTGGAAACCTAAGATCAACTAGGGTTTCTACCTTGAAGAAACACTTGAACCTTGCTAGAACTTTGAAGGAAATAAAACTAAGTGTGAGTGGTTTTGGTGTTGGTGATGGACGGCACAAGGAAGGGGGGAGGGGGGTATTTATAGTCTTAAGAGGAGGTTACTTCACTTAGGATATTTTTAGCAAAATAACACATGTAACCATCTTGGACTATTTTCCAGAAGATCAAGCCACACCATGGGGTGACTCCCCCCCCTATTGGCGGTTTCACAAGCCTAGGGGGTGAGGTGTGCTTGGTCTTGATAATATCCTAAGTATTAGGATGAAACTTGACTCCGGGAAATGCCAACCGTAAATGATTAGGCCTCGAAACGTAAAACCGGGTGTCGTAAAATTATGAAACTTTAAAGTATTATTAGACATGTCCATATGTCCCATAATAAAATATAAAATGAGTGGTAGGTTCCATTTGGGTGGTAAACCCTGCTAAAAACTGGAAACACGGGTCTAAAACGCGTAATACGTAAAATGTACAAATATTGCGTAAAATTGAGAAAAGTAAAATGTTATTTTTTTAATATGATATAAATGAATTAAAATGACTTATAATGTCTAGACTGGGCTCAGTCTAGTGTCGGTTGGTATTAAATGTCTTTTAGACATCAAACCGTAAGCCTAAAAATCAAGGAATGACTTATAACATCAAGGGATGATTTTTGGTCAATGGAGGAGGGAAAAATATGTTGACTTATTCTAATAAGTTGAAAACTCAAATCGTTTTAGAAACGCGGTGCAGGTATAGGCTAGGGTTACGGCTGAGTAAAAACGCGTAAAACTGAAAATTCCAGTTTTTCACGGCCGAGGTTTATTCTGGTCATATTTTTCTCAGTCATGATTTATTCTCAAATATATCATGAGTGTGTCAAACATTTTTCTGATGTGGGGTCACCTAACGAGGTCAAATTTCGTTGTGCGTAGAATTTCTGAATGACGTTTTACCCTAAAACGGGTAATTCCTTAATAACTTTCACGAAAATGATCTGACGAATGTCAAACATTTAATTTGCCATGGAAATGATTTATCACTTGAGAATATGAAATAAAAATCAACTTTCGGGAGAATTTCGGGGAAAAATGAATAGTAAAAATGAATAGTAAATTTTCCGGGAATAGTAATTAACCTGAAATTGCGATTTGTTACAGTCTCCACCCCATATGAGAGCTCCGTCCCGGAGATCAATTTGCGTTGGGAGTAGAAGCTTTGTTGGTAAAAAGATGTGGGTATTTCTTTCGTATCCGGTCCTCTCGTTCCCATGTGTATTCAGGACCACGTCGTGAGTTCCAACGAACCTTGACAATTGGAATACGGCTTTGCTTGAGTTGTTTGACCTCTCGGTCCATGATTTCTACGGGTTCCTCAATAAATTGAAGATCGTCATTGAGTTGAATTTCATCAAGTGGAATCACGAGTGATTCATCTGATAAGCATTTCTTTAGGTTAGATACATGGAAAGTGGGGTGTACACTACTGAGTTCTGATGGAAGCTCAAGTCTGTACGCCACAGGGCCAACCCTGGCTAGGATTTTGAATGGTCCGATGTATCTTGGGTTTAGTTTTCCTCGTTTACCGAATCGTATCAAGCCTTTCCAAGGCGATACCTTTAGCATAACCCTATCTCCGACTTGGAATTCTAGGGGTCTGCGTCGTGTGTCGGCATAACTTTTCTGTCGATCTCTTGCGGCTTGTAGTCGATTTTTGATTTGTACAATCTTATCCGTTGTTTCTCGAATGAGTTCTGGTCCAGTGAGTTGAACTTCTCCCACTTCAGCCCAACAAGCAGGTGAACGACACTTTCGACCATAAAGTGCTTCAAATGGAGCAGCTTTAATACTTGTATGATAGCTGTTGTTGTAGGAAAATTCGACTAATGGTAGATGAGTATCCCATCCTTTTCCAAAGTCTATTATACAAGCTCGAAGCATGTCTTCAAGTGTTTGAATGGTTCGTTCACTCTGACCATCGGTCTGAGGATGATACGCTGTACTCATGTCTAGATTTGTTCCAAAGGCGTCTTGGAGTGACTGCCAGAAATTGGAAGTAAATCTACCATCTCTGTCGGATATGATGGATATTGGTGCACCATGTCTTGAGACTATTTCTTTGACGTACAGTCGGGTTAGTTGTTCCATTTTGTAAGTCTCTTTGATTGGTATAAAGTGTGCGGATTTTGTGAGACGATCAACTATAACCCAGATGGAGTCATAACCGCTTGATGTCTTTGGGAGCTTGGTAATGAAGTCCATAGTAATTCTTTCCCATTTCCACATAGGAATTTCTGGTTGTTGCAATGGACCGGATGGTTTTTGATGTTCAGCTTTTACTTTGGAGCAGGTAAGACATTTGCTAACGTATGTTGCAATGTCGGCTTTCATGTTCGGCCACCAATAGAGTAACTTAAGATCATGATACATTTTATCAGATCCTGGATGTATGGAGTATTTAGACTTGTGTGATTCGTGCATGATCAAGTCTCGTATGCCACCATAAAGTGGTAACCAACTTCGACCTTGGAAGCATAGAGTTCCATCTGAACGGGTTTCGAACTTCTTTTGTATCATGCCATCCAACCTTTCCTTTTGGATGTCTTCTTGTTTCACCGCCTCAGCTTGAGCGTGAAGGATTTGGGTAGGAAAGTTTGAATTTATGGTTAAAACTAAGGCTCGGACTCATAGTGGTTTAACCCGTTCCTTTCGGCTCAGGGCGTCAGCTACTACGTTTGCCTTTCCTGGGTGGTAACGAATGTCGCAGTCATAATCACTTAGTAATTCCAACCAACGACGTTGTCTCATGTTTAGTTCTTTTTGGTTCAAAATGTGTTGTAGACTTTTATGATCAGTGTACACAGTACATCTAGTACCGTATAGATAGTGTCTCCAGATTTTTAGCGCAAAGACCACAGCTCCTAACTCTAAGTCATGAGTGGTGTAATTTTCCTCATGAACCTTGAGTTGTCTTGATGCATAAGCCATGACCTTATCGCGTTGCATCAACACGGCACCTAACCCTTGGTGCGATGCATCACAATAGACTACAAAATCTTCTATCCCATCTGGCAATGCTAGGATAGGAGCACTACAAAGTTTCTGTTGGAGGGTTTGGAAAGCTTTTTCTTCGTTTTCATCCCACACGTATTTCTTGTCTTTCTGAGTTAGCTTGGTCAAAGACTTTGCTATTGAGGAAAATCCTTCAATAAATCTTCGGTAATACCCAGCAAGACCCAGAAATTGACGAATTTCTGTAGGCGTGGTAGGTGTTGGCCAATTTTTGATAGCTTCAATTTTAGCGGGATCGACATGTAAACCGGTCTTGTCAATCACATGCCCAAGGAATTGTAAAGATTGAATCCAAAATTCGCATTTGGAAAACTTTGCATACAATTTCTCTTCCTTGAGTAGTCCTAAAATTGTTCTCAGATGTTCTTTGTGTTCCTCTTCGTTTTTGGAATAAATGAGAATATCGTCTATGAATACGATCACGAATTTGTCCAAATATGGTTTACACACCCGATTCATGAGATCCATGAATACTGCCGGTGCATTTGTTAACCCAAATGGCATCACTTGGAATTCATGGTGACCATATCGTGTCCTAAAGGCTGTTTTTGGAATGTCTTCATCACGAACTCTAACTTGATGGTAACCTGACCGTAGGTCAATTTTTGAGTAATAGGTTGAACCTTGCAATTGATCGAATAAATCATCAATTCTTGGTAGTGGGTATCGGTTCTTTATGGTTAATTTGTTTAGTTCATGATAGTCAATACACATTCGTAATGACCCGTCTTTCTTTTTCACGAATAAAACTGGAGCTCCCCAAGGTGAGGAACTGGGTCGAATAAATCTCTTGTCCGAAAGTTCTTGTAATTGATTTGATAGCTCTTGCATCTCTGAAGGTGCTAGCCGGTATGGTGCGAGGGCAATTGGCGCCGCTCCTGGTATTAAATCAATTCTGAACTCTATTTGACGATTTGGTGGTAGCCCGGGTAAATCTTCGGGAAAGACTTCAGGAAACTCACGGGCAATAGGAACATCTTCGAGACGTTTTTCATCGGATTTCTTTTCGGTTACGTGGGCTAAGAAAGCATAACATCCTTTCTCAATGTACTTCATGGTTTTGATACATGAGATGATGTTTATTCGAGTTCCACTTTGATCACCACGAATGATCAAAGTTTCATTGTCACATGGAATGTGCACAACTCTTTCACCACAAATGATGTTAGCTTGATGTTTAGACAACCAATCCATGCCAATAACAACATCAAAACTTCCGAGTTCGATTGGCATAAGATTGATGTTAAAGGGGTGGTCTAAGAGATTAAGGGTACAATTTGGGATTACGGTATTGGTATTTACTAAGTCACCGGTAGCAAGTTCAATACTATAACTAGTGGTTAAAGTAATTGATGGAATATCAAGTAAAGGCGCAATTCTAGTAGATATAAAGCTCATATCAGCAACAGAATCGAATAAGACTTTAACAGGAATGTTATTGAGTAAGAACGTACCGGTAACCACGTTCGGGTCTTGGTGTGGTTCTCCATTTCCCATGACATAGGCTCTACCACGAGCACCTCCGCCTCGGGGTCCTTGGTTTTGAGGACAATTGTTTTTGAAGTGTCCCCTTTCACCACACCCAAAACATGTAACTATGGGCTGTGTGTTAGCCCCAGTAGCTATACCCTTGCCCCTACAATCCTTGGCAAGATGTCCGGGCTTTTGGCACTTGTTGCATTTGGCCGGGCAGGGACCTTCATGATGGTAGTTGCACTTGGTACATTGTGGTAAAGTACCAACGTATTTACCACCGGCTGGTGCAGCAACATAAGCCGTCGCGGCTTCTTGTCTCTTGTTCTGCTGATTGTGATGGTTGTTGTTTCGGGTTTGGTTGTTGTTGTTGTTGTTGTTGTTGTTGTTGTTACTCCCACGGTTACCATCTCATGGTCGCTTGTTGTTGTTGTTCTTGTTGTTGTTATTGTTGTTGTTACGGTAGTTGGAATTGTTGGGGTTATTGGTATTGCTGGCGTTGTTGGTGTTGTTGTTGGTGTTGAGGTTGTTTTGCTTTCGGGTTTCGGTCATTCGTACCACTTGGTCCATGAGGCTGCGGGACATCCGCATAGCTTCATCAAGTTCCTTGGGATTTGCCGAAGTCACATTCCCTTTTATGCTTGATGGAAGTCCCCAGATATACCTTTCCAACAATTTTTCCTTTGTGGAAACCATTGTTGGACAAAGTATCCTCAATTCCTGGAATCGACGGTTGTAGGTTATGATATCATTACCCCTAACTGTATGATCCCAGAATTCAACCTCCAACTTTTGCATTTCGCTACGAGGGCAGTATTCCTTGATCATCATCTTCTTTAGGTTATCCCACGAAATCTTATAGGCATTCTCAATGCCCATGGGTTGAGCAATTGAGTTCCACCAAGACAATGCCTCATTCAACAGAGTACTCGTGGCATACTGAACTTTGTCACCCTCGGTACACTTACTAACCAAGAATACTGACTCCGCCTTTTCAAACCAGCGGGTCAGACCCACAGCTCCTTCAGTACCCTTGAATTTGATGGGTTCACATTTCAAGTAGGAAATGAACGAGCAACCCTTTGGTACTGTAGCAACATTGATCACCGGAGGGGTAGTTGAGTTTGGTCCTCCAAGGTTAAGACTGGCAATTCTGGCAGTCTCTGCAGCTATAGCATCTTCCGCAGCAATGGCGGCTTCCGCGGCTGCTGCAGCATCAGCAGCTGCTGCAGCATCAGCGGCTGCTGCATCATCAGCAGCACCAGCAGCTGTGGCGGCTTCGGCAGCTGCTGCAGCTACGGCTGCTCGTTCCGTGATAAGTGCTGCATTGACACTGTCCTTTACCAGTTTTCGGATGGCAGCTTGCGTCATTGTGGGTGGTGTCTTTTTCTTTGGCGCCATGATTCTATTGTTCAAAAGATACGTTGTAATTAGAGAGTTGTGAGATGAGCACAATTTTTGATAAGAATGATAGGATAATAATGTTTGAAACTTAAAAACATAACACATGATAGTATATAAAACAAGAGTTTTATTCATATAACGTTGATTATAAAATCGAACTTATTACAAGTTCATTCAAAACTTACTAACTGATACTTTCAGTTAGTAATTACAACGTTGTACTAAAGATAACTAGTACTATAACACTAGTCTAACGTCGGTTGGGAGGTTGTTGTAGTCCGGTCGGATTATTATTTCCGTGTGTTGCTAACACGTCTACACTTTCATTTGGACGGTATTCTTTGACATCCTTTTGGTATAGCCTTTGTTGTATGGCACTCATTTGAGTTTGCATTCCACACAAATCATTCTTAAGTTGATACCTGTCAAAGTTTGCAACATCTAACCGGATTTCGGCGGTATTTAGGCGGTTAAGTAGTTTGTGAATTTGTACCGCATCCTATTCTTGGGCCCTCTCAACCAAAGTGAGTCTATCCTTGACGTTATCCAGGCCGGTTAGAGGATTTAAGACTATTTCCCCAAGATGAGTCAAGTCCCTCTTGACGTAGCTCATGTCAAGCTTAAACCAATATAGGTCATCTCGAGCATTCATGGCATCCATTCTGGCAGAATTTACCTTGGATATATAGTCGTGCATTTGACTTGCCATACTTTGAACTTTGAGTTGGGTTAGGTTGAGAGCTTGTTTCAAAGAGTAGATTTCGTATTGAGCTGAGTTAACGAACATATGTGTAGATGTAGAAGTTCCGCCGACTTGGTAATTAGACTTCGGAACTTGAGCTGGAGTGGTACGGTTAGATTCGGATGAAATTGGTGAAACCGGAGGTGGAGATGTTAATGGTGATAGATGTGGCACCACTATTTGTTCCTCCGCTTCCTCAATGTCATCGATGCCTTCGATGTCAACATCCATTTCAGGATCCTCTTCGTAATCATCGATGTTTATGTCCATATCCATTTCAGGATCTTCGTCCGAATCTACATCTAGATCTTCGTAAGGTTCTTCCTCGTCGTCGTAGTCAATTGGTTCAAAGTAAGGATCATCGGGTCCGGGAAGAATTGGTAAATACTCGGGCATAGCAGGAAGATGATCGGGAGATGGAGGTGCGGACATGATGTCTACAATTAGTATTTCGATGTCAAAATAAATCAAATGTTTATGGAAAATGCTCAAACTAAGGAAATGTGCATATGACAATATACAAATATGTTCATGTAGCATAACATGTGTAATAAGTCCATAATCTTCTGGAGGATGGAAGGCACGAAGAGCGGAAGGCTATAAAAATGTTTTTGCTTGTTATTGTAGTTATAGTTTAGGTCTCACTTAGACCCGTTTCTCTATAACCATGGCTCTGGTACCAATCTGTAACACCCCCAATTCATGATGCAGCGCAATTCAACTTGGGTGTTACTCGACGGCACAACAGTCATAATAATAGAAAACGATCTCTAAACGAATCGTATTAAAAAGAGTTGTCATTCATATTTATTCAAATATATCAGAGTTTACATAGTAAGGTCCCAAAAGTTTCCATGTTTCAAAATACATCAATATAAAGTCTTTGATGTTTTTATCGAATGACATAATAGTTTATAGCCTTCTTCCTTCGGTACGTGCCCTTCCGCTCCATTCTTGATTATCATGGACCTGAAATACATGCTTAAGAGGTCAACACAAAGGTTGAGTGAAATTCATAGAGTTTGTTTAACGGTGGAACACAATATGTTGGTAGTAATGAGGTAATTAGACTCATACTTATGTTAGAAAACAAAACAGTTATTATTATATACTAAGCTCATGCAACCAATACGTTAACGGGTACCAATATCAATCGGCGGTTTTGTTGCCCCGGTAAGTACTTTGCCGTCATACTTAATGTTCAAATATAGTGCATTCGTTTGAACTAATCTGCTCAAACAAATGGGATTCGTCAATCCCAATAGGCCTATTCACAATACTCGCGCTCACTAATTCTAGTGATTAAATGGTTCATGATAGGGGCCTAGGATTGGCAAGGTAGGTACTTAGTAATAATAAAACAATCAGGCAGCATACAGTTTCAAAGCATTGTGTTCGGTTTAAAAGTAGCATGTATTCCCCCCAAGGGTTTGTAAAACTTTGAAGTAATGTAAAGTGGGGCTATGAACTCACCTCAAGTAAGATAGCAAGAAATGAAGGTAATGGTCGGATCGTGTAGGTTTCTACGAGCAACCTATAATAGAATGTCGCGACTTAGGATTTGTGTAAAGAATATGAAGTAGTGCCTATATATATATCTTGCATTTAGTCCATGATGTGGTATGATGTATAGTATAAGTCTTTGAAAGAAAGATTCATGAAACATGTATGTTTTGGTATATCGTTTACTACCGTTCGGGCCGACATAATTCAGAAGTCATGTTAGTAAGCGTTCGAGGAGCCAGGACACTTTAACTCGTAAATCCACAACTCATCTCGACGGCTTACATAATGAACTCCTCACATGAGGCTCCCTACTATTGTAGTAGTTGATAAAATATATAGATATAAGTTTTGATCCGAAAAGTTACATGTCCGATATTTGGATAAACTTAGGAAAGTTTATTAGTACATGAAGATTGTTATTAGGGGTAGTTTCATAAGTCTTGTATGACCATTTTCTCTTTGTAATATCTCATGGTTCCTTTTTAAGTGAAGTAGATCCAAATTGCTTGTTCAATATATCGCCAATTCCTTGTTTCATGTTTACGCCTTTGTAAGTTTACTTGATCATTTCGTCATGGCCTAGCCATGACCTTTGGTCCTTGTTCCAAGATCATGAGACACAACCTTGGCTCTAGCCATGGTTGTGGTCTTGATTATAGGTCATAAGACCTCTTGTTCCTTTCAAAGTATAACCATAATCTAGTGATTTTCGCCTAAAAATGGGCTGTTTAGAATTTGAAGAATTTTATCACTCGGAAAGCGTTTTTAGGTCTCGAGCTTCTTTGTACCTGAATGAAAACGGCGTTCCGGACAACTTTCGTGTTTTAACTTTTTGATGAATCGGACCAGAAGGGTGACTTTCAAAAAGTCAGAATGCAATTCAGTAAGGTTTAGGCAGTTTTGCCGGAAATCTTTGGTAACTTCAAATGGGCGTAACTTTTGACTCGTATACTCGTTTTAGGTGGTTCAAGTTGCTATGGTTTCCTTTTTAAGTTCTCTACTGTAATATGTAATAATCCAATATCAAATTTTTACCATTTTGATCAGGTCTTACCAAGAAAGTCACTAGTTTGCTTGTTTTAGTAACTTATTGTAACAATCAATTATAACAACATCTTTTACTCATTTTTATACACCATGGACATTCATACAAGACATAATATAGCAAGAATAACAAGTAAATGATATGAACATGATAAATTAACAAGAAGCATGTTAGGTTTAGGCTTACAACTTTTGGCTTTCTAATAAAGAAAGGAAGTAACAAGTAAGGAAATGGACTTTGATAGACTTGCTTCAACCCTTTTCACTTCATGCAACCTTTCTACCCTTGGTATTCTTGAAAGATATGTAATGAAAGTTGAGGTGAATTGAGTGGATTTAAACTCAAGAGAAATCACCAAGTATATTAGGGTTTGGAGGTGTTTTGGTAACCTAAGATCAACTAGGGTTTCTACCTTGAAGAAACACTTGAACCTTGCTAGAACTTTGAAGGAAATAAAACTAAGTGTGAGTGGTTTTGGTGTTGGTGATGGACGGCACAAGGAAGGGGGGAGGGGGGTATTTATAGTCTTAAGAGGAGGTTACTTCACTTAGGATATTTTTAGCAAAATAACACATGTAACCATCTTGGACTATTTTCCACAAGATCAAGCCACACCATGGAGTGACTCCCCCCCCCCTATTGGCGGTTTCACAAGCCTAGGGGGTGAGGTGTGCTTGGTCTTGATAATATCCTAAGTATTAGGATGAAACTTGACTCCGGGAAATGCCAACCGTAAATGATTAGGCCTCGAAACGTAAAACCGGGTGTCGTAAAATTATGAAACTTTAAAGTATTGTTAGACATGTCCATATGTCCTATAATAAAATATAAAATGAGTGGTAGGTTCCATTTGGGTGGTAAACCCTGCTAAAAACTGGAAACACGGGTCTAAAACGCGTAATACGTAAAATGTACGAATATTGCGTAAAATTGAGAAAAGTAAAATGTTATTTTTCTAATATGATATAAATGAATTAAAATGACTTATAATGTCTAGACTGGGCTCAGTCTAGTGTCGGTTGGTATTAAATGTCTTTTAGACATCAAACCGTAAGCCTAAAAAACAAGGAATGACTTATAACATCAAGGGATGATTTTTGGTCGATGGAGGAGGGAAAAATATGTTAACTTATTCTAATAAGTTGAAAACTCAAATCGTCTTAGAAACGCGGTGTAGGTATAGGCTAGGGTTACGGCTGAGTAAAAACGCGTAAAACTGAAAATTCCAGTTTTTCACGGCCGAGGTTTATTCTGGTCATATTTTTCTCAGTCATGATTTATTCTCAAATAAATCATGAGTGTGTCAAACATTTTTCTGATGTGGGGTCACCTGACGAGGTCAAATTTCGTCGTGCGTAGAATTTCTGAATGACGTTTTACCCTAAAACGGGTAATTCCTTAATAACTTTCACAAAAATGATCTGACGAATGTCAAACATTTAATTTGCCATGGAAATGATTTATCACTTGAGAATATGAAATAAAAATCAACTTTCGGGAGAATTTCGGGGAAAATGAATAGTAAATTTTCCGGGAATAGTAATTAACCTGAAATTGCGATTTGTTACATCATCCTCATCCATCAATGACTACCTAAACTCACAAATGTTTCCACCACCAAGAGTAACACCACCACTTCCTAAAAACACACATGATATTCTCATGTTGCATATCCAATCATCCATCACAACCCAATTCCTCCATCATCACCTTCGTCCGAACAATCAAAGTTCGTTGAGGAGCTCAAAGAAACTCATGAGCTTAGTGCTCTTCTTGTCATGCATCTTGTTCTATGCAACTTGGACCAACCACCTTTATCACCCTACTCAAATTGTCTCCCTCACTCACTCCACTTAAAGCAAGATGAGCATCATACCCACTATTGTCCTTGTTTCATTTACCTCCAAAAACAAACCGTTCTCTTGGAAGAACACCTCACTTGGATTGAATACCTCCTCACTAGGAAAAACTCAAACCCGTCACTCACTCTAGACACCAACAATTCATCAACCGCTCCAAACCCACAACTTACCATTGAAAATGCATCCGTAGACATCACCCTTTCATTATCACCCATAACATCCCTTAATGCACACTTCTCCTCATCACCAATCAACCTACCAAACTTCAATCCTATCCCATGAAGCTTACTTGAAGCCAACTACCATGTTTCCCATAAACAACCACCAAACTCTCCAAACACCATTCCAACAAAAATCTATCTCCACTAAATCCAACTACCATGATTCCCATCTACAAATAAATTCTCCACAAACCTTCTGTGTTCCAAGCAAGTCCAAGAGACCTCAAGTTGGCAACTTAGTATTATCTAGTGTAATTTGCTAGAAAAGCATATATATATATATATATATATATATATATATATATGCTTATGTATTAATGATTATGTTTTCAACATAATCATTAATACATAAGCATATATATATATATATATATATATATATATATATATATATATATATATATATATATATATATATATATATATATATATATATATATATATATATATATATATATATTGCTTGTGCTCTAAATATTTTTGCAAGCATTCCATATCTCGACTTCTTATGACCTCAAAACGAGGGGGAGTATACTTCAAGGGGGAGCTATACATTCGTCGGGATAACCTTTTTGATGTTAACAAAAAGGGGGAGAAGTGATATAAACTCACACTAAAAACTTGCATATATATTAATTTTTAGTTTAATGAGTTTAGATTTTGTAATCATCAAAAAGGGGGAGATTGTTGATATAAATAATGTATAAAAACATTATTAATATCTTTCGATATCCTTAAGTTTTGACAATCACAAAATATAAGAACATTAAACGCAAAGTTAATACGTAAACAAGTTTTAAGCAAGTTTATATCATCTCATCCAACATAATCACTTAAGGTATGAATAAACAAGTGACTAATACATTTTATGATCAAAGGGATGTTTATACAAAGTTTATAAAATTAAATAAACTTATTATATATTTTTGAAAAACATGTTTGGTAATAAAGCAAAATGTTTTATTCATAATAAATATATGAATTCAAAATTTTAGCCAAAATCAGTTAGTTTTTCACCAAATAAACTTTCCCCAAAAAAAGACAAGAAAACTGCAGTTTTTGTCTGGGATGCCCCCTTAATTATAAGGGCGGCCCCCTTAATTTTAAGGGGGCCGGCACACAATTAAGGGGACCGGCCACGCTCCCCTGTCAGATTCTGTCAGAAATTTTTCCCTATGAATACTACCTCAAACCTGGAATTTTTACCACCTCTTGCATGAAAATTTTCAGATCCAAATCTCTCTAAACATCCTCTTAAAAACCCTTTGATCATATAATTGTTAATCCTTGTTTCAAGTGATTCATTCTCTCACCTCTCATCTCTCAAAGTGCAAGAGTAGAATACTCTTTCAACATCAAGTTGTTAAGTATTGTAGATTTGTGTATATAGTCTAGTTGTTGTGTACATTCATTGTAAAGGTGTGATAGTAGTGTAACTAGATAGATCTAGGAGTAGAAGTTGTGAATAGAAGTAGTGAGATATAAGTAGTGGTGTGAAGAAGTAGTGGAGTAGTGTGAAGTTGTGAAGTAGTAGAGGTGTGTACAAGTTGTAAAGAAGGTGTGCCAAGTCGTGAAGAAGTTGTGTAGAAGGTGTGAATAAGTTGTGACGAAGTTGTGGTGTGTATATTGGTGTGTAAGGTTTTCTCCGCCATAAGGGAGCTTGTTGACATAGTGAAGAAAACTCTCGAGGAGTGGAGTAGGGCAAGGAAGGTGTCCTTGTAGCCGAACCACTATAAATCCTTTGTCTCGCGGTTAGATCTTTCCATATCTTACTTATTATCTTGCTTATATCGTTATTACTTTTGTATATGTAGACGTATATGTATAGTTGCTCATATAGTGCTAGTATTGATTTTACTTAAAGATCAAACAAAAGTTTCATTCATAAAACAAAGTTTTTACAATCAAACTAAAAAGGTAACATACATTTAATTGATCATTTCGATCAAGTATAGTTTTCACACAAAATATAACTAGGGATTATAAAATAAACGTTTACTTACTTATCTCTCGTATATAGCTATAATTGTTTATATTATGCATGTGTTGATTTCGCATACTTAGTTTACATTATTATTATTGCTCATACTTAGATATAGTTGTTCATATTGTTCAAGACTTAAATTCACATAAGATCGAATCAAAGTTTTAAGAGTAAACAAGACTTTTAAACAACTAAGTTTTCATAAAACTAAAAAGACGTACAACTATTCAACCCCCCCCCCCCCCTTCTAGTTTTCCATACTCTCTATATTTCCGTTAGCTAACTCTACATCATAACCAATCCCTAAGGCCATCGGGGGGTTTTTCTAGTAGGGGCGCAAATGTAGTGGACACAAAACTCCTATCGGCACCAGTATCAAATAGTATGGAAGTATAACGATTATTGAGAAGGAATGTACCAGTAACGACGTTCGGGTCTCCTCTCTCATTTCCAATTGCATACACTCTCCCATGCGCTGCTCCTGCTTCCACTTGCTGGTTTTCAGTGCCCTGACATCCACGGTTTCCTCTAGTTCCTCTGTTTCCCTGATTATACCCATTACCTCCCGTTCATTGGTTACCTCGGTTCCACGACTCCCTGCACTCATTCCTATAGTATCCTTTCTTCCCACATCCAAAACAAGTGACATTTGCCTTTCCCATAGCTTCAGGAGTAGCTTGGACCATAGCAAGTGGCCGAGCTCTACAATCCTTTTCTATATGCCCAATCCTTGAGCAGTTCTTACATATCACAGCACATCGTCCGGAGTGATTTCGATAACAACGGCCACACTTGGGCAACTCTCCATTTTGATTTTTCTTCTCTCCATCCCCAATAGCATAAACCTTGGCAACTGCTTGTCGTTTGTTTCCATAATCGTTACCTTTAGAGTGATTGTCTCGATTCCTCTTTCCATTCTTTTCCTTTTCAGCATTTTCCAGTTCCAACGAATCCATCAATTGTTGAGCGACCGTGATAGCCTCATGAAGGTTAACAGGCTTAGCAGCAATCACGTCGTTCCTAGTAGCCATAGGTAACCCATCGGTATACCTCTCAATCTTCAGGGTCTCAGTCTTGACCATGTCTGGGCAAAGCAAAGCTAACTCTTGGAAACGACAATTGTAAGTCGCCATATCAGTGCCCTTTACTTTGTGATTCCAAAACTCAATCTCCAATTTCTTAACCTCATTCCTTGGGCAGTAAGTCTTGATCAGCAAGGACTTGAACTGCTCCCAAGTCATGGCATAGGCCACTTCACTCCCAATCAAATTACGATAATTGTTCCACCAAGTTAATGCTTCATCCTTAAAAGTAAAAGAAGCAAACTTTACCTTTGCATTCTCAGCACAATCACTGACAATAAATACTGACTCAGTTTTATCTATCCATCTGACCAAGTAGACCACTCCTTCAGTACCGCAGAACTCAATGGGTCAACATTTTGGTTTTCACCAGTGTGAGCGTTGGTATCTTGGTTGTCAACATTTTGATGAGCGCGTTGCCTGCGTCAACCAGTGTTGACCACAACGGGCCCTCTTCGGGTACGCCTAGGTGGGTTTCGTCAAGGTGCCACTGATTGAAGTCACAATACAAGGTTCATAAGTCTCCAATAACACGTATCCTCAGTCCAACAATGATTCGATAGATAAAAGCCAAAATACCAACAGAATACCCACAATACACCAACAAGATGTCAACTACACAAATAGGAACACAATTCTCCATGTACGCCAAAAACCATAGAATATCATATGAAATAACCATCATCCATACAAGTAGCTATCGATACGTCGTTCCAAAATACCAAAAGACATAATAAATACTAATCGTTCCATACGAGACGAATATACAATCCGAATAACATAAAAGATAGGATAACTAGCTTTTCAAACCAAGTACTCCCTGGCTTAGGAAGCAACACAACAACACAAATCCAAATCGATCTAGCCACGATGCTGGCGTAGACTCCTCAACTCTTATCTCAAACCATCCAAATCTCTCCATAATGATCCCAGCTCAACACTATGTGTACCTCTGTCCCTCTTGAGGTCCGCAACCTCCTTCTCTAACTCTGTGTTCCTCTGACACAGCTTGCGATCTGCCTCGCGAACCGTGAGAAACCCTCTCTATAAACTCTCCATCTGCTCATGCACCTCCATCATACCTCTCCTGATAGCTGTAGTCCTGCCCACAACTGTAGCCATATCTACCCTCAGCTCACCAATAAACTCAGCAATAACTCTCTCAAGTCGATCTGCCAACAGTGAGATCTTCTCGCCCTGTGAAGTAAGCTGAGCCCAGATCCTACCAGTCTCCCTAAGATCCGCAGACTCTGAAGATATCTTGGATGGCACGTCTGACGCCACGGGACTGCCAGGTGGAGAATCGAATAAGAATGGATAATTAGGTGAAACTGGCTCCAACTGATGTATCAGAAAATCGGGCTATGAAGAGTGAGCTGAATGTGCCGGGCTGTGAGCTGGTAAACCATCATCATCAGGTATATCCTCCTCTTGAGGATCATCATCCTCTTCCTCACCCTCATGTGGGTCATCATTCTCCTCATCCTCCTGAGGGTCATCATTCTCCTGCTCACCCTCGTACTCCTCGTCGGAGGCGTACTCCATCAATCATCATCTCTGAGCAGGTGAACCACGAGGCGATAAAGTCGGTGACTTAAGGCGACAATGGGAAGATGAAGTAGTGGCTGAACGCGTGACCATCATGATAGGTCATCAAAGGTCATAGTGATCTGTGTTGGGCGACGCGTGCCAGCAAGAACATTCTCAGTAACATTACACGCGAAGGAGGCCATGGTTTATGACAATGGCGTAGGGTAGGTGTAAGTGTTTCAAAAAAACTAAACTGCGAAACTCAAATATCATACTAAAATCATCATATAACTTCGATCATATCAATTCAAGAAAAAAAATTCAAATACCGCATTACTAAAATATTTCTAAAACGAGTAAATCATATAAGTTTCCAAACGTCATCATATCGTATAATCAACATACTCTTAATTCCCAAATCATTTCAAAATCTCATATCATATCATCATCTCATAATATCTCAACATAATCTAAGATGCTTCGGCTTGGCGGGCTGGCGGGCGTTGGTCGAGGATCGTTTTCTATTAAAAAAATCGGTTATAGTTTAGGTTTTTATTACCTAGTTCTCTATAACCTGGCTCTGATACCAATCTGTAACACCGCCAAAATTTGGTACAGCGGAAGACTAATCAAGCTTTCGGGGTGCTACGGGGATTGGTATCCGTCACAAGTCATAAAGAAACGAGATAAAGTAAACATAAGTAAAAACAGAACCAACCAGGGTTTTAAGTTTACATTTATCCTAATTAATACAAAGAAAGGCCCAAAATAAGTTTAAACGTAGGTCCACAAAAAGATATCAGAGTTTGAAATAGATCCTTTAACCAAATTGCCAAGCCAAGCCAACCAAACACGAGCGTCCCAAGCAGTCACTTAATTTCCTGAGAAAACGTGCTAAAAGTCAGCTTTCGCTGGTGAGATCATAGGTTTAAATTCTTAATTCAATCAAGTGGACATATACACAAAACTCTTGTTAGCTAGACTAGGCCTCGTTCCGCTAAACCAATCCTATAGGTGCACACTATAGTCCAAAACCAATCAAATCAATATGCATTCGTAAAGATGCGACATGCCCAACATTCACAAGGATGAGACATGTTCTTGCATTCGTAAGGATACGACATGCGCTGCATTCGTAAGGATACGACATGCTCTACAACTTACCTAGTTCTATAAGTATAGCAAGTTTAGATTCAAACAGCAATAATAGTCCACATAAAATAATTTGCACGTTTCTCACCCCAAGATTTGAAAGAAATATTCAAAAGTAAAAGTGGGGCTATGACTCACCTCAAGTCCAGATATTAGCTCAAAAACCGGTAGAAACAAGAAGTATCGAAACTCAAACGACGGCAACTACGGACTCGGCACTTCCTAACAATATAAACTCTTCTCAGAATCATTTTCTAAAAAATCAAATATTCCCAATCCCGAACGTATTTCTTTTTACTTTCCAAAATCCGTTTCTCATATTTGGTTTGGCGTTTGGTATCCGTGTGGGTGGAAGGTCGACTCAACACAATCCGTAAAACACATCAAAAGAAATAATAACGATCTATAGGTCTAGTGTTGGCCTAATATATTCTTTAAATAAATCGTCAAAGTTTATCGAGTTCATCAACTCGCTAATCCTCCACAACCTATTTACCTAATAAATTATTCCAAAACCATACCAAGTCCTAAATCACTTAGCATGTAGTTTACTATATGGTAAGTTTTAAAGTCTAATAAGTTTCCTAAATATATCGTCAAACTTATCAAATTCGTCAATTTGATAAACTTCACAAAATATTTAATAACTTATTATCCCGCACTCCTACCACAACCTAAAGGCGTCGTAGGATACATTATTCGATAATAAACCATTTTTATATAAATAAATAGGTCCTATTTAATTCGTCGATTAAATAAGTTAAATAGTTATATTAAACGAGTATATTAACGTCATACATCCGTGACTAGCACGCATAGTCAACAATTAATAAAACGGCCAACTTGGATTTAAGTGCCTTCGAATCTTTTATAACTCGTAAGTTCTCATTTTATTTCCCAAAAGCTCGCTTCATTTCGTAAAACAATTCGCGTTAAATTTATATTTCCATTTTTAACAATTTAGTCATAATAAAGTTTCCGACAAGATTATACTATTTTCATAGTCCAATATATATCGTTAACGTTATCATGTTTATTACTCGTAATCTTCTATTTATTATATACGCATTTATATAAATATATATACGTTTTCACATTTATATATTTATATAAATATTTATATCGATATATAAGTTATTACGAGTTTTATTGGTTGTATAATTACTAATTGTTTCGAGTTATAAAAGATAGTCACATGTCCGAGTCATCACTCTCGGGTCATTGTCCAAATCCAAAATGTTAAGGCGTTTGTCGAAGTCAACCGTTGACTAGAAAGTCAAAGTGACCTCGACTCGCTCAACTCACAAGTCCAATGTAATATGTCAAGTGTGACAAACTCCGTCAATCATCCCATTTCACAAGCTACAACAATAGGGTCCGACTACGGCACCCGACTAACCTATCTCCGTCATACTAGTTTGACCGTCGCACAATCGGTCCCCGTTTATTCCCATCATCGACAACACTACACAACAATCAAATGGTTCCATTGCCGAGACCACAAACGGTCTCGGCCCTTCTATACCTCTCAGCCCAAGTAAAACACAACAACAACAACATGAAACAACAACAAGAAAGACATCAAGAATATATATAACATTCGGGTCGACTTACCAAGTCATACCCGAGCCGAGAGACCCACTTGGGTCTCGGCTACACCACGAGTCACGAGGACTCATCCTCAAGACCATCTAGGTCTCGGCTAGGCTCACACGAGCTCACCAAAACAGCCAAACGGACCCTTAGGGTCGCGACATCACAAGGACAACAACAAGAATCAATTTGCAATTAAACCTCAAGCAAAACAATACTCCACAAAATGAATACCCTCGCTACCTTGATTACGAGCACAAGACCATCAAGAAAACCACATAAGCTCGAAATTAATACCAAGCCGAGAGCCTAAGCTCTCGGTTTCAACTCGACACCCACAAGAAGATAAAAACCCGAATACCAAACTATATCTAATTACGTTTTTCTATTTAAAAATACATTTCCTCACGTTTTTAGTCAAACCTGAGTCCAGAAAACATGTAACCCGTGACTAAGAGTCATGGTTTCATCAATACCGAGTCATGAGTGAGCGTGACTCGGTCTCACCTTTACCTTTTTGTTGTACAAGATGTTGGGGTGCTAAAAACATAAGAAATAGGGCACGTTTGGATGTTAACGGGGTCAAAAGAAAAGAGTTTGGGCGCATGTAGTAGTGGATCGGGAAGAGGAGATGATGGGGATTCAAGTGGTAGTGGTCATGTGGTGCGGTGGCCAGCGGTGGAGCTGTGGTGTGGCCGGAATTTAGGCGGCTAGGGTTTGGTGATTGATGAGAGAGGGAGAGAGAGAGAGAGAGAGAGAGAGAGAGAGAGAGAGAGAGAGATGTAGGAGATGGGGTGTGTTTGTTTGTGTGTTTTTCCAGGGACCAAACCACAAGGACCAATTTTTAGTTACTCTTTCTTTTTTTCTTTTTTTTTTATTTAAAAAAAATATTAATAATGATAATAATAATAGGAAGGGGGAGGGGCGGCTAGTCGTAAAACACAAGGACCATTTCAAAGTATCCCGACACCCTCAACCCGAGCTCGTTTTCATATCTCAAAATTTCTCAATGCGCGTTAATTCACGCACCATTATTTTCAAAACCGTCTTTCCACGAAATTTGATCATAAATACGTTCGTTAAAAATATAACACAACCGTTATTCAAAATGTTCAAATTGGTTAGGTTATCCTAGTGCCGGAGTCAACGTAGTGCCTAATAGACGTCACAACAATAAATCACGACATATATTTCATATCCAATCAATAATTCAAATTAAACTCCACATATAATTCATAATTCAAAATCACGCGTTTAAATTCTACAAATCCATTGAGAATAAACTCCAAATATTTTATATTATTAAATTTTAATGTAACGCGGGTTTCACAATAGCTCCCTAAATTGACAGTTGTCACTACATTTCCCTATTTAATCCCCCTTCCACCTCCCTTTGCCAACCAAATGTGATTGTAGTAGGGGTGTTCACAATTTGGGTAACATTCACAGCAATCGAAAAATGAAACCGAACCAAAACCGAATTAAATATTCGGTTTACGGTTAGATATTGTTTGGAAAGTAAAATTTGAACCGAAACGAAAACTGAATTCACATAAATATATTATATATTTGTTTGTTAAAAAAAAAAAAAAAAAAAAAAAAAAAAAAAAAAAAAAAAAAATCCCTTTTCTAATATAAATATAATATTTTTTAAGTTTCATTTTTTTTTTTTGCTAAAAATATATATAAATAAATAAATAATCTATAAAAAAAAATTAATTCGAGTTATTCGGGTAAACTCACGAATCGAATCAAATCAAATTCAAATTCAGTATATGATTTTACTCAGCAAAAAAACATGGTAACCAAACAAACGAACACCTCTAGGTTGTAGACTTGTAGCACCCTTTGATCTAAAAATAGTTATGCACCTTACCCCGAACACCACATTTCCGCATTTTACATCCAAGTCCTCCAACCCACCCTCCTAGGCTACAATAAACAAAATATCTATCCTTTTTCTCATTGTGTCATCATCTTCATTTATTTCTGACCGGAATCGTCACCGGAGAATTGCAAACCGACCAGAACCGTCTGGTTCAATCCTTGTTTATTTGAGGTAAACCGATCTAGCATATTGTGCACATCTCAGGTCTCGTACTGGCCAATAACAATAGTGGCGGTGAAGAATTTAAATAAGTAAAGATGATGATGTGGATCATATTGGCAAGCAAACTGAGTAACAATATAATAATAATTAAAAAGAAAATTATGTAGTAGAAACAAATCCAACAATGACATTAACTAGCAAACAAACGTTGATCATTTTGCCACGTATTTAGATTTAAATACACATGATCAACATATAAAATGATGGAGTAGAAAAACTGGCTCTTACACTTTAGTGGTACAGAATAGCCGCCAAATAAGAACAAGACATAGAAGATGTTACTCAACACGTCTCCAATCCAACCGAACTATGACCGAAAAGCCGAACTCAAAGAGTTCGACGAAACCAAAACCGGCGTCAAAGGACTCGTTGACGCCGGTATAACTCAAGTCCCTCGAATATTCCACGTCCCTTCACCTAAAAACCTTAGAAATTCTATCGAACCATCTCTCTCAAAACCAAGTCTTCCAACTATCGATCTTGAGGGAATCAATGAAGACCCGATAAAACGAAAAAAGGTGATCAAGGAAGTTAATGATGCATTGGAGAGTTGGGGATTCTTTCAGATTGTGAATCATGGGATTTCGAATAGTATGTTGGAGGAAGTGAAAAAAGGGGTTAGAGAGTTTTTTGAGCAGGATGATGAGGTGAAGAAGGAGTGGTATACAAGGGATTTGAGTGGGAATCGTAGGGTGGTTTATAATAGTAATTTTGATTTGTATGCTGCTCCGGTGACTAACTGGCGAGACACTTTCTTTTGCATGATGGCTCCTAATCCTCCTGAACCACACGAGTTGCCGGAGCCTTGCAGGTTAGTTTTTTTGACTCATTAGTCGTTATCGATAGAAAATATGAGAGCCGATTAGTACACTACTATAATTCAGTCATACACCACAACAATGTAATACAACATCATTAAGCACATGTTGTTGAGTATATGTACAAATCACTTCTACTGGGTATCTTAGTTTGACTTATTTTGCGGCCATTTGTTTGTTCATTAAAATTTTGTATATCAAATATTGGACTAACAATTGAATTTATACATCATATTACATTAGAATTTTGTATATCAAATATTGGACTAACAATTGTATTTATACATTAATGTAACTTATACACAAGCAACTAATTAAAGACCTTAAAATGATCTTTGAGTGGTGTCTATTAGTTTTGCATTAGGCGGTCTTAATGTCTATCATAGGCTGCTTCACTATTGACAAACAAAAGTGCTATCACATATTTATTGGTTATAAAACTTATTGACAGATATATGTCTAATTCGGTTTGTTTTTGTTGAAAATCTGATTTGCCAAACGATATACATAATCAAAATTATAACTATGAAAGAAAAAGTAAAAAAGTAGCATACTTACATATATACTATAGAAGTCGGGCGTAGGCTTCAGCTATATATCTGAAATTTGACGTTTATTTTGGAAAATCATCTAGAGATATTTGGCCAAAGTACTCGAACCAAGTGTTGAAGCTTGGAGGTTGTGTGTTCGAGTTAATATCTGAGGCTCTTGGGCTCAACCCCAATCACCTTTTGGACATGGGTTGTGCTGAAGGGCTTGTTGTACTTGGGCACTACTATCCTTCATGCCCACAGCCTGAGTTGGTAATAGGCACCCCCAACCATGCCGACAACAGTTTCATCACGATTCTTCTGCAAGACCAAGTAGGTGGCCTCCAAGTGTTTTATCAAGACCAATGGACAGATGTTCCTCCCATTCCTGGAGCTTTAGTAGTAAATGCCGGTGATCTGCTGCAGGCATCTCTCTTTCCTCTGTCTCATTACTCGATATCAATTTGTTGTTCATATAAGTAAAAGTATAGGTTGCTAACACATGCTAGTTTGCGGAACCTTTTCAGTTGATTACAAATGACAAATTTGTAAGTGCACAACACAAAGTATTGGCAAACAAGATTCGTCCAAGAGTATCAGTGGCGTCATTCTTTTCAACAAGCGCAATTCCAACATTGAAAGTGTTTGAACCGATCAAAGAGTTGCTTTCAGAAGATAACCCACCCAAATATAGAGGTACAACGGTGAAAGAATATGTTGATTACTATAGGGTAAAGGGACTTGATGGTACTTCTGCTCTTTTGCATTTCAAGATCTAGCTTGCTTTAGACATCATGGAGGCATGCATCTTTTTCATGTTTGTCACAGTTCTTCTTATGATGATGCAATTAATCTTGAAATGTTGTTCTTTGGTTTTGGGTGATTTTCAGAAACATTTGTAATATAATCTGTAACTTACTCATAATCCGAAAGTTAGGCCTATTTATCATTTTCCATTAATTAAATATGATATAGTTCAAGTTCATTGATATTTGAAAATTGTCCTCTTTCCTTTGTTCTAGTTCATGATCTAACGCTGTACTGCATTGTTATATGATATAGTTCAAGTCATCAAATGATTTCAACAAAAAATAAGTGTTTTTCTGATCATTTAAAAAGTTAAAAATTGTGAAGGTTTGGTGAGCCAATACTTGAGAGCTATTTTCAAGAAAAATTGCACAATTAGAGCCTCCCCTGTTTTTTTGTTGCTCATTGTTTTATTTGTTGTACGTATTGTGACCGCTGAAGGGTGACAAGCCTCCTACAGTTTATATCTTGCCATCACACTCGAGTGCTGTGCAATAGGTTAAACAGCATTGTGAGTAGCTCTACAAGTAATTATTTGGTTTAACCATTTCCAAGATTTCCAAGTTTGTACAAGGTCAAGTTCAGTTTTCTATTGTCTGATAAACTAGAAATGGTGGAATGTTATCACTACAAGGATAAGGAGAACAGGCGACGAGCTATTTCCCGTCGACAACATGTCGACGGCATAAGGCAGAAAACGACAAAAAAAACGCTTGACCGAGCCCCACTGCGTTGAATTTTTCTTACACGTATTTTCCCGTCGACATGTCGACGGGAAAATTTCAACATATTTTTTTAGCATCAATAATACATTAAAGTTGGGCGCGAAATTTACCCCTATCGACGGGAATATATTAATCACGATTTTATTCACAATTAGCGTGTGATTAAAGGTAGTAAACTTTTGTTTTGCGTTTCCCGTCGACATGTCGACGGGAATTTATTACTAAATATAAATATTTTTAATGAAAGGATAAAATATTGGGCGGGATTTTTCCCGCGTTCTTTTTCCCGTCGACATGTCGACATGAATATCTCCCCAAAAATTCACCCTATATATAACCTCACAAATACATTCCGTCTCATTTTTTACCTATATACATTCTCACAAAATTATTTCCGCCTCATTTTACACATCTCACAAATAAGTCAATCGTCAATTCTTACAAGACACGCATGACTTGGCGTGGTTGCACAGTTGAAGAGGAGTACTCAAAAATCTTGTCACACGAGCTCCTCTTTAATGAAGTTATGTTAACTTTTGGTCATGCAGTTTATGAGGAATATGGTTCTTTTAAGGACGCTGAACCGTGGATGAGAGACAAGATTATCGAATGGTGTAGGAAAAAGTCATACTACAAAGAGTACATGGACGAGCTAGATGCTGCTGAAGCTCAAGCTGCTGCTGAAGCTCAAGTTGTTGCTGTTGGAGGTGACGACGAAGCTGAAAGTACGTTGGAAACCAAACTTGATAATATGGGAAATAGGGTCACAAATCTTGAAGCTACATATGCACATATCAAGGAAGGGAAAAAATTGTGCGAGTTTGAGTAAAGCGGGAAGTAGCCGCAAAAAAAAAAAAAAAAAAAAAAAAAAAAAAAAAAAAAAAACGGGTTGTTTCGTTTGATCTGTTCTTTTGGTTGTCGAGTTCTTTAGTTTGAGTTGTTTCGTTTGGTTGTCGAGTTGTTTCCTTTGGTTGTCGAGTTGTTTAGTTTGGTTGTCGAGTTGTTTAGTTTGAGTCTGTATGAAAATGCATGTGGTTGAGAACTCTTGCTTGTTTTAAATAAACAGTTTGCCTTTGTGTTTGATAATTATTGCTCCTTTAGTTCTATTATTTGTGCGTACGAATTTAAAATATAAAGGACGTTCAACACCAGTTACCACAACAACAACAACAACAACATTTTATTAAACAACAACAATAACATCAACAACAACAACAACAAACAACATCAACAACAACAACAATAACAACGATAACAGTACTACATATGAAATTTATCCATGTCACCTAAAAGGTCACGGAGTATTGCATCCGACTGACATGCGTGGTCGTGGTTGGGATACGTTGCCATGTCAAGTTTTTGCCTCCAGCATCCTTAAATGTGCCTCTAGCACCTGTTTTTGTGCCTCCAGCACCTGTTTTTGTGCCTCCAGCATGTTTATTCTAAGATTTTTTTCATGACAGTTTGAGCACCTTGTTGGAGCAGATCCAGAACCGCTTGATGTTGAAGCTCCCAGAGAACCGGTCATCATTTTGGCGAGTCATTCCTCCTTCCATAAAAAAAATCACATCCATGGTCTGTTGTCCCAGGCTGTTAAAGAATAAAAACTATTTTTTTAACAACTAACCAAATTATATATATACTACACGAAAAAGTATGTAATTGTTCACCTTCGAGAAAGGACACGCATAGTATAGTTTACCACGGGAGTAAGATTTACGCGATTCTCGCAGAATCACGTCTCCTCGCTCACAAGGACAAGGAAAAGCTTCAAATTCTGCCATCTTCTTCACCATGATAACAGTGTATGTTTGTGGTTGTGAGGTTGAGTGGTTATGAGTGGTTGAATCGTGACCGGGGTGGCCCGATCTACAAGTTGAGGTGATAAAAGGTGGTGGCCAGAAAAAGATTCCGGCGGCCGGAAACTACTGGTGTCGCCGAAAAACAGAAACTACTAGAGAGAGATAGAGAGAGAGATATATAGTGAGATGAGTGTGTGTGAGAGTTTTTATTAGTTAGATGAGTGTGTGTGTGTGTGTGTGTATGTGTGTGTGTGTGTGTGTGTTTATATTATGAGGATAAGTTGTTAGGTAGGAAAAATTTGGTGGGAAATTCTGGCGCCATAGCATCTCATGTATAACCATTGCATCTCGACTCGTTCGTTTAACATCTCATGTATAACCATTGCATCTCGACTCGTTCGTTTAACATCTCATGTATAACCATTGTCCCGTCGACATGTCGACGGGATTAGTAATAGTATAAAAAATTATTTTATATTCCCGTCAACATGTCGACGGGAATATAAAAGTATACACAAAAACCAGATCTGGTCAATTATTGTCACATAATTAGGAAAAAAAATACTCTCGATCTACATCTTCCCCCCCCCCCCCTCGCCGGTGATTACCCCTCCACCACCACAGCCAACACTCCTCCGCCACCACAACCAACACTCCTCCACCACCACATTACCCATCCACCACCAAAGCCCACCCCACATTACCCCTCCACCACCACAGCTCCTCCTCCACCTCCGACACTAGCACCACTGTGCACCTCCTCCTCATTCGTTTAATTCTTCTCCAACCCCTCCTTTTTTTAATTCTTCTTCTTTCCCAACCTCTCCTTTCTTCAACACAGTCCAAAAACAGCAGCAGGTAATAGTTTTCATTTTTAATTTTTTTTGTTAATTTGTTTAATATTTGTTAATTTTGTTTAATTTTATTGTTAATGTAAGAGTTAATTTTGTTTTTTTTTTTTTTTTTTTTTTTTTTTTAATACAGCCGAGACAGCCGGGACAGCCGAGAGCGAGAGTCGAGAGCTGAGATAGCCGAGACAGAGGTAATGTGGTTCCTTTTATATTTTTATTTTTAAACTTTTGGTATCCCGATGACATGTCGCCGACAACATTTTTTTTTAAACTTTTTATATATGAATATAGCCCGAGCCCCGAGACCGCAGCCCGAGACTGCAGCCCAAGATCACAGCCGAACCCGAGACTGCAGCCCAAGACCGCAGCCCGAGACTACAGCCCCGACACCACAGCCGAGACAGTATGTAA